>OY992879.1:84100754-84418254 GCA_963921405.1 Cepaea hortensis
AATGTTAAACATATTTTGAAAAAGACAAAAGACTCGGCACCAGGGCCCGATGGAGTTAGGTATGGCCACATGAGGCTTTGAGCGATGCAGACCTGAAGGAGATGACCGACTGCTTTAATCAGAGCATTAGGACAGCATCAGTACAGCAGGATTGGGTGCACAGCTATTTCATCGGTCTCCCAAAACCATTCAAGGATCATTCAAAGCTTAGCGGCTTTAGGATCATCACCCTTCTTAATAAACTTTGGAAGAATCTAGAGAAGATAGTCGCTGTCAAGTTTTTGAAAAGGGGGAAACTTCTTCCAAGAGGCCTGAGGAGCTACGGGCCAGGAAAAGATACCTGGTCAAATGCAGCCACTTTTGCCTTTGATGTTTATGAGGGGTTCTAGAGTAGACAGGAAACGATGGCGGCAGCGCTTGATCTCGAGGATGCATACAATAGAGTTCGATATGATATTTTGATGACCGCACTGATGGAGAAGGGGGTTAATCCCTGGTTGGTGAACTAGATAGCAACCGTCCTGCATTCTCCTCTGGTTGCTCTCCGTCTGGGTGCATGGACCTCAGAGCCACATATTTTAACCCCGTGACTGCCACAGGGATCTGCAATCTCCCTGTGCTCTTTAACGTGTATACGAGCAAGATTGTAAACCTAGAAGCACCAGGGGTTGGAAGGATACTAACATTTGCAGATGATATTCTTGCATATAGGCAGGGGAGAGATAGGGAGCAAACAGTCCAGGAGCTACACGCGACAGTAGACAAAGTGATTGAATGGTGCACTGAAATGAGTGCTGTCGTCCACCCGGAAAAGGCGGCTGTTTTGTGGTGCTCTCTGGACAACAGGATTGTGAGCGCTGATGTCCCAAGCCTCGAGATAGATGGTAGAAACGTCAACAGAGAGAACAAACTGAAGTATCTGAGAATCACATTTGACAGGAGCCTGTCCTTCAAGGACCATGTGGAGACGGTTGTGACAAGGTCTCAAACGGGACACAATGCACTTAAAACTATGGCTGCAATGGATACAGAGCAGAGAATACTTTTCACACTATACCAGCACTTGATCCTCTCAGTGATTGATTATGGACTAGGACTGCTCACTGTCTCAAAGAGTCAGCTGGTGAAATTAGAGCGCATACAGAACGAAGCTATGCGGATCATTCTGGGATGCACCAGAGACACCCTGGTAGTGTGTATGCGTTACATCCTTGGTCTGCCGACTACTGCTGGTAGGCTCAAGGTGATGCAGGCGAAGGCATACCTCAGAGTAGCTGCAGACACAGATCACCCGTTTCATGAGGCGCTGGACATCGTTAAGGGTCAGGGACTGATAAGAGGGAAATTATGGATGGCTCAGACGGAGGATACTATCAGACAGGTGTGCCTCTTGGAGAACATTAGGATAGAATAGGAGGGGTCAGAGTGCCAGCGGAGCAGTCAGACTTGTGCAGAGTTATAATCACATTGAGCCGGGAGTGCAGGGAGTGGCCAGTAGGGGCTACGGAAGTGGAAATTCAGGATAATGCTCGCTCGGCTGATGTGATTATCCACACAGATGGGTCGGTGTTGAGAGGTAGAAGAAGTGCCTGGGGGTTCTTAGCAAAAGCTAATGGTCGACTTTTGTTGCAGGAGAGCCTGGCATTTGATACCACAACCTCTAGCTTAAGAATGGAGGTGGAGACGGTCAATGCAGCTTTCCGCTGGATGGAGAATGCGATACACACACACATCGTGATTGTAACTGACTCAGAAAGCATGCTGAGTAGGGTGAGAACAGGCAAGCTTCGGACAGAGTGGCTTGCTTCTCTTCGGAGGTCACGGGTGGCAAGCATCGCCTTGATCTTTTCTCCGGGGCATGCCGGTGTGCTGGGGAATGAACAGGCAGACAGATTGGCTGGTTCGGCAAAACTTGGTGGAGTATTGATGCTTGACAAGGCAGACGTCGTTGCGGCCTTGTGGGAGCACGTGTACACCTCGGGGGAGCAAATGGATCACCATGGTCTGGCAAGAATGCGGCAGCGAGGGGTGACGAGGGGATCTGGCCGACGCTCGACGCTCAGAGAAAAGGCGAGACGGACATATAATCAGATTGCTACTGGTACTATTGGTGTTGGAACTCTTCGCTGGCTGCTGAGGATGGGGACGGAGCGCTTATGGGAATGCCCCTTGCTGTGATGACGGTTCCTAAATCAATTAATTAATCAATCAATCAATCAATCAATTTACTACTACTACTACTACTACTACTACTACTACTACTACTATTACTACTACTACTACTACTACTACTACTACTACTACTACTACTACTACTACTACTACTACTACTGCTGCTGCTGCTGCTGCTGCTTCTTCTTCTTCGTCTTCTTCTTCTTCTTCTTCTTCTTCTTCTTTTTCCCTTCCTCCAGTTACCTCATTAAAGTGTTGGGTTGATATTAATGTACTCGGCTCCAGAAGATAGTTAAAACTCCACCAGAGGGCGCGGACTATAGTTGGTCTGGAACTCTGGGAATTCTTCCTACCCCAGTATAAGAACGCGTGCACAGGTAGAATTGGTCTTTCTGTAGTCCACCACACCAAGTCATGTGGCGCCAATGCCTATAGTAATTGTTAAAACTTGAAAGGTTTTGCAGTGGAAAAGCCATAATTTTAGTTTTAAATCTTAGATTTTCCTGGGTTTATAGTAGACTTGAAGCTTTTGCTATATATATATATATTTTTTTTTTATTTGTTAGATTAGAAGTTTTTGGTAGACTTGAAGTTTTTACTGGATTAGAAGTTTTTGCTGTACTTAGGAGATTTTGCTATACTTAGGAGTTTTGTTTGCTGGATTAGAATTTCTGCTGTTTGGTTTTGCTGGATTCTAACTTCTTTGTTGATGCTACATTTCTGCATATTATTGTTGCTTTTAGAAGTTTAATAAACAAATGATACTTGTGTTATTCTTACTTTGTTGTTTAGTTGATAGACTCTAATTATATAATCATTGGTGTTAGAACAACCCTCGGAGTAATTCTTTGCCTGGAATTGGAGAACATTATTCTAATTCCCTGTCGGCCCATTCCTGGATCTTCTTAAACTGATTTCTTTACTATTCTTTTAATCGCGGACGGTGAGAGGTTCTCTCTTTAATCATTTTCTTCTTTGGCCCTACGCAGTCAGGGTTGCGCTCTTCTTCTCACATCACCGTAGCAGAAGTAAGTGGTTCTTGCTCCTGTTTTCACCTCTGTTTCATTACAGATCTTTCATGTGCTCTTTCAAATGCTCTTTGTAAGTTGGCATTAACTTCTCTAAGGTTGTTCGTGATACCATCACTCCATCTTGTACGTAGTTTTCCCCTTGCTCTGTATCCATTATATTTCCCCTACGTGGTTCCATGTGGCAGATGGTACCAGGGCATTTTTGTAAGGGGGCCAAGATAACAAATCTACTATGTTGTATTTCGGCTATATCCTACAGATCATTTAGTCTAAGTTGTTGTCATTATCACCACTGCTAGCATCATTGTATTCAACACTGAATATCAACAACTTCGTGTTGCCTGCGGTATAGTATCTGTCAGTTCATTCACTAATAAAGTAATCCATTCACACACACACACACACACACACAAACACACACTCACTCACTCACTAACACACACACACACACACACAATTACACACACAATTACACACATGCACGCACAGACACACACACAGAAGCACATGACTGTATACAAAATTATCATCATCTCAGCTTGATCCTCTTGTACCTTGCGGTATCGCAGTGAAGCATAAACAACGGGAGAGCGCCCGTTTTTGGGCTTCATATATCGAGATTCCCATGGACTCTGTTATTCGCTCTGTCCATTGTTTACATGGTCGGCCTCTTCTTCTGGTTCCGTTTGTCTGTATATCAATATGTGGAAGTTTCTGTACAGAAAGTCGCTTTCTTCGCTTAAAAGGATCTCATTACTTCGAAGGTACCTCTGCCTTGTGTATTTTTATGTCAAGGTTGTCTTTAGTGCCTTGTATGTCTCCCTGACCTAGGATATAGCGACTTTCTCCGTAATCCCGCTTACCCACGTGAGCAAACGCGGCTGCGCGAGAATCGGTAGCGGTTCTCTCCGTGCCCGCTACTTATGGGATATGTGAGCCGGCTGCTCAGAAATCAATGGCGTAATCTTGCCAAGAAATCAACAACAGTGGTAAAATGCTGGTGTTGACAGCGATATCCTGTAATTGGATATGCGGGGGGAAAACCAATAGACCTTTGTGTTGGTGACCCCCGGCCCGTCTTGCAGGAATCAAGCCGCCCATGACTGCTCTTTCTCAGCCACTGCCACGTTCGTTTGCTATAGCCAAAGTATTTGATTTATCGAAATATATGACATAGTGTATGTTCCAGTTTTGATGTTCATATCATTCCGTCCGTTAATCAAGGAAATGTTGAAGATATAAAGGCATGTCTCAGAGGAAGTTGCCTAACTGACAAAGGACAATGAACAGTTCAATCCGCACTATGAGCCACCCTTATTATAATCAGGGCTGAAAAAGCAGGTTGAGCGAAGTAGACAGTTTTTTTTTTTTTTTCTACATATCGGATCGGAGGATAGTATGGGCCCGTTTGAATTAGGAGAGCTTCACACACATGAGAAAAGATTGATGCAGTGCTGCAAAGAGAAGTCCAATTTATATCTCAAACACATGGTTCAGCCAGTAGACCTAGTAGCGTGTTGGGCGAACCAGAAGTCTGGTCATGTATGTATATTGATTCCACTAAGATGTAAGATTGATGTCTTCGGATGGTACATAACTGGCCCAGTGTATCAGAGCGCTCGTTCTTAACCTTCGATGTGTTGATCCGCGAAGTAGCGGCTTCAACCCCTACATGGGTCAGTTGGATTATAATTTTGACTTCTCATCTTTGACTTAGCTAGTTGCATATTCCTTACATGACGTCCCAGTCAACCCCAGAATTTGCTATTCTACGAAGCGAAGTCAATCAGTAAGACACACATGGCTGTAGAAAAATAACTAAATGTGATAACAACTTCAAACCAGTTTATTTTTATACGTACATTGTCCCTTTATTTCTCAACATAATTTCCACCAACATTGATGCACTTATCCCATCATTTTATCAATTCTCCCAAACCGGCTGCATAGAACTGCGTGCTTTGTTTTCTAAACCACGTTTTCCCTTCACATTCAACTTCGATGTCATTCGCGAAATGTCTCCCGCCAAGGTGGGTTTTCAGTGTACCAAAAAATCGCTAGGGGCTAAGTCGGGGCTGTAAGGTGGATGTTACAGAACTTCCCACCTTAGTTGGTTAATTTTCTCCTGAGTTAATCGAGCCGTATGTGGTCTGGCATTGTCGTGCAGAAGTAACACTCCTCTAGTCAGCAGTCCGGGACGTTTTCTTCGAATTGCATCATGAAGCATCGATAGAACTTCACAGTACGATTCAGAATTCACATTGTCACCTTTCTTCTTGAAATTGGTTAAAGGCACTCCTTGACAATCCCAGAACACTGTCGACGTAACCTTCCCTGCTGATGGCGTAACCTTGAATTTTTGGACACAAGGCGAAGAAGGATGATTCCATTGAATTGAAGCACGCTTTGATTCGGGCTGATAGTGATGCACCCATGATTCATCCCCAGTAACAATCCTGTTCAGCATGTCTTTTCCTTAATCTTCTTATCGACAGAGATGATGCAAGGAGATGCCAAATCGGTTCATTTTGTGTTTCTCATTCAATTGTATGGGTACCCACCTTGAGCACACTTTCTTAAATTTCAATCGACCATGCATTATGCTGTATGCTGACCCATGTGAGCACCCTATTGCAGATGCGACAAAGTTTATCGTTACTTGCCTGTCACCTCTAATCATATCCTCCACCCGCTGCACGGATACTTCTGTTGCAATCTCAACTTTACGACCAGATCGGATTTCATTAACAATTTTAGAGCGTCCTTGAGAAAAAATTTTCTACCCAGCTGTGCACCACTTTATGGGACAAACATTTGTCAGCATAAACAGGAAGCATTTCCTTATGAATGTCCTTTGCATGCAGTAATTTTGCCCACCAAAAAAAAAAAAAAAACGCACAACAGCACATTGCTCTTTGATTGTACACTCCGTAAGTACAGTCGCCATTTTGTTTATGCGCTGCACATGCGCATGAGACACCTAGCGCTACCTGACAAACGGGAATATAAAGTTCGATGTTGCTGTCACCTAATGACACCTTAGAAAACACCAATAACATTTACCTGCCATCCCACCGAACTGTGTGACTTACTTATTGACTCGCCCTAGTATTTATGATCTTTCGACACGTTTTCGTTTAATAGTTCGCCATTGCTTTCTGAACGACCTTGAGGACGTAAATTACAAATATCTCTGAAGTCGAAGTGGGTTCACCTGATCGCGAGGGACACTGGTGATATGGAAAGCTAATCCACATGCAAAAATCAGTCCCGTGCACTGGACGTAGTAGCACATGTATGGCCTACGCTTGAGTTGCAAGCAAGTGAACGCACACTGGCGGGCAGACGGGCGGGGCACGCAGGCGGGCGGGTGGGGCAGGCAAGCGGGCGGGCGGGCAGGAAGGCGGGAAGGAGGTGGGCAGGATGGCGGGTGGGGCAGGCGGGCGCGCGGGCAGGCGAGTGGGGCAGGCGGGCGGGCGGTAAGGCGGGTGGGGCAGGCGAGGGGGCGGGAAGGCGGGTGGGCTGGCAGGTGGGGCAGGCAAGCGGTGGGCGGGCAGCCGGTGGGCGGGAAGACGGGTGGGCTCGCAGGCACGCAGGCTTGCGGGCAGGAAGGCGTTCTAGCCACTTCACCACGGCGGCTCCCAAGGTATGGTTAGTTACATATCCTTTACAGGACGTAGCTGTCATACCTAGCATTACTTAGCTGTTTGTGAATCATGGACAAGTTTACTTACATTCAATAGATTGCAGTTGCTTTCTGAAAGCGTGGTAGTTAGCACTAAACGTAACAGGCTGGCATGTAGAGTTGAGAAAATGCACCATTGATGTAAGAAGATAAAGGCAAAGATAATCTCATGTACGATCCTGCCTTGGGGAGGGAAATGCCTGACCTTGGGCACAATGAGGTGAGGCGTTTAGTTCCTTTCCTCGCCGCATGCCCTCCCAGGCAATTTTTAGGACATTCTGAACGATATAGGGCGCCCATTGAATGAGGTGGAGATCAGCCTGTGGGAAAACCGAATCCTGCCAGTGTAGAGTATTTAACCCCGACAGTAGTACTACATGTTGTAAATCCCTCGGAATGAGACATAAAATACCTCATACTGAGACATGCGGTATGAGCCATGTCTCATTCTCGTCTCATGTCTCATGTCTCATGTCTCGTGGTGGGTGGGTTGTGGCCTGCCTCATGCCTTCCAGCTCCTGCCTCGTTTTTTAAGTGTCAGGTGTGGTTTTTAATCAGAGCATCGGGGTTAACAAGATCAATTAAACTATGGCGCCAGGTTTGCTAATTGATTCAGAAGATGTCAGCCGGTGTAATGCATTAATTAGGTTCCCATTTGTATAGACGGTTGCATAATCGATTGGTGTGCTCAGGCTGATACGGGTTGATGTATTTGTATCTTTGGTAAGATCGGCGAACATCTGTGAGCAAAAAGTCGATATTGCCGGCAGTTGAATATCAGTGTCGGGGTCGAGGGAGGTCGCTGGTGCCATCTGTTTTTAATCAAGGGCGATGTCGGAATAAAATACTAAGCGCAAAGAACGATGTGTGGGGTGGGTTGGTAAGTGGCGAAAGATGGCGGGAGTGCGTAGTTGGTCATAGTGGGATATCACCAATGTGTAACTGGGGGTTCTAGTGGGTCCCCTACCATGCGACAGGTTCGAATCTCACTGTGTGGTTGGTATGTGCGGGGTGGTGGTCGAGTATGTAACGGGGCTAGGTTATATCATTGGTGGTTCGAATCACGCTGCGGGGCGATAAGGGTGTCCACCCTAGGCGGAGTTTTCTAAGAGTATATTAAGACGTAAATGTATAACAAGGATGTCTAGTTGCCGCCATAGCGCTAGACAGGTTCGAGTCCTACTGTTTGGTGGGATAATGTGGCAGTGGCCGAGTATTTAACTGAGCTAGGTGGTATCATTGGCGGTTCAAATCACGCCCCTGGTCGCTAACTATACCCAAAATAGGTGCCAGAGAAGCGAATCACGATGTGTCGCTTTGCATTCTCCTCAGAAACGTCAGTTCCACAGCCAGCAGATTCAGCGGGACTGCTCATTGTCTTCACATTCATACAAAAGTACAGGTTCAACACTCTTTTTCTCGTAGCAATTGCCATCTTTTTACTGGTCAATACGTTTTTCAGCTTGCAAAAGGTTATCTTCGCCACGGCGATTCTTGTGCTAATCTCTTCAAGGCATCTCCCATCAGTTGTTATGACTGTTCCGAGATACTTGTATCTACTCACTTGTTTCAGAATATTCCCATTTACATGTATATTACATAGTGGTATTTCGTTCTTCATAGTGACAATCATAACCCGTGTCGTTTTATAATTTAATTCTAACCCTAGTTGTTCACCGGGTGCAACAACCGCCTCTACTAAATATTGCAGATCCTGCGCAGTGTCTGTTGATTACATAAATTATATGAAGGCAGTTCACAAGTTAAATTAGATGAAGACATTTTATTACAGAAATTAAATGAAGACATTTGACTAGAAATATTTAATAAAACGACGAAAAAAAACGGAGATCTACCGGCGTGAGAAAAGCTTATAAGTATGGTAATGTCAGTTCCTGTGAACATATTTAGCAGAAGCATTCTGCATAGTATATGCATATTTAGCTTTAAGGTGAAATCAATACTGCTGTACCGATCGGAAACAAGAAAAACGAATAAAACAACTACTAATAAACAACAAACATTCATTAACGGGTGCCCATGTTGTTCATCCTTGGCGTTCATGTCTCATTCAACAATTAGTATAATGCCTGAAGTCAAATTTGTGGCTTCAAAATATGTGTTCATAGCATATTTATATATGAAGATATATATTCAAGGTGATTTTAAAGGACAAATTCCCTCATGTCACACGCTGCAAAAGACATATTTCACTCAAACTTAAACATTAAGAGTGGAAAAGAGTATGTTGTAGATACTGTTTTTCCTTTGGTTCTAGTGGGACCTGGTAATTTGTTGTTATATCTGGGCATGGTATGTATATTTTCACCACATCTTCACTGATGTTTTTCATTTTGTCTGCTCATTGCCCACGCTTCACAGTCATACAAAAGTACATATTCTATGAAAGACAGAGACAATTTGCAGATATTATTAAACAAAATGACAAATCGGAGGTCAGCTAACATGTACGTATTTGTAAATAAGGATACACAGCGATGTCTATTATATAACGATAACAAAGGTATTTAGTTGTAGAAAACTACCGTGCCTCCCAGGCAAACGGCGGTAGGCTAGTGACTATGTTTAGATTAGCTGTGATGGCACCAGCTGGAGATATTAATCAGCTACCTGGTACCCAGTGAAGATGACACGATAAACGAGGCGGTATAGGCCGCGTGGCCCTGAACAAAACCAACAATGAAACAAAAATGGTAATGAAACGTTGCGTCGCCGCGAAGCATTATTTTATAAACCAAAGATTACAATCGATCTGAGAGGGTAATAATAGACAGTCTAAACCTACCAGAAAGAGGTGTCTAATACACTGGGTACCAACGACAGACAGCTGGTCAAGAAGAAGCAATACACAGTATATAAAGTTAGGACTAAATAACCCGTAGTTTAAAGAATTCAAGTACATTATTACAAGTTAAATTACATAATAAAATAAATACAGTGATATGTATAAAATTATAAAAAACAAAAAAGAAGAAAACACCAGTGTTACATTAGCAAATAAGTGAAAAACACAACGGTATGAATACGTTGGTGTATTAGATACATACAAATGGTACACACAACATGCCATTATGTCAGCGTGACCGCTGTCTGTTATATATTGCGACCAAATTACACCGATCGCCCCTCACGTCAGCGTAACAGACTAACACTTAAACCAAGCGCCCACTATCTATTCTATATTGTTGCCAACAATTTTGTGCATGCCGCCATCCTTTGATGGGAGTCTGATTGATGAAGCCTGTCAGGAAACAACCATAGATACATAGTAAAAGTGACGTGAGAATACAAATCCAAGCGTATTGACTCTCGGTGAATCGTTATTCACGTAACGTTTCCTGTTTCCTGCTCCAGTCTATGGTTGTAAAATCTTACCAAAGTGGACACTGTGGACCAAATCTACATGAATGAAGTAGGATAGATGCGGTTGTCATATGTGTCTTATAGGGCTTGGTCATTGGTTTTTTAAAACTTATCGATGGAAGAGAAGGACCCTTACACTACAAACAGAATAAACATTTACATTAATAATACCCATAACAAACACATGACCATCTACACTGGCTGTGACAAAAGTGACAGTCTGCTTAGAGAAAACAGCGAATTTTCAACGAAAACATAGTCTGTGTGTTATCTCCTTGGAAACGTAAATCTGGTTATATTTAAATCACCCTATGCATTCATGTCCCCCATGAAAACTAATGTAATGTCTGAAGAAGTCAAATTTTGAGGCTTCAAAATATGTTTTCGTAGTATATGTATATATGAATATATATACATGTGTTTTCTAACAACAAATGTCCGCATGTCGCGCTTTACATCCATACACAAGTATAGGTTCTATGAACGACACAACACCTACAAGTTACTAAGATTGGCACTGGGTTACCAACAACATTTGCGTCTAGAGTCAATACAACAGGACAAGACAATGCTTTTTTCGGCCTCTGATTGAGAACAACAGATATAAACGTAATTATGCAATTACCTCTTTACCACAGTACCGAGAAAGTTAAAAATATCATTTTAAATACGCTGACGACCATAGTAACACAACCAGTTAATTCTGCTTGCTCACTTTGTGTATTACCCACACCTACTATAGATTGCAGAAAATACTCATTGTCTACAACCAAGCTGAAAAATATCGGTAAAAATTATAAATGCCTCGTCCGATTTCATAAAAAGAAGGACATAATGTTAGCCAAATGTGAAAATATCGGTCAAACTTCTAAATGGCTCATCAAAACTTATAAAAAATAGGAAAATTTGTTAACCTAATGAGAAAAATATTGACCCTGTAAAGAAATATTTACAACAAAATTATAAAAATTAGGAACATTTGTTAACCTAATGAGAAAAAATATCGACCAAAGAGAGCAATATTTCATCTAATCTTATAAAAAGTAGGAACATTTGTCAGCCGAAATGGGGAAAAGGTCGGTCAAATACATAAATATCTCAACAAATTATAAAACGTAGGAAAAAATAGTGGTCAAAGACAGAAATATCTCATCCGAACTTATAACAAGTAAGAAAATATACTAGTAAAATCAAAAAACATGTCGGCCGAAGTAATACAATAGGCAGAACGAGGGACAAACTTATAAATATTTCATTCAAACTTATAAAGACTATGATAAAATGTTATCCAAATCAAATAACAGGCTGACCAAACTTAATTAGCTCATCCAACCTTATAAATAGTAGGACAATTTGTTAGCCAAATAGGCAAAATATTGGTCAGATACACAAATATCTCAATCAACTTTATAAAAAGTAGGAGAAAAGGCTAGTCAAACTAATAAAAATGGTGGCCAAATACATAAATATCTCAACGAAAATTATAAAAAGTAGGAAAATTGTAAGTCAAATGTAAAAAATATGGGGCAAATAGGAAATCATATTAACCAAATGGGAAAAATATCGCTCAAACTTATAAATAACGCATCCAAACTTATAAAAAGTAGGAAAATGTGTTAGCCGAATGGTGAAAATATTGCTCAAATTAAGAATCATGTCGACCGAAGTAGGAAAATACGTGCTTCAATGTATAAAAACGTTGGGTAAATACAGAAATATGTCGACCAAACTGATAAAAATCTCCGCCAAACTTATGAAAGGTAGGAACATTTGTTAACCAAAAGGGGAAAATGTCGGCCAAATACAGAAATAGCTCCACCAAGTTTATGAAAAGTAGGAACATTTGTTAACCAAATGGAAAAAATAAAAAAAAATATTGGCCATGTAAAGAAATAGCGCATCCAAATTGACAAAATATAGGAAACTTTATTAGCCAAAGGTGAAATCTATTGACCAAGTAAATAAATTCCTCGTCCAACCCCATAAAAGGTAGGAAAAGTTCTTACCCAAATGTGAAAAAGATCCGCCAAACTTATAAATGGCTCATCCAAACTTATAAAACGTAGGAAAACAATACTAGTCAAATCAAATAAAAGGCTGACCAAACTTATAAATATATCATCCAAACTGACCAAAGTAATAAAAATATTGGGTAAATATAGAAATATGTCGACCAAACTTTTACAAATCTCCGGTAAATTTATGAAAAATAGGAAATTTTGTTAACTAAATGTGAAAAAATATCGACCAAACTTATAAAAAGCTCTGCCAAACTTATGAAAAGTAGGAAACTTTGTTAACCCACACGAAGACAATTATTAACCAAAGATAGAAAAATATCGACCTAAATAGGAAAATTTGTTAGCCAAATGGGAAAAATATTGGCCAAGTAAACACATATTTCAACCAAACTTATAAATATGTCATCCAAATTTACAACAACAACCAAAAAAATAGGAAAATTTGTCGAACAAGTAAGAAAATATATTACCAAAACTGGAAAAGATACTAATCAAAGTGAGAAAAATACCAACCAAACTAAGAAATATGTATGGTAAGGTAAGAAAAAAGTTGGCCAAAGTAATAAATACGCTAGCCAAAGGAAAAAATATTAACCATAAGGAGAAAAAATTATAGCAAACTAAGAAATTTGCTTTCACAACTTGTCGAATTGCCCTACCAACTACCCCGTTTGCTTTCACAACTTATCAAATTGACCAATTAACCACACAAATTCCCCACTGACTCTCACAATTTTACCACTTGCCATTACAACGTGTCGACTCCCGCTCACAATTTACCCAAAGGGGTTTACTATAGGTATTATATATCCACAATCAAGCGCTCTCACACTCACAAGAATAACGAAATACTGGGATTTAAGCCTGTTTTTAATCAATTTCTTTGTTTGCAGTCAAAGCATAGAAATTCCGCCAACCACCTTGGTGTTGAAATATCCAAGGACTTAGTTTATCAGCCATGTATTCGCCTACAGATTTAGCGAAGTCCTCTTCCAGGTCTTGGACATTCACATCGGCGTTGTAAGAATTATCAACCAGATGCTTACCCACACGCAGGCCAAAGGTAAAAAGCATAATTATTCTCCCATAGTTGATGACGTTATCACCAAAGAATTCATCACTGACTAAAACAAAGAATTGGAAAACATATTCGGGCTTGATACTGTCTTCTAGTCTCGTGAACAACACAGATTGTTGTTTGGCTATTTGACCGACTAAACCAGACAACGTCGAGTTATTTGCCTTTTTGGAATTGTAGGAACTAATAATAGTCAGCGCCATATTCACTATCTCGCTATGAACTTGTTTCAAGTCAATCGTTGCTTGTGTCATTATTATACTGATAGCTAATGTTCATCAAAAGATGTCTAGCAGTCAAACTGCTGATCCATTATTGTGAAACGGTGCAAAGTGGTCAAAATAGATAATAACATAATATTTGTATAAAGAGATGGAATCGTCTCTTCTGGTTGGTCAAATTACCCAACCTACTGGAGATAAAACGGTTGTCACCGAAACCACTAGACGCGTGTTTTAGACAAGGGATGTGATTATCGATTAGTATGGTCACTGGTAATTAAAATTTAAAAAGTAAAGTTCGACAAGAACATTCAACTTGTCTAAAACACGCGTCTAGTGGTTTCGGTGACAACCGTTTTATCTCCAGTAGGTTGGGTAATTTGACCAACCAGAAGAGACGATTCCATCTCTTTATACAAATATTATGTTATTATCTATTTTGACCACTTTGCACCGTTTCACAATAATGGATCAGCAGTTTGACTGCTAGACATCTTTTGATGAACATTAGCTATCAGTATAATAACGACACAAGCAACGATTGACTTGAAACAAGTTCATAGCGAGATAGTGAATATGGCGCTGACTATTATTAGTTCCTACAATTCCAAAAAGGCAAATAACTCGACGTTGTCTGGTTTAGTCGGTCAAATAGCCAAACAACAATCTGTGTTGTTCACGAGACTAGAAGACAGTATCAAGCCCGAATATGTTTTCCAATTCTTTGTTTTAGTCAGTGATGAATTCTTTGGTGATAACGTCATCAACTATGGGAGAATAATTATGCTTTTTACCTTTGGCCTGCGTGTGGGTAAGCATCTGGTTGATAATTCTTACAACGCCGATGTGAATGTCCAAGACCTGGAAGAGGACTTCGCTAAATCTGTAGGCGAATACATGGCTGATAAACTAAGTCCTTGGATATTTCAACACCAAGGTGGTTGGCGGAATTTCTATGCTTTGACTGCAAACAAAGAAATTGATTAAAAACAGGCTTAAATCCCAGTATTTCGTTATTCTTGTGAGTGTGAGAGCGCTTGATTGTGGATATATAATACCTATAGTAAACCCCTTTGGGTAAATTGTGAGCGGGAGTCGACACGTTGTAATGGCAAGTGGTAAAATTGTGAGAGTCAGTGGGGAATTTGTGTGGTTAATTGGTCAATTTGATAAGTTGTGAAAGCAAACGGGGTAGTTGGTAGGGCAATTCGACAAGTTGTGAAAGCAAATTTCTTAGTTTGCTATAATTTTTTCTCCTTATGGTTAATATTTTTTCCTTTGGCTAGCGTATTTATTACTTTGGCCAACTTTTTTCTTACCTTACCATACATATTTCTTAGTTTGGTTGGTATTTTTCTCACTTTGATTAGTATCTTTTCCAGTTTTGGTAATATATTTTCTTACTTGGTCGACAAATTTTCCTATTTTTTTGGTTGTTGTTGTAAATTTGGATGACATATTTATAAGTTTGGTTGAAATATGTGTTTACTTAGCCAATATTTTTCCCATTTGGCTAACAAATTTTCCTATTTAGGTCGATATTTTTCTATCTTTGGTTAATAATTGTCTTCGTGTGGGTTAACAAAGTTTCCTACTTTTCATAAGTTTGGCAGAGCTTTTTATAAGTTTGGTCGATATTTTTTCACATTTAGTTAACAAAATTTCCTATTTTTCATAAATTTACCGGAGATTTGTAAAAGTTTGGTCGACATATTTCTATATTTACCCAATATTTTTATTACTTTGGTCAGTTTGGATGATATATTTATAAGTTTGGTCAGCCTTTTAGTTGATTTGACTAGTATTGTTTTCCTACTTTTTATAAGTTTGGATGAGCCATTTATAAGTTTGGCGGATCTTTTTCACATTTGGGTAAGAACTTTTCCTACCTTTTATGGGGTTGGACGAGGAATTTATTTACTTGGTCAATAGATTTCACCTTTGGCTAATAAAGTTTCCTATATTTTGTCAATTTGGATGCGCTATTTCTTTACATGGCCAATATTTTTTTTTATTTTTTCCATTTGGTTAACAAATGTTCCTACTTTTCATAAACTTGGTGGAGCTATTTCTGTATTTGGCCGACATTTTCCCCTTTTGGTTAACAAATGTTCCTACCTTTCATAAGTTTGGCGGAGATTTTTATCAGTTTGGTCGACATATTTCTGTATTTACCCAACGTTTTTATACATTGAAGCACGTATTTTCCTACTTCGGTCGACATGATTCTTAATTTGAGCAATATTTTCACCATTCGGCTAACACATTTTCCTACTTTTTATAAGTTTGGATGCGTTATTTATAAGTTTGAGCGATATTTTTCCCATTTGGTTAATATGATTTCCTATTTGCCCCATATTTTTTACATTTGACTTACAATTTTCCTACTTTTTATAATTTTCGTTGAGATATTTATGTATTTGGCCACCATTTTTATTAGTTTGACTAGCCTTTTCTCCTACTTTTTATAAAGTTGATTGAGATATTTGTGTATCTGACCAATATTTTGCCTATTTGGCTAACAAATTGTCCTACTATTTATAAGGTTGGATGAGCTAATTAAGTTTGGTCAGCCTGTTATTTGATTTGGATAACATTTTATCATAGTCTTTATAAGTTTGAATGAAATATTTATAAGTTTGTCCCTCGTTCTGCCTATTGTATTACTTCGGCCGACATGTTTTTTGATTTTACTAGTATATTTTCTTACTTGTTATAAGTTCGGATGAGATATTTCTGTCTTTGACCACTATTTTTTCCTACGTTTTATAATTTGTTGAGATATTTATGTATTTGACCGACCTTTTCCCCATTTCGGCTGACAAATGTTCCTACTTTTTATAAGATTAGATGAAATATTGCTCTCTTTGGTCGATATTTTTTCTCATTAGGTTAACAAATGTTCCTAATTTTTATAATTTTGTTGTAAATATTTCTTTACAGGGTCAATATTTTTCTCATTAGGTTAACAAATTTTCCTATTTTTTATAAGTTTTGATGAGCCATTTAGAAGTTTGACCGATATTTTCACATTTGGCTAACATTATTTCCTTCTTTTTATGAAATCGGACGAGGCATTTATAATTTTTACCGATATTTTTCAGCTTGGTTGTAGACAATGAGTATTTTCTGCAATCTATAGTAGGTGTGGGTAATACACAAAGTGAGCAAGCAGAATTAACTGGTTGTGTTACTATGGTCGTCAGCGTATTTAAAATGATATTTTTAACTTTCTCTGTACTGTGGTAAAGAGGTAATTGCATAATTACGTTTATATCTGTTGTTCTCAATCAGAGGCCGAAAAAAGCATTGTCTTGTCCTGTTGTATTGACTCTAGACGCAAATGTTGTTGGTAACCCAGTGCCAATCTTAGTAACTTGTAGGTGTTGTGTCGTTCATAGAACCTATACTTGTGTATGGATGTAAAGCGCGACATGCGGACATTTGTTGTTAGAAAACACATGTATATATATTCATATATACATATACTACGAAAACATATTTTGAAGCCTCAAAATTTGACTTCTTCAGACATTACATTAGTTTTCATGGGGGACATGAATGCATAGGGTGATTTAAATATAACCAGATTTACGTTTCCAAGGAGATAACACACAGACTATGTTTTCGTTGAAAATTCGCTGTTTTCTCTAAGCAGACTGTCACTTTTGTCACAGCCAGTGTAGATGGTCATGTGTTTGTTATGGGTATTATTAATGTAAATGTTTATTCTGTTTGTAGTGTAAGGGTCCTTCTCTTCCATCGATAAGTTTTAAAAAACCAATGACCAAGCCCTATAAGACACATATGACAACCGCATCTATCCTACTTCATTCATGTAGATTTGGTCCACAGTGTCCACTTTGGTAAGATTTTACAACCATAGACTGGAGCAGGAAACAGGAAACGTTACGTGAATAACGATACACCGAGAGTCAATACGCTTGGATTTGTATTCTCACGTCACTTTTACTATGTATCTATGGTTGTTTCCTGACAGGCTTCATCAATCAGACTCCCATCAAAGGATGGCGGCATGCACAAAATTGTTGGCAACAATATAGAATAGATAGTGGGCGCTTGGTTTAAGTGTTAGTCTGTTACGCTGACGTGAGGGGCGATCGGTGTAATTTGGTCGCAATATATAACAGATAGCGGTCACGCTGACATAATGGCATGTTGTGTGTACCATTTGTATGTATCTAATACACCAACGTATTCATACCGTTGTGTTTTTCACTTATTTGCTAATGTAACACTGGTGTTTTCTTCTTTTTTGTTTTTTATAATTTTATACATATCACTGTATTTATTTTATTATGTAATTTAACTTGTAATAATGTACTTGAATTCTTTAAACTACGGGTTATTTAGTCCTAACTTTATATACTGTGTATTGCTTCTTCTTGACCAGCTGTCTGTCGTTGGTACCCAGTGTATTAGACACCTCTTTCTGGTAGGTTTAGACTGTCTATTATTACCCTCTCAGATCGATTGTAATCTTTGGTTTATAAAATAATGCTTCGCGGCGACGCAACGTTTCATTACCATTTTTGTTTCATTGTTGGTTTTGTTCAGGGCCACGCGGCCTATACCGCCTCGTTTATCGTGTCATCTTCACTGGGTACCAGGTAGCTGATTAATATCTCCAGCTGGTGCCATCACAGCTAATCTAAACATAGTCACTAGCCTACCGCCGTTTGCCTGGGAGGCACGGTAGTTTTCTACAACTAAATACCTTTGTTATCGTTATATAATAGACATCGCTGTGTATCCTTATTTACAAATACGTACATGTTAGCTGACCTCCGATTTGTCATTTTGTTTAATAATATCTGCAAATTGTCTCTGTCTTTCATAGAATATGTACTTTTGTATGACTGTGAAGCGTGGGCAATGAGCAGACAAAATGAAAAACATCAGTGAAGATGTGGTGAAAATATACATACCATGCCCAGATATAACAACAAATTACCAGGTCCCACTAGAACCAAAGGAAAAAACAGTATCTACAACATACTCTTTTCCACTCTTAATGTTTAAGTTTGAGTGAAATATGTCTTTTGCAGCGTGTGACATGAGGGAATTTGTCCTTTAAAATCACCTTGAATATATATCTTCATATATAAATATGCTATGAACACATATTTTGAAGCCGCAAATTTGACTTCAGGCATTATACTAATTGTTGAATGAGACATGAACGCCAAGGATGAACAACGTGGGCACCCGTTAATGAATGTTTGTTGTTTATTAGTAGTTGTTTTATTCGTTTTTCTTGTTTCCGATCGGTACAGCAGTATTGATTTCACCTTAAAGCTAAATATGCATATACTATGCAGAATGCTTCTGCTAAATATGTTCACAGGAACTGACATTACCATACTTATAAGCTTTTCTCACGCCGGTAGATCTCCGTTTTTTTTTCGTCGTTTTATTAAATATTTCTAGTCAAATGTCTTCATTTAATTTCTGTAATAAAATGTCTTCATCTAATTTAACTTGTGAACTGCCTTCATATAATTTATGTAATCAACAGACACTGCGCAGGATCTGCAATATTTAGTAGAGGCGGTTGTTGCACCCGGTGAACAACTAGGGTTAGAATTAAATTATAAAACGACACGGGTTATGATTGTCACTATGAAGAACGAAATACCACTATGTAATATACATGTAAATGGGAATATTCTGAAACAAGTGAGTAGATACAAGTATCTCGGAACAGTCATAACAACTGATGGGAGATGCCTTGAAGAGATTAGCACAAGAATCGCCGTGGCGAAGATAACCTTTTGCAAGCTGAAAAACGTATTGACCAGTAAAAAGATGGCAATTGCTACGAGAAAAAGAGTGTTGAACCTGTACTTTTGTATGAATGTGAAGACAATGAGCAGTCCCGCTGAATCTGCTGGCTGTGGAACTGACGTTTCTGAGGAGAATGCAAAGCGACACATCGTGATTCGCTTCTCTGGCACCTATTTTGGGTATAGTTAGCGACCAGGGGCGTGATTTGAACCGCCAATGATACCACCTAGCTCAGTTAAATACTCGGCCACTGCCACATTATCCCACCAAACAGTAGGACTCGAACCTGTCTAGCGCTATGGCGGCAACTAGACATCCTTGTTATACATTTACGTCTTAATATACTCTTAGAAAACTCCGCCTAGGGTGGACACCCTTATCGCCCCGCAGCGTGATTCGAACCACCAATGATATAACCTAGCCCCGTTACATACTCGACCACCACCCCGCACATACCAACCACACAGTGAGATTCGAACCTGTCGCATGGTAGGGGACCCACTAGAACCCCCAGTTACACATTGGTGATATCCCACTATGACCAACTACGCACCCCCGCCATCTTTCGCCACTTACCAACCCACCCCACACATCGTTCTTTGCGCTTAGTATTTTATTCCGACATCGCCCTTGATTAAAAACAGATGGCACCAGCGACCTCCCTCGACCCCGACACTGATATTCAACTGCCGGCAATATCGACTTTTTGCTCACAGATGTTCGCCGATCTTACCAAAGATACAAATACATCAACCCGTATCAACCTGAGCACACCAATCGATTATGCAACCGTCTATACAAATGGGAACCTAATTAATGCATTACACCGGCTGACATCTTCTGAATCAATTAGCAAACCTGGCGCCATAGTTTAATTGATCTTGTTAACCCCGATGCTCTGATTAAAAACCACACCTGACACTTAAAAAACGAGGCAGGAGCTGGAAGGCATGAGGCAGGCCACAACCCACCCACCACGAGACATGAGACATGAGACATGAGACAAGAATGAGACATGGCTCATACCGCATGTCTCAGTATGAGGTATTTTATGTCTCATTCCGAGGGATTTACAACATGTAGTACTACTCCCGACCACTAACTTGGTAGATACACGCACTGTCTGCTATATCACCGCGACTCTGCCATTTATATAATATTTTAATAATGAAGACGTAAATAATATATTGTACACTTTATTGCCTGGCATTTTCCGATATATGGTCATTGTGTCTTCATTAGTCAAATTACCAACTGGAGAATCCTGCTTTTAATGTATCTAGAAAACAATAAACGTATAGCGAGTTGCTTGATACAGACTGATGTAAATTAAGTCTTACAACACTCATCATGTCATGTTGTATGTTTGTTTATCCGCAGGTTTGTCAACGCGTTCACCACCATGAGCTCCATCTGCACCCTTGTTGTCATCGCTGTCGACCGCTACAGAAGAGTCCGCAAGCCTCTACAACTCCAAATGACGCTTCATCAGGCTCGGCTATCTGTAATCCCCATCATGACAGTTGCCCTCATCTTCTCCTCGCCTGCTGTTTATGTCTACGGACTCAGGACTGTAGAGACGGGATTTCCCGGAGTCCACGGACTGGACTGCACCATTTCTGACCAGGCGAAGCTGACCATTGTCCCGCTGATTTACAACGGCGTTCTGTTTATTTGTTTCATAATTCTAGCTACGAGTCTAATTGTGATGTACTCGTTGATTCTTCGGAGTCTCCAAGAACACGCTAGATTCAGGAAACTATCAACATGTACTGTGTCCACGGTGATGAGTACAAATGAGACTTTTTCAACAACTGAAGAATCCGTTTCCAGTGGGCATTTGACTGATTGTGACAATCCACGGAAGCAAAGTATCTCTACGCAATCTTGTCATGAACCTGCCGATTCCATTGGAGAAGTCCTTTCTGCAAGCGATCTTAATGGATGCAATAAAGGGATTAATAATACCTTATGTTGGAACTCTGCCAATAGTCCTAGTAAGCCGTGGGATCATTCAACAAATTTACAGCCGAAAGACTGCAATCTTATGGAATCCTATGATTCACAACAGAAAGATATGGCTGAGATTACACAGATGAGTTCCTTCATCTTGAACAACAGCTATGTTGCTGATAAAGATCTTACAAACGATATCGAGACGTTCCACAATACAGCTCCTATAGCCGAATCACATTCGAGGGAAGATAACAGTTGTAAGGATGATTATGATACTAAAGACAACACAATAATTGAAGACCACAGTTCTGGAAATGAAGATGCTGATTCAAAGAGGCCAACCGCAGTTCACCACGTGTCTTTTGATGTGGGCTGTTCGGGTGCAACAAGTACAGACCTGCCGGACTTAAAAACATGGTCTCGAGCTATACCTCCTTTGGGCCCTACCAACAAAAGGAAATTGTCTGAAACCTCACTGTTGAGGGATCTGGACAACCAGTCACAAAAGTATATAAACGAGATACTTAAAATGCAGAAAAGTAAGGAAGACCAAAATAAGTCCAACAATCACAACCAAAATCACGATGTTCCAAAGGAAAAGACACATGAAGCGGAAACGCCAAGACAGAGAAAGCTGACACGTAAAACTACAATTATCGCGTTCGTGGTAACACTTGTGTTTATTATCAGCTTCGTTCCACATTTATGTCTCCAGGTAGCCCACCTCATTCGTAAAGGATTTGACGAGAAACTGGAAGGCGCCTCGCTAGCTCTCTACAACACCTTTCTGAGATCGTATTTCATTAACTCCGTGGCCAACCCAATTATCTATGGGTTGATGAATGACACGTTCAGAGCTGAGGTCAAACTGCTGGTGACATGGCTGCCTTGTTGTAGAAGAAAACGATGAATATGGTTTATTCAAATATTTCTGGCTTTAATGGGTTTCAACAAATGTCTTCGGAAGTAAAGGCGGCCGATGTGATACAGATCCCATGACCCACCGACTGCCGATGTCTATAAATATACTGGTCAAGCTCCGTATTCCCAATGTGCCATAGAGCGTGTAAAAGGGTTATGTAATTACTCACTCACTCACTCACTCACTCAGTCACTCACTCACTGAATGAATGCCTGACTGACTGACTGACTGACTCACTGACTGACTCATTTACTTACTGACAGACTGACTGACTTCAATGTTTCTGGCTTACTATTTGTTGATATTGTATCTCATGTTGTTATTTCATGCCAGTAGCCATACTTCTTCTACTCTTTATCTCCTATTGGGGAATATACCCTCAAACAAACCCACGCCAGGTCGTCCTATCTTTACTAGTAATCCGTCCTATCTCCTACAGCTCCCTCCATGCCCTCCCAATATTATTCATCCCTGATTGTAATTCTCTTCTCCAAGTTATTTTAGGTCTCCTACTATTTCGTTTGCCTTGTGGATTCCAGACACGGGAGTTTCTAGTTATATTGTCCTCGTTTTTTTTTTTTTTCCCCAGTGTTTTGCATATCCAGCCAGTAACCCCATTGAGTATATGTTGACAAAAACCTACATTTTGAATATGATATTCTTTACGATTTGATGTGTTGTCGACGCCATTATATCTCCCTGCAGATAGAAGTGGAGAGGTTAACCCGTCTTCACTCTGTTATTATTGCTATTTCACTACTCGTTCAATGTGGTGAGCCGCGGTACCACAGTGGCTAACACATCTGCCTGTCGGTCGGGGGGGGGGGGGGGGGGGGGTAATGTTTGAATCCCCATCGTAGTGGATTTTTAAAAACAAAATGATAGACCAGGTCTCCCAGATTGACCCAGCATAAATTGGGTACCAGAGATATCCTGGGAAGTCAAGGCAGCCAATATTGACCATATCACCATTCGACTGCAGATTGGTCTGTAAAAAAACATGGAACTAGTATCATATATGCCAAAGCTTTCTTTTAATACTCATTCGGTGCCATACATTTTACTCTCACACGTTTATAATTTTTAAATCGCTCCATTACTATGAGGTGTAATGCATGTTTTATTTATATGTAATAGTATTTTTGAATATGTTGATTTTGTTTGTTTGTTTGATTGAAGGCAAAGTCCACAATCTACGTCTTCCAATGTTCTCCTTCCTCTTTCGAGTGGAGTGAGTTACTAGCTATGAATATTAGAGATCGCTGTGCTCCGGAGATTTCTTCCTGGGTCGCGGACCCCTGTATACCCGTAGATAGGTTTGCTGCCTCAGTAATTTTGTCAGGGCAGGAAAATTACAGCTTACTCTTTGCCATTTCTAACTGCTTTGGAACGTGCACACAACAGATCCTATGTTTTTTAGCCTTTCTTCTTTTTCTTTCCTTCTTTCTTCTTCTTCTTCTTCTCTTCTTCTTCTTCTTCTTCTTCTTTCGTTCGCTTGAAATTTGTCTATATCTGCAATGTTGTCTTTTGTATCAACTTCACTGTCTTTTTAGTTAACTTAGTGGTCCATAAAGTTCATCAACTACTGTTGTTTCTCTGGGCCAGAAAGTTTGCCTAGATGTGCCATTTTCGGGGGCAGTCTTAGAGTACGTGATCTCCTGCTTGTGACGCCAATCCATATGTGCACGTGGCTGATTCGCCAGTCTTGAATTCTATGTTTCGCCCTTTTTCGAGAAGGTCAAGAGACCAGGAAGAAATGTGACATTATTAGCTACTAATAGTTCTTCTACTGAGATTCTAACAGTGTACTGTTGGGATCTTAGGCAGACATCGTAAGGACTGAGCCACGCTAAACGATATAAACAAAATCATATACAGTCAAAAGAAGTGTGGTAGTGGTAGTGTTAATTGTAGACAAGACAATTTAAATAATGAATTTACAGTAACTAAGTAAATAAGTAAATTATGTAGACATTGTAGGTGTTTTATTCTGTTTACCATTCTATTAGTGTGCTGTGTTTTATTCCATTCACCATTTCTTTGGGGTGCTATTTTTTATTTCATTCATCACTAGATCAGGATGCTATGTTTTATTCCTTTCACCATTTCTTTGGCGTGCTGTGTTTTATTCAATTCGCCATTTTATTGGGGTGCTATATTCCATTCACCATTTAATTGGAGTGCTATGTTTTATTCCATTTACCAATAGATCGGGATGCTATATTTTATTCCATTCACCATTAGATCGGAGTGCTATATTTTATTCCATTCACCATTAGATCGGAGTGCTATATTTTATTCCATTCACCATTTCATTGGTGTCCTGCGTTTTATTCCATTCACCACTAGATTGAGGTGCTGTTTTATTCCATTCACCACTGGATTGAGGTGATATGTTTTATATAATTCACCATTAGGTCGGGGTGCTATGTTTTATTTAAGATAGTGAACACTACTAAGTTTTTTTTCTCCCACACAGATCCTAACCAGCCATGTTTCGGCCACACTTCTCACATTGATCAGGCTTGTTAAATTATGTTATTTGCCGTACTTATTTATTCTTCACACGTCCATACAGCAAGGTCGTCTGCAAAAGAAGGAAGTGCATACTCTTTTGACTGGACTACCCCTCCCCCCCCCTTTTTTTCACCCCCCCCCCCCCGCATTTGTTTGAGCACGCTGTTCAAATTAACGCCGTGTTGCATGTTTATCTGTGTACCTTTATCCAGTCGTTATGTTCTTATGGCAGTGGCTGATTCAACTGTGTATTTTCTCCACATATGTGAGTCTTTTTGCAATGCTGCTTTCGGTCCTAACTTCCATACTTTACCAAATTATGTGTAAATCTATCCATACCTTTAATATTTGTGTGCGTGTTCGCGTGCGTGCGTGCGTGTGTGTGTGTGTGTGTGTGGGTGTGTGGATGTGTGTGTGGGTGTATGTGTGTGGGTGTATGTGTGTATGTGTGTTTCAACAAAAACCAAAGTTAGTTGCATGTAATTTAAAGGACGCTGCAGTCAATCCCATTAGTTATTGTCTGTTTGTAATTTACTGAGTAATTTTACGTTCAGTAGTTTCGCATTGCTTTCTGAGAATCCGACGACCCATTCCATCGATATCAACAAAACGCGATCTGCTTCCAATTCGTCCGTGGCTGATCTCGAACCCTCTACTCGGTAGGTCGGGGGATTGTGAACTCATTCCATATTTCATGACCATGAGAGTGATTTATCTTCAGTATATCTGAGGAGACAAGTCTCGACAGTCTTGTGTCATGGCACGGGAGGGAGTCAACACATGAACGAATGACGTCGAAGATCGCAATTTGTGGAGAAGCATGATCGCCCGAGCCAGTCGACAAGGCACTTGATGATGATGATGATGATGATGATGATGATGATGATGATGATGATGATGATGATGATGATGATGATGAGATATGTACTTTCTTAACTCTTCATCTTATGAAATCAAGTGTATGTGTCTTCCATGTTTCTGTAATGGCGACGAGTTCCATTCATGTCCCCACCCAACAGCCTAGACTAATCTGTCAATAAACGTTTCGTTCAAACAGATCTTTTCCTTTCTTCTGTACCAGTTTTAATGTAGCTTCTTTCCATTCCTGTGGGGAGTCTCCTGTGTGAATTGCTAACGTCGTCTGCCTCGCTCTCCGAAGATTGTGGGTTCGACTCCAGGCTACATCGTTCGGTTCACGAGTGTAATTTTCATGGAGACTCCTGTAATCGTAGCTGGAGATACGGAGTTCGTGGTTTGTCCGACGCTTTCAGCAGGACACCCCGCGGAAAGAGACCGAGCCATTTAGATTATAACTCAAGGCAATGAAGTCGTTTTAGACCCCTGTTTAATCCATCCATGTGGGATTATTCCTCTCTTCCAGCTGCGATTCAGGACTTTCATTCGCTTCTTTTTGGTCTTAGTAACCAGTCATGTTAGCATCTCTTCTTCTGTTTATGGTTCTCATAAACAAATATATATCACTTCCTTTTTTTTAAATGTGCTAGATCAGTGGTTCTCAACCTTTTTTGACCCATGCACCCCTTCACCATATGTTCAGAATGTCGTTTCCCCTCCCCCTTTCGTATTTCCTCCCTATAAACCCCCCCCCCCCCCTCAACACAGTATACGTAAAAATGGAAGCTACATTTACTAGCACATACTAGAAAAAGTCTAGACGTCTACATAAAATGTGATTTACGGGTCTACTTGCGTTATAAAACGAATTTTAGAAATGCGAGAAGTACAGAACCGTAAAGTATTGAGGGAAAAACCATATCAATTAATCTAAATCTTAAAATAATCTAAATCCTCTCCCCCCCCCCCCCCCCCCCGGGGCATCCTAAAATTCCCCCTTGGGGGAATTCCCCACCGGTTGAGAACCATCGTGCTAGATATTTGAACTCAGAGACTTGTTTTGCTTTGTTAGATCCTGCGTTACAATGTATATCCATATGTTAGCCACAACTGTCACCTTGGTAGCACACACACACACACACACATACACACACACACACACACAAACATCCACAAACACACACACACACACACACACACATTGTTTGCATGAACTGTAAAATACACAGTGACTTTGTTCTAGGCAATCTAGACGGATGGATAAAACCCACATTGTTGTATTTATGTGTTGTTGCTGTTTCTTTTGTATATATTGTGTTATTTATATTACTGGCAGTAGAAAGGGACAAATATACAACTATCCTGCGGGCCAAATTCGTGATCTCGTGAAAATGAAGTTGACTCGCTCATTCTTTCCTAAATGTAATCATTACACCCACATAGAAACAAAAACCACAAAGAAAGATTGCGCCTCAAAGTTTTATTTTGCAGTTTTATCATTTTATTGTGATATTTATCCATGATTGTTTAAAGCTTTAAATACATTGACATGAAAATGTGTTGTCTTCTTACTTTCATTTGCAGTTATTTAGTCATATCTACATAAGAGCTTCAGCTCTGTGGATTTATGTTCCTGTAAATGGTTTCATCCAGTCAGCCAAATAGCCTTGTGTAGGCGTGAGAGTTAACGGCTGCAGGGGGATATAACAATACAAGATAGCCTTGTGTAGGCGTGAGAATTAGCGATTGCAAGGGGATATAACAATACAAGATAGCCTTGTGTAGGCGTGAGAATTAGCGATTGCAAGGGGATATAACAATACAAAATAGCCTTGTGTAGGCGTGAGAATTAGCGGTTGCAGGGGGGTATAACAATACAAAATAGCCTTGTGTAGGCGTGAGAATTAGCGGTTGCAGGCCTTGTATAGGCGTGAGAATTAGCGGTTGCAGGGGGATATAAATATGCCTGGGAAGAGAGGAAGAGGAAGGCCAAAGAGAAGATGGGTGCAGGATGTAGCGGATGATCCCCAGATGGGTGTATCAGACGCGGGACATCTTGCTTATGATCGAGAGGTTTTCCGGAAGATTGTTATGGCAGCGAGGTTCTGCAAAGGACATGCTACTGAATGAATGAGGGGGATATAACAATTCAAAATAACCTTGTGTAGGCGTGAGAATTAGCGGTTGCAGGGGGATATAACAATACAAAATAAAAACAGTTAGGTATGTCTGACTATTGTGAACAAGTGAGAGATTTAAAAAAAAGTCACGCCTTACAAGAAACGCAACTCCGACAAACGGAAATCACAGTTCTTTGTGTTCTGGTGTTACTTATTTTCATCTTATTTTTACAATTTCATTATCATTGTTAATTTTTCATGTGAATTTTCGTTGAGGATTTGCGTTCGTTTGCAGGTATGTACACTGTGTCTGTGTTTTGTTATCTCTCACTATTTCGCAGAAATCATACATACCTAATGTTTTCATTTTGTATTTGTGTAGGTGTGGCTTTTTAGTAAGTTAATCACCAACGTGGAACTCATGGAGAAAACTAAACAAATACCAATGCATCGAGTTTAGATATGTGTATATGCACACACGTGTCTACATATTCATGTATGTACATAATATCTGTTTTTACGTCGCCAGAGACTCTCCGTCGCTCCTTCTCCTGTTGGTTAAAACAGCTCCGCCACGTAAAGGTAGGAAGGTGGACTTATTTTGCCAGAGGAGATGATTACATAAGCCGTGGGGGTATTTTGGAAGGTTGGGCGCTGAATCTCAACTCTACTCCCCCTGCTATAAAAGCAATTTGGAACCAACAAGAAAAGCACATATATGCCTTAGAATATAAAAGTTACAGAAGCGTATTAAAATGTTATAGACACCTGTCAAAGGGAAAGCTAATTCACATTCAAACCATCAGCACAGTGTTCTAGAAGAAGTAGCCCGTGTATGGATTATACTTGAGTTCAAAGCCAGGGAACGCAAAAAAAAAAAAAAAATATGTTATTAGGCGGAACATGAAACAAACATATCTAAAACATCAAAACCAGGGGCAGATTTCACACTAGCCCAGAGTTTGGGGCATTTCTTCTTGGTGCAGTCTACACACAGATTGAGTCTCTAGTTTGGCTATCGTCCCAAGACGATTCTGCACCGATGTGAAATTTACTCTTGACAAATACTCCGTTTGTAGGGAGTACACGATTTGAACGTCAGTGCGTTGGGTTCAGGAGTTTCGCAGTTGTTTAGGAGATGTTCAACCAGCCAAAGGAGCTATCACTCATCAAAGCAACTAATTAACCAGTCAACCAACAGCCAGTCAACCAACAGCCAGTCAATCAACAGCCAGTCAACCAATAGCCAGTCAACCAACAGCCTGTCAACCAATAGCCAGTCAACCAAGAAACCAGGCAATCAATAGCCAGTCAATCAATAGCCAGTCAACCAATAGCCAGTCAACCAAGAAACCAGGCAACCAATAGCCAGTCAACCAATAGCCAGTCAACCAAGACACCAAGCAACCAATAGCCAGTCAACCAATAGCCAGTCAACCAAGAAACCAGGCAACCAATAGCCAGTCAACCAATAGCCAGTCAACCAACAGCCAGTCAACCAACAGCCAGTCAACCAATAGCCAGTCAACCAAGAAACCAAGCAACCAATAGCCAGTCAACCAATAGCTAGTCAACCAAGAAACCAAGCAACCAATAGCCAGTCAACCAATAGCCAGTCAGCCAATAGCCAGTCAACCAAGAAACCAGTCAACCAACAGCCAGTCAACCAACAGCCAGTCAACCAATAGCCAGTCAACCAATAGCCAGTCAACCAATAGCCAGTCAACCAAGAAACAAGGCAACCAATAGCCAGTCAACCAACAGCCAGTCAACCAATAGCCAGTCAACCAACAGCCAGTCAACCAATAGCCAGTCAACCAATAGCCAGTCAACCAATAGCCAGTCAACCAATAGCCAGTCAACCAATAGCCAGTCAACCAATAGCCAGTCAACCAATAGCCAGTCAATCAATAGCCAGTCAGCCAATAGCCAGTCAACCACAGCCAGTCAACCAATAGCCAGTCAACCAATAGCCAGTCAACCAATAGCCAGTCAACCAAGAAACCAGGCAACCAATAGCCAGTCAACCAATAGCCAGTCAACCAACAGCCAGTCAACCAAGAAACCGGGCAACCAATAGCCAGTCAACCAATAGCCAGTCAACCAATAGCCAGTCAACCAAGAAACCAGGCAATCAATAGCCAGTCAATCAATAGCCAGTCAACCAATAGCCAGTCAACCAATAGCCAGTCAACCAATAGCCAGTCAACCAAGAAACCAGGCAACCAATAGCCAGTCAACCAATAGCCAGTCAACTAACAGCCAGTCAACCAAGAAACCAGGTAACCAATAGCCAGTCAGCCAATAGCCAGTCAACCAATAGCCAGTCAATCAATAGCCAGTCAACCAATAGCCAGTCAACCAATAGCCAGTCAACCAATAGCCAGTCAATCAATAGCCAGTCAGCCAATAGCCAGTCAACCAATAGCCAGTCAACCAATAGCCAGTCAACCAATAGCCAGTCAACCAAGAAACCAGGCAATCAATAGCCAGTCAACCAATAGCCAGTCAACCAATAGCCAGTCAACCAATAGCCAGTCAACCAAGAAACCAGGCAACCAATAGCCAGTTAACCAATAGCCAGTCAACTAACAGCCAGTCAACCAAGAAACCAGGTAACCAATAGCCAGTCAGCCAATAGCCAGTCAACCAATAGCCAGTCAATCAATAGCCAGTCAACCAATAGCCAGTCAACCAATAGCCAGTCAACCAATAGCCAGTCAATCAATAGCCAGTCAGCCAATAGCCAGTCAACCAATAGCCAGTCAACCAATAGCCAGTCAACCAAGAAACCAGGCAACCAATAGCCAGTCAGCCAATAGCCAGTCAACCAATAACCAGTCAACCAAGAAACCAAGCAATAAATAACCAGTTAATCAAGAAACCAGGTAATCAATAACCAGTCAATAAAGAAACCAGTTTTTTTTTTTTAAACTAGTCAATTAGAAAATCAGTCAAACAAGTAATCAATTTACCAAAACATAAAACAACCAGCCAACCAAGCAACTGATAAACAAAGAGTCAACCAAGTAATCAATCAAACAATCAACCTAGCAATTAATAAACAGCCAATCAAGCAACCAGTCAAACAACCAGTCAACTGAGCAACCAATCCAACAACTAATCAACCCAGCAACCAATTATCCTGGCAAGAAACCAATCAACCAGTCAAGGAAGCATGCAAGCAACTAACCCACCAAGCTAAAAACCAACTATGGATCTCTTGATGACACTGAAACAGCTGGAGAAATACACACACATGTACTGAGAGACGCTCGTAGGAAGATCAGGGAGAAAACTAGAAACACGAAGACACGGTGAAGACACACTTGTCATCGTCATGTCATCCGAAATGTGCCACAACTCTTTCGTGCAGGAACCATTGCATTTGACGCATGACGAACCCGTCATCATCACGCACCATGCCGACAATCGTGGGCGGCCTTGTTTGGCATCTCCCAGTAACACCAGCGTCCTGTATCAAGTCTGCGTGCAATCCGGGTATTTATCGCTTTGTTTTCCTTTTGCTCCTTTCCCCATCAAGGTTTGCCAGTTATCACTAAGTTGCAATTTTTTTTTTTTTTTTTTCACAATATGTCCAAATAAATTTAAATTGGAAAGGCCTACTTTCCTCTAATCAATTTATTGCTTTTATTTGTTTCTTGTAGGACCAGCAAGATGTGTAAAACAAAAATAAATAAATAAAAATGCGTCATCTCTAGTCTTGTATCTCATCCTATCTATCTATCATGTGCCATGCCGGTAAGCGTTGGCGGTCCTGTTCTGCCATCTCACTCGATCACCAGAGTTGTGGATCAGCTCCGTGTTTCTGTCTCGACCATGCCACGTGGCCAAGCCATCCAGGTACTTGCTTCTAGATCTTCCCCTTGGTCTGTTCCCCTCGATCGTACCAGTTGTCACCAAGTTCTCCAAATCATTTCTTCTCATAACATGCCCAAAAAATTTTGACTGTCTACGTCTAATGTCTCTAATCAGTTTACGATCTTCATTTGTTTCTTGAAGGACTTGTTCTTTGGTCTTTCTGGCTGTCCATGGTATTCTTTGCATTGTCTTCAGAAACCACATTTCTACAGCCATCAGATGTTTTTCAGCCTGACTGCTCATTGTCCAAGCTTCACATCCATATAAAAGTACAGGTTCTATGTAGCATTTCAACACTCTTTTTCTCGTTTCAATTGACATCTTTTTATTGGTCAGTATGTTTTTCATCTTGCTAAAGGCTACTTTTGCCATGGCGATTCTTGTTCTAATCTCTTCAAGGCATCTCCCGTCAGATGTTTTTACTGTTCCGAGATAATTGTATCTATTCACTTGTTAAAGAATATTTCCATTTGCTTGTATATTACATTGTGGTATTTCGGTCTTCCTAGTGACGACCATAATCTGTGTCTTTTTACAATTTAGTTCTAACCCTAGTTGTTCACTGTGTGTAACAACCGCATCTACTAAATTTTGCAGGTCCTGTTCATTGTCTGCAATCAAGACTGTATCATCTGCATATCTAATGTTATTGAAGCATCGTCCCCCAATGTTGATTCCTTCCATATCTTCAATATTTCTGAAAATACTTTCACTATATAGGGAAAACAGATCTGGAGACATTACACATCCCTGTCTCACACCTCTCTTAATAGGCTGATATTGGCTTACTTCATTATCAACTCTTATGGCAGCTTGTTGTTTCCAATATATGTTTTTTACAAGTTTAAGATCTTTTCCATCAAATTGTAGATCTTCAAGCATCCTTATCATGTTGACATGTCTCACTTTATCGAAAGCCTTTGTATAGTCAATAAAGCAAAGGTGTAGATCTTTGATTACTTCTATAGAACGTTCGATTACGGTTCTCAGTATATACACAGCATTTATTGTACCCTTGCCTTCTACAAACCCACATTGTTCTTCTCCTAATTCAGGTTGTATTTTGCTCCTAACTCTTTGCATGATAATTCTTAGCAAAATCTTCGTGATGTGACTCATTATACTAATTGTTCGATGTTGATCACATTCCAAGGCTCCTGATTTCTTTGGAATTGCAATAAATACAGAAGTACATAACTCCTGAGGTATATTTCCAGTATCATATATTGTATTAAGCAGACTGGTAACTTTATCTATTCCATATTCTTCTAAAGCATTAATCATTTATGTTGTGATGCTGTCTGAACCGGGGGTCTTGCCAGATTTCATTATCGATGAGTCCACACAACATGATATTCTTTGCATCTGTAAAGAAGGTAGTTTGTCATTGCTTTCCTTCCTAGCAGTGACCATACTGGTCAGTGACCGTAGCCATTGTCTCCTCAAAAAGAGATCATCTGCCTACCGTCGTGAAGTTGGAGACCATAACCTACAACTATCTGTCGGCTGCTCTTCATCTTCATCCACCACTTGCACCCATGGCTTCACGTAACCCTGATCGGGGGGCTAAACGAGTACTCCACCTTGCCCAAGGGTGTCCCGTAGGCTAGCGGAAGGAAGGAGGCGCCTTACTTCTCCTTTGATAGGGGATACCCCTACCCCGTTACCCCTATCGCATCCACCTGAACTGAAAAACTATACCATAGTAAGCCTAAGTTGACTAGTTCCATTCTACAATTTACCCCCCCCCCCCCCCTTTAGAATACACTGGTAATTCTTCTTTCTCATCTTTTGCCCTCTATTCACCATTGGGACATAGTCCGTCAACCAACTCACTCCAAGCCTGGGACATAGTCCATCAACCAACTCACTCCAGGCCTATGTGCTTCCCATATTGTTTATTAATCTTTCCATTTCTCTTCTCCGTGGGTTGTTGGGTCTCCCTCTATTTCCCTTCTCCGTGAGTTGTTGGGTCTTCCTCTATTTCTCTTCTCCGTGAGTTGTTGGGTTTTCCTCTTTTTCTCTTCTAATTGAGTTGTTGGGTCATCCTCTATTTCTCTTCTCCGTGAGTTGTTGGGTCTTCCTCCATTTCTCTTCTCCGTGAGTTGTTGGGTCTTCCTCCATTTCCCTTCTCCGTGAGTTATTGGGTTTTCCTCTTTTTCTCTTCTAATTGAGTTGTTGGGTCTTCCTCTATTTATTTGCTCTGTGAGTTAGCAACATTGATAACTACTCGGTGTCACGGGATACTGTGAGTTTAGTGATTCCCTGATAAACTAGAATAGTAAGATTAATTGCAATGTATGAGGATGGATAACAATCGAGTACTTCAGTCTGAGATGAGGACAAATTGAAGATCATTGACCGAATGGTATAAAAGTAGGATACAGTATGAGGGGTCATTGACTGCCGATCTTATCGGACAAACAACACGGAGACGGGAGGTTGAGGAAAACCCGAAGACGTGGATCAAAGCGTTAAAACTGATTGATGTCCGACGAGTGGGGAACGCTGGAACCAGCGGAGGAACGGGACGGAGCGGACAGGGGCAAATACGTGACGTCACAGACTTTTGATGTGGAGAATTGCGGCAAATTTGATTGTGGATCAAAAATAACGGAGAATTGGACAATGAGTATAAATAGTTGTAAACTTGTTTTTGTAGTTAGTGTGCTACCAAACTGGACGGAAAATATCTATGCATCCTTTATGTGGAAAGAAATATACGTCCCTTATTGTTTAAAGGCGATGGGATACTAGTGCTTGTGTATTTCAATTCATGGATTAACATAGATTCTATAAGGTTCTAAAACTCCTGACATACTCAGAGAAGATAAGAACGTTACTTCACTTGTGCAGAGATACCGCACCTCACCTTAAGAAATAAGATCAAAGAACGGTACTTCACTGGTGCAAAGATAACCACTCCCATATAGGAGATCTCGGTAATTCAAAATTATCCAGGTTAAGAAAGCGATGTAAAGGACGTTAAGTCTATAACGGCAAAGTGACATACGCTAAATATAGGTGACTGGTTTACTCATATACAAGAACCAGGGAGAACTTAAGAACAGTTTCCAGGCCTACCCCATTGCCAATTAAATAACTGTAGACAGTGGTGATGTGTTTTCACTGATGGACTTTATTAACGTAAGAAAAGAAAACTCTGTCTACGTCAAAGACTTACCGTGATCGCATTATTTTACGGTGATCCAACTGTGAACATTTTTTCAATAACGGATTACCTCCAGACTCAAGTGGAACGGATCATCCAGGGTGAGAGCTGTCCATATATGTGTGATGTCTTGTGGCTTGGCCGTATGTAGATGAGAGATGCGTTATGGAGCATAGACATTCAGAGTCCTATCTTGCCATCACAGTAGAAGACACTACAAATTACATATACACATTCAATACATACAACTGACATAGTTTTTTCAGCAATAAATATTTTATTAATTGTTGGAGGAAACTGTTGTCAGGGTATGTTATGAAGGAATAAGAGAGAGAGAGAGAGAGAGAGAGAGAGAGAGAGAGAGAGAGAGAGAGAGAGAGAGAGAGAGAGAGAGAGAGAGAGAGAGAGAGAGAGAGAATAGAAGACAGAACGGAGGAGTGTAGACAAAAGTCTGTCAATAATTCCCAAGTTAAAGGATCTTAAAGGTCCACGTTCCTCCCGGGACGACAAGCGACACTCGGTCTTAATTTCACGCCACTCCATCGACCTCTGAAAGACGCCATATCCTGCAGCTGTGGTACAGCAAACTTGCCTATAAAATCAACCAGGCGTTGAGTGCCTGCAACAACCTGCAACGGACATGCAACATGTTTTAAATATTACAATGCGTAGAATATCCCTGTTTGATGTCGCCAGGATGTACATTGTATCCTTATTTCTAACAGATTTGCGACTGGATTTCACTTCAATTGTTTGAGTAAGAATCGAATTTCATCCTGTTCCATGTTATTGTTTACTGGTTGAGCTGCGTAGTTTTGTATTCTGACTTTATTATCCTTATCTTCTCCCCCATCTTCGTCTACATTACTTAGTTGCATATTATTTATAAGACGTCGCAGTCAATCCCAGTACTTTTGGCTGTTTTTGATTTTTTGGCAAGTTTACGTTCAGAAGTTTGCCGTTGCTTTCTGAACGACCGGCACTCATACCTTTGTATGGAAACTAATGCAAGGCGGTCTGCTTCCAAATCGCCCGCAGCTGTGTTTCGAATGCGGTATGCGGGATTATGAATTGCATTCGTAACTCCTTTCCCACAGCGACGGCTCTACATTACCATCTTAAGGATAATATTAATAATAATAAATAGCATATTCACACCAACCCTATGCTACCAATGTCAAACTCAGACATTATCCATATCACACTTACGTAAACTCAACACCTGCGAGATGAGATGCTTGAGAAAAGCTGTCAACTTTGCCAAATTTACTATCTAAGCATGAGTTGGAAATGATGTTATCAGTCAGAGCAACACATTGTGACACATAAATTGAAAGGCAAAAGACTAAATGGTTCGGCCATCTCGTTAGAAACAACATCATTAGCTACCAGCATTGGCGCTGCATCAAAAAAGTTCTGATTCGATAGCAAGAGGGTGCCCGAGAAGAAAATGGTTTGTCGATACTCACAGACATTGTACAATCATACGGAATGACACTTTCCAGTACCACCCAAGGGTCGCTGAAACGTCAACTATTCCTCCCCAGATGTTTGACAGCAATAGTGGAAGATGATGGTGGTAGCAATAAAGAAAGTTAGAAAATACTTGCGCAATCAATTAATTAATAATAATAATAAAAGAAATAAAACCATTAATAATTACAATAAATAAAAACATGCGTCAGCCGGGAATCGAACCCGGATCGACTGCTTGGAAGGCAACCATGCTAACCTTTACACCACCGACGCCTCTTGTAAATTTCAGGTATTTGGCATTTACGAAAATATCATCAAGCTCTTGGTTACGTTAACTTCAGCCATAAACGGTTGCTCGCACTAGATTATTGTTACCTCTTTTGGACAACAATCCCTCACGTATCAATTTCCAAAGTGTGGCTGCTGACTTTGTCACAGGATTATTAATCTGAGGCGGGATGTGTCCTAATTATAACTTCGCTTATGAGGTTGAACGAGTAGGAGTGATGTAAAACTTATCATTAATCCTAATAATACTTTAATAATACTAATACGAATATCTAACTTAGAAAATTCTAATTGTTCTGTCCAAAAGGTTTCTTCTTCTTTTCGTTCATCCGGAGTGTTTTTTCAGATGTGATTGCGGTGTGTCTGTTATGCGCCCTTGGGCCGAAACCCGTAGGCCAACACATCGACTTTAGTGTGCTTTTTTGACCAGGTAGCATTCCTGGGAGACTCTCACTTTTGTGGTGCCATCTACAACCATGCTGGCCAAGTTAGAACGGTCGAAGACAACGGTAATCCCTCAAAGGAAGGCAGGGACAGTCCATAGCATTTTCCGCCATCCAAGGTTGCTTCCATAGTTGCAGGGCCGACACATAACGCCCTGGTTCTGGGCTAGCCGAGGGAATCGTCACGTCCTGCTCATGGCTGCTTTAAATCCTCACTTCAATATATTGGTCATTTCGTTTGCCCCGGGCCATTCCCGCACAAACCAGACAGGTTTGCAGACGGTACCCACTCAGCGAGTTTTCGGACATGTGCTTGTCGTTGCGCCCGTCAGAGCTGTTCCAGGCACGACAGACATTCGGAAAGCTACCTAGTCAGAGCTGTTCCGAACAAGAGCGGCATTCGGAAACTAGGTAGTCAGAGCTGTTCCTAGCACGAGAGACATTCGGACGAGACATTTCACTCGGACGTAAATGCGTAGTGTCAATTTTTAGTTTGCCACCCGTAGGACGACACTTCCGGCTTCCGGCGGGCATTTTTTAATGAGTTTAGCCTTCCTCGGGTTTCGAGACTCTTGTTTCGACTTCCACACAGCAAGCTTTCGCTTCGGGCTGCCACGTAATGGATTCGCAAGACAGGCGTTCCATTTCGTGTCAACGAGACAATTTTCCACCTTTGACTACACTCACTCCATGAGTGTGGTTACAGACTATCGGACGTCTGCGAGTCGTGCGACCGAGGTGTTTTCCCACCTTTTGTACTCACTCACGAGGTAGGCTACATGTGCTGCCGGCTCAGCACCTTACCTCCGTGCGTCTGTGGGCGAGTAACGGTCAGGCCCTTTCATCCGGGGATACCTCATAACCCCCAGCTAAGAGCCATCGAACGAATCTGCGCCGAGCATGTAGCGTTCTCAGCACATCATCACAATTTTGATGTAGGTTTGTGTCGGCCAGGCTCTCACTTCAGAGAGTTTATGGCTTAGAGACGTTCAGCCATACACCTCGGATGGGAGCCTTAGAGGTTATGCCCGGACTGAGATTTAGGGATCGTTTGCCTGATTTTGACTGCTATCCTCAGTCTTACCTGCAGAGCAGCAGGTTGTGTCTCTCTTAGTCTGGTCCCTATCCCACGAGCCGTCCGATATGTAGTTTTCACCCATCGGCAAGCACATGGGGTCGATGGGACACGCAAGCTCCCCCACCACGGCAAGGTGGAGACACATCGGGGGAGGTCCAAAAGATTTAATATTAATGAGTTAACATTAATTATTATTACAGTAAAATTACACTGAACATTTATTTTTAATGTCGACAAGTTGAAGTTATGTGTTTTCCCTAAGTTCTATTATATATATACTGTTGTTGTTGTTGTTGTTGTTGTTGCGTATCCCTTACGGGACTTTGCAGTCAACACCAGTATTTTCCAGCTGCTGTTGATGTACTAGGCAAGTGTTACGTTCAGTAGTTTGCCATTGCTTTCTGAACGACCGACTCCCATACCAACACGTTATAACATAACGCGACACGGTCTGCTGCACAATTCGGTCGCAGCTGAGCTTCGAACTTTTATATAGCTACTAACAATTGACATCAGCCGGTGGACTCTCTCTCTCTCTCTCTCTCTCTCTCTCTCTCTCTCTCTCTCTCTTTCTCTCTCTATGAGTGTTTGTGGCTGTGTGCGCGCGTGTGTGTCCGTGTCTCTCTCGGCCTCTTTCTCTACCTTCAACTCTCTCTCTCTCTCTCTCTCTCTCTCTCTTTCTCTCTCTCTCTCTCTCTCTCTCTCTGTGTATCTCTCTGTTTCTCACCTTGTTTCTTTCGCTGACTCTCTTTTTCTACATCTCTTTCTGGCTATAGCTCTTTGTTTGTTTATGTCTCTATATCTCTCTGTCAATTGCTCTCCGTATCTCTATATCACTCTGTCTTTCTCTGTTTGTTTACCATTCTGTGTCACCCTGTCTCCTTTCCTCTCCGTCTCTCTAAATCTGTCTTTTGATATGTCTCTATATTTCTCTGTCGATTGCCCTCCGTATCTCTATCTCTCTGTCTTTCTCTATTTGTTTATCCTTCTGTCTCACCCTGTCTCTTTTCCTCTCCGTCTCTCTAAATCTCTCTTTTGATATCTCTCTTTCTCTATTCCTTTATCTATTTATGTCTCTATCTGTTTATGTTCTTCTCCTTCTTCTTTCGTTAGCTTGAAATATGTCTATAACTGCAATGCTGTCTCTTGTATGAATTGAACTGTCTTTTTCAGTTCACACAGCGGTCCATAGAGTTTATCTTCCATTGTCGTCTCTCTAGGCCAGAAGGTTTGCCTAGATATGTTATATTTTGGGCAGTCTTGGAGTATGTGCTCAGCTGTCTGCGACGCCAATCCACATGTGCACATGGCTGTTTCACAAATCTTGAATTTTGTATACATGTGGTTGCGTAATCTATTCTGCCCTGTTCTGAGGCGCAGAATAATGACTTGTTCTGGTCTATCCATAACGTGGTAGTCATCTTGAGCAGGTTTTGGTGGCTTTCTGACTGATTTGATCATTCTTTTCTTTTGGTGGTATGTAACCGGCACATCAGGCTGTTCTTCTTTGGCTCCTTCCTTTGCCAATTGATCAGCTCTGTCGTTTCCGGGTACTCCACAGTGGGATGGTATCCACTGTATGGTGACCTTATGCTGACTGCTAAGTTCAGAAAGTAGTGTCCTTAGTACTGGCAATTTCCCAGACAGGAGCGCCTCGAGTACTGATTTTACATCTGTCAATAGCACCACAGGGTGTGTACCATTGCTGGTATTTAGTAATTTCTCGGTTGCTATCTTGATTGCCTCAATTTCAGCATCGTAGTTATGGCAGTACTTTCCTGTCGGTACTCTAGCTGTGTCCCTAGTATTATTTGGGTATTCTATGTACACTCCCGCTCCTCCATTTCGAACAGCATTTTGTGCTGACCCATTTGTGTAGACTCGGATCCAGAGGTCCTGTGGGTATTCTTCATCAAGGAAGCTGAGAGTGGCTGTTCTGCGCTGCAGACTGTTCTGTTCTTCCTTGTCAAATATTCCTCTCACTTTTGTCTGGATTTGTAATGATAGTCTATGCTCACCTTTCCATGGAGTTCGCTCTGGAATAGTTGTTAGGGGGATACCAACTGTGGGCAGATCGGTGGTTTCTCTGCAGAGTCGTTTGGCCTGGTGGATAAAACTACTTCTTTTCAACCGCCCCATAGCTAGGTTTTCAAATCTGTTCTTCATAGAGTGGCCTGGCAAGCTGAGGAACTTTTCTGCTTGTATTAGCGTTTTCGCATCTCTGCGCTCACTCAGTGCTTGTGTCCTCCCCATCTTCTCCATTTCCACTATAGGGGTTGATCTCATCCCTCCTGTGGTGACTCTAAGTGCTTGATTTTGCACTTTGTCCAGCTCTTGTAGTGTGGTTTTTGATGCTGAACACCACGCAGTTGACCCGTATTCCAGGTTTGGTCGTATGCTCTGTTGATAAACTTTGCTAAGTATTTTCCCACTGGCTCCCCATGTGGTTCCACTTAGCTTTCTTATGATGGTTATGTTCCTTCTGGCTTTTGCTACTGCTTTATTGGTGTGCTTTCTCCATGTCAGCCTACCATCAAATGTTACTCCAAGGTATGTTGGTTCTCTATCTTCTCTTAGGGGTGTTCCATGTATCTGGATGATCCCTGCCTTTTGTTTTGGAGAGAGGGTAAATCGAGCGGCGCTGCACTTGTCAGTGTTTATGCTGACACACCATCTATTTGCCCATGCAATAAATGTATCTAGAGCTCTTTGTAGCAATCTGGTGGCAACTGATGCATGTTCATTTGTGCTCCACACAACCATTTCATCTGCGTACATTGCCGCTTTAATTTCATGAGGTAGATTAGCAACAAGATCATTGATGAAGATTAGAAAAAGTGTGGGGGACAAAACTCCGCCCTTGGGAACACCGTGACGCAGTAGTACTTTCTTGCTCTTGAGTCCGTCTATCTGTACTCGGGCTCTTCTGTTGTGCAAGTATGCTTTCATCCATTTGTACATTCTTCCATTGACTTTGCAGTCTCTCAGTTTCTTCATCAGACCTTCTTTCCAGACTTAGTCAAAGGCTTTCTTCAGATCTATCCATGCCGCAAGTACCAGCTTCTTCTCTTGGAATGCATCCTCAATTTCTTGAGAGAGGTAGATTGTCTGATCTTCCTTAGAGTAGCACTGCCTAAAGCCAGCCTGCTGTGACACAAGGATGTTTTTACTTTCAATGTACCACTGCAGTCTGTGATTGATGATGCGCTCCAGTGTTTTGCAGAGACAGCTGGTGAGGCTAACTGGTCTGTACCTAGAGGCAATGGAACTATCTTTCCCTGATTTTAGGAGGGGTATCATGATTGCTTCTCTCCAGGCTTGTGGAACACTGCCTAATGTCCAGCTGTTATTGAAGATGCTGGCTTGATATTTTTTCCGGCAATTAACTTCTCCAGCAGCTTGCCTATTGTATTATGCATGGTTATTACTGGATATCCCTGAATTTTTGTGTGGTCTATGCCAGGATTCGGCAATGGAATGAGATAGTTGTGTAACCACTCCTCCTTACGATAGCACTTCCTATACTGTTGTTGTACATGTCTGCTATTTTCTTTAGCTCGTTGTCGGTACACATATTGATGTCGTCATATCTTATGCCTGATGCCATCTGGCCCTGGAGCGCTGTTTTTTTTTTTTTTAACGTCGAAGCACAGCTTTGATTTCTTTTACTTTCACTGTGTCTTTATTCGAAATGTTCTGGGCATTGCACCTATCTGAGTTGACCTCCTCGGTGGGATTTCGTCTCTCATGTCTGTCTCGTTCCTCTGCTCTAGATATCGCCCGAAGAGGGCTTTGCCCTTGTTCTCGTCAGTCCTCTGCCAGATGAGGTCAGCACCATGGAAGTCCGGAATACTCTTATTCTTGACAACCCCACGCATGCTTTCATGTAGTCGCCAGAACAATTTCTGTACAAAGATACAAATGGTTCAAACAGGTGAACACCTACTGTCCGCGTGTAAGGTCGCCCTGACCCAAGTGGCGGCACAACAAAGTCCTTACTTAGTTGGCTGCCATAGTGGATGTAGCCAGAATGAATGCAAAGAAAGAAGGGACCAGGCCGAGGCCGACGGAGATTTCCTTCGCCCGAGCCGTTCACAGCGAAGGCAGAACTGACGATTTGCCGCTTGCGACCATTTTCGATGGTGCGAGGGAATGGGAACTGACTGTGGATCTAAAGGGCCGTGGCAAACACCCTGAGGTGATCCGAAAGTTTGGCTTGCGACCTGATATCGTACTTAGATCCTCGTCAGCCAAGCAGCTAACGCTGATTGAACTTACCGTCCCGTGTGAGTCCAATATTGAGGAGCAGCACTTGTACAAACTGAAGAAGTACGAGGACACGGTCACAAGTCTTAAGCTGGAGGAGTACACGGTCAGGTTATTCGCCGTCGAGGTAGGCGCCAGAGGTCTAGTCTCCCACTTCGTGTTTGATGTGCTGAAGCGAATGGGCATTAAAGGGCAAGCAAGAACTCGGGCCCAGAGACAACTATGCGAGGCAGCCGTAAAGGCCTCGTGCTGGCTATGGAATTGTCGGAACCTAGAGTGGGATGAGTCACGGAACTAGTGTGGTTAGAAGCGGTAACTGCAGGACTACTAACAATCTCTCAACCAAGACTACGAACTTGCAACGTCTCGTGTCAGCTCTTTAGCATTTCCTCCGAGCGTGAGTGGTAAATCTGAGCGCAGTCAACCTTTGTAAATATCGGCCGAAGTCCAACCTCCATAAGAAAGCAATAATCGGCTGTAGGTCGCACTCAGTCAGCTGCAGAGACCAAGATGTGGGTCCAGAAACGGAAAGGAAGAACGGGCTTCCAATTAGAGTGCGGCGCCGTGAACGGGGCACGAGGAAGGAACACGGACACCGGAGACGAATGGAGGTGATAGAGGCCGTGGCGGGGGATGAAGCTGGCTACCACGACCACACGCGCTAAGGGGCAAGCACAGGCTGCACGGGCTCTCCTCACCGAGGGAGGGAGGGCTGGAGAATGGACATCGTTACAGCGAAGGGACAAGCGTAACAATAGGGATAACGAATGTGACCAAACGTCTCCGCGACAGGGGAAAGACGCCCGGAGTCATGACCCGGACGGGACCTCCCCCCAGAGAGTATCAAGTGTGTTAAAGGTCCGCACAACTTGGGGAATGGGGTACACTTCTGACGATCAGAAACCCCCTGTCGTGTTGCTCTGCGGCGGAGTTTTTAAGATTAACAGCTATTTTGACATTTACCGAAATACCATCATGTAGTAGGTAACGTTAACTTCAGCCATAAATGGTCGCTCGCAGTTACTGCTAGATTATTGTCACCTCTCATTGAACAACAATCACTTTCATATAAATTTCTGAAATATAACTGACTTGGTCACAGGATTATTAATCTGAGGCCGGGGTGTGCCCTAATTATAACTTCGCTTATGAGGTTTAAAGGGTTCGCATATTATTTACAGGACATCGCTGTCAACATCAGCATCTTTCAGCTGACTGTTGATTTCTTGGCATCTTGGCAAGATTACGCTCAGTAGTTTGCCATTGCTTTCTGAGCGACAGCCTCACATACTCGTAAGTTACCAACGAGGAGAGAACCGCTAACGATTCTCGCGCACGTTACGTTACTAACGAGAGTATACAAGATTACGGAGAAAGTCGTGTAACCCCTAGACCAGGGAGACAATAATACCTTAGAGAATTATAATTGTTATGTCAAAGGGTGTAGTATTAATAAGTTAGTATTAATGATTATTACACTGAACAGCTTTTTAAATGGCAATAAGTTATGTGTTTTCCCTAATTTTTATATAGCTACCATCCAATTACAATATTGTGCTAATACCGAGATAAGGGGTTTGTTCAATCCCTACACCGGTCAGTTGGACTAAAATGGTGACCTCTCGTCCTTGACCTGGGGACGTAAATTACAAGAACCTCTGAAGTCGGAGTGGGTTCGCCTGATGGCGAAGGTCACTATAAATAGGGAAAGCTAATCTCCGTGACCAAAGGCTTGCGAACGCGGTTCGTGGGTCGCTTACCAGGCGTTCGAACCTCAGCGGCGACCGATTTGTGCAGCAGACCGTGTCGCGTTGTGTTATAACGTCTTGGTAATGACAAACTCATTCATTCATTCATTCATTCATTCACTCAGTAGCGTGTACTTTGCAGAACCTCGCTCCCATAATAACCTTCCGGAAAAACTCTCGATCATAAGCAAGATGTACCGCGTCCGATACACCCATCTGGAGATCATCCGCCACATCCTGCACCCATCTTAATGGCAAACTACTGAACTTAAAATTTGCCTAGTACATCAAAAGCAGATGAAAAAAAATGCTGGTGTTGACTGCGACGTCCAGCAAGGGATATGCAACATTTAAAAAAAATTCCACACACAAAATTCAGTCCAACTCTACTGAAAGAGTATTGACAACGCCTGAGTTCAATGCGAGCGAGCGAAAAAAAAGGCAGAATATATATTGCTCTTCAGAAACTAAAACAACTGAACAAATTGTGGGGTGGGACAGATAGAACTACAAAAATTAGATTTTTAAGAGCATGCATCTTTCCTTTTGCAACACACATCTGTGAGACCTGGACACTTACTAAACAAGCTGCATAAATACAATTCAATATGTTATAATTGACGGATTCTAAAAATATCTTGGATACAGAAAAGAACAAATGCATCCATACAACAAGAGCTGAATATTGGAGAAGGTTGGCTACTAAAGACGATAAAACAAACAAAATTGAAATATTTTGGCCACTTGAAATGACATTAAAGTTTAGAGAGAACAATCATGGAGGGATATATACTCGGGAAGAGAAAAAGAGGAAGGGCAAAGAAAAGATGAGTGCAGGATGTGGCGGGTGATCTCCAGATGGGTGTATCGGACATGGAACATCTTGATTATGATCGAGAAGTTTTCCAGAAGGTTGGAATGGGAGGGAAGTTCCTCAAAGGACATGCTACTGAATGCTTGTTTGCTTGATTAAAAAACGAAAAATTCCAAATTCGGCCTCGTTCAGCCTGCTTCTTCAGCCTTGGTTAGAGTTGAGGTCCGTGGTTTTTGTGGTTTATCTTGTTTTTGTCTGTTCTTTCTTACGAGTGAGTCCTGATCGGACTAGTTATATGGGCTTTTGTGTCTGTGATGTCAGCTGGGGGATTGGTCGGCGAGTTGTCCTTTATGCTCATTCTAGGTGGAGAAGGCGGAGGAACAGATTGAGAACCCATATGTGGAAAGAATGAGATTGCAGGGGATCGGCAGGGGTTCTGGACGAATCTCAAAACTGAAAGGGAAGACCAGGAGAACTTTTAATCAGATAGCGGTGGGAACGATTAGTAGTATGACTCTTCGCTGGCTGTTGAACGAGGGGACGGAGCACGTATGGGAATGTCCGGAGTGCAGTGATGTCGGTTCTTAACTCAACTCAACACAACTCCTCTGGTGGTTTATTTAGTTAGTGAAGGCACCTGGCACTTCTGGCTTGACTTGTTGCAGTCCTTATAAGGACTTTTTAATTGGTCTTTTTGCCTCCTTTTTGGTGTATTGTCTGAAGAAGCTTTTCGATGTTTTCATTTTCATCCTTGCGAGTTTTTTCTCTTTCGAGTTTGAGTTTCTGCTGCCTTTCGTTTTCTTCCTCCGTGGTCTACCACCGGACGAGCTCTGTGCCATCTATATAGTATCCATCGGGGCATTCTGGGTGTTCGTCGTCCCAGTGTAAAGCTGGGTATTCTACAGAGGTCTGGCAGTACATTGGTTTCCCCTTGAATTTCTTGGGCTTCTTGTTTTCCTTTTCTTCCTTGTGCCTTCTGAATTCCTTGCGCCTGAGTTCCTCTCTCCATTCGTATTCTGCGTTCTGTTTAAGGAGAAGATCCAATGGAATTACAGGTGTAAGCCATGGTGACGACGGGATGTCCTCTGTGCCGCCGTCATGGTGCTCCTCTGGGGCTTTTTTTTTTTCAGAGGCCTCGCGGGATATTGGTTTCCCCTTGAGTTTCTTGGGCGTCGTGGTTGGGCTACTGGCTTTAGCTTGCTGTTCCGGCTCGGTCTTTTGTTGGGTTTCATCTTGCGACTTCTCTGTGTTCTTTTCCGTGTATTCTGCTGGTTTGATTTTGGTTGGCCCCCTTTCAGTTTTTAGCATTTCTCTCTATGTTTTGATGTCTCGTAGAATCTCTTCATTCTTTGTCGTCTGCACCAACGCGCTCCACCTCTTGCTTGATGTTTTACTGTATTTCCTTTATTTCAGCAAGCAGTTTTTCATTGTCGCTGGTTGGTGCCGGTGTTTGAAGTAGCTTGATTTGTTTCTTTAGCTCTTCAATCTGGTCTTGCAGTTGAGATCTTTCAGCTTGTGAGATGTACGTGGCTGTTTCGCACCTCCGGATTGCTTGTTTATATGTGTCATTGTGGTAATGGCGATCTTTAAGACGTCTCTGTGTTTTTGGAGGTACGGACAGCCCAAGTATCTTGCTCCATGCTTTCTCTTGACATTGGGCGCTCGGAAGTCGTTGTCCTGTTTGGTCAGCGGACATTCCATGAAGGCGTTGTGTTCGGCGCAGTATCGGCATATCTCTGCCTTGCTACGGCATGTTGTTCTGCTGTGGCCGGCCATCTGGCATCTTGAGCATTGAGTGATTCTTGGAATGAATCTTTCTGGCTGTTGTACTTTCTTGTTTATCGATACCTGGCTTGGTATATCGCTGCCCTCAGTCGTCACCACCGCTAGAGTAGTAGGGATCTTGGAGTACGTCAGAATCCGCTCCGCCCTCAAGATTCGGATATGGAGATTCTCTTCTTGTAGCTGCTTCAGGATTTGTTCACCTCTCAGCTCCACTTCGATACGTTTGACAACCCACCAGATTGTCAGTGAGCCGGTATTTCCGACTCTAGTGTCTTTCTCCTCCTTCTTCTCAGCTGTCTTGGCTCTTGTCTGTGGTGGGTTGTCGTCGATCTTCCTCGTGGTAGCTTCATTAGTATCTGTAGGTTCTTGTTCTTTGCTGCAGCTCACAGGCAGGTTCTCTTATCTCGTCTTATTCACGGTTTTAGCGGCTCCCACGCTGTACATCTGGTGAGTCTGTTGTCTCTTGGTGTTGGTCTTGCGACGTGACATTTTCCTCCCCCGTATCAGGCTACTTGAACTGTTCAGGTAACTTGTTCTTGATAGTGCTCCGCAAGTGCGAATGCGTTGCTACTGAATGGGTTTATGTATATATTCTTGCAGTGATATCTGCAAAATATAGGGACCTTTGACAACAGCCAATGTCTTTTTAGCTGTTGGCTTGCCGAGACTCCTGTCCTTTCCACTTTTCAAATTGAGCCGTGATTAGTATTTTGTGTGATATTCACTGGCACAGGAACAGAGCATAATGGGGACCACCCGTTACCGTGAAGTTGGAACCGCGACTGACTGACTGACTGACTGACTGACTGATTGACTGATTGACTGACTGACTGATATAATAATATTGTTTGGTTGTGTTACATATAACTTGCATATAAACATAACAATAACATTACAAAGGATGCTATGCATCACGCAAAGTTAGCTTTGATGGCAGAAGAAGAAAACAACTTTGAATAATGAAGACAAAAACAATAGATTGCAAGAGTGCAGAAGGAAATAACCGTTTCTAAAAGCTTTGCTTCGTTTCTCCTAGCGACAAATTACACACTGAAACTACCTTTACCCACATCATTGGGACTTGCCGCTAAATATCAAAAGTCTTCAGTTTTACGCAGGCGTCGGTGGTGTAAAGGTTAGCATGGTTGCCTTCCAAGCAGTCGATCCGGGTTCGATTCCCGGCTGACGCATATATTTTTTTGTTTGTTGTTTTACTTCAATTGGTTATGTATACTTTTTTCTTAATTTCTCAATTCATACCAACTATTACAACAGCGGTTGAACTCTCACTCTCTATCCATTTCTCTGTAGCTATCTTTGTCTCTGTGTTTCTCCTCCCTCTGAGAGATAATGTATGAATGAGTAAATGTGTGTGATTGTGAGTTGAGATGTGTGCATACTTGTGAGTTATTGAGTTGGTGTGTAACTGCGAGTTTGTGTAAAAGATGGATGGATGTATTCATGCATCTAGGTAGGTAGACAGGCAGGCAGCCAGGCAGGTAGGCAGGCAGACAGGCAGGTAGGTAGATAGGTAGGTAGGTAGGTATGCAATCAGGTAGGTAGGTAGGCAGACAGGCAGGCAGGTAGGTAGGTAGGTAGGTACGTACGTAGGTAGGTAGGTAGGTAGGTAGGTAGGTAGGTAGGTAGGTAGGTAGGTAGATATGTGGGGTAGGAGCATCCACCGAGTGGCGGGTAGTCGAGAGGCATCTAGATATTTTGTCTAGAGGTTAGCTGTAAATATGTTGAATAAGCAGCCGCGGACCAACACAGGCGGGGGTCACTGAGAGGAGGCAGGTTAGTTGGTGGTATAGTTATCTCTATAAAATACCTCAGAACTCTATAACGTGGCTATAGGCGGGTAACAGGCGCCATACATACTCCACCCCCTCTCCCCCCATCCCCCCTGCTGCCTTGTAGAGTGTCTGTTAGACGAAAGCTAATGGAATCAACCATACAACAAACCGGCGAAAGTCCAGGGGAAACCACCGCTGTATTTTCTCAAGACAGTCATGCCTCTAAACAAAATTGATAAAGATTACGACATCAATGGGGATTCCCGTGAAGTCTCTTCGTCCGGTAGGGAAGAGCATCATGTGCTACAGGTGATACCCGATCGTCATCAAGCAACTGTATGCAAATTAAATGTTAGAAATACATTAAATGTTGGTACATGGAATGTCAGAACACTTAGCCAGAATGGCAAGGTAGAAGACATAAAGAAAGTAATGGAATGAATTTAGATAAATATATTACAGTTTTGTTAAATGCAATGGTCAGGTGAGGAGTGCGGGGGTGAAGGGGGTGGTATTTAGATAAGTACATAATTATTTACTCAGGAGGGAAGGACTAAAAAATGGGAGTTGGCATAATTTTGATCAAGTTAGTACTAGGACGGTTAACAGGTTTTGGACAATCTCAGATAGAGTATTATTAGTAAAACTCAAGGGTGAACCTCTGGGCATTAACATAATACAAGTATATGCGAATAGTGCAGCAGAAGTACTGACCTTATGCAACCGGTGCGTGCTGTTGCTTTGTTGGGACTGCTGTCTGTTATACTTTTCACATGGGACAATGAGTAGCATTGTGGGTTATATTCATTAGCACAGGAGCGTTATGGCGTGACCCTTTGCCGTGAAGTTAGAACGGAGACTAACGACTAACTATATCAGCCACTGAATATAACATGAATATAACAATATGTGTATAACACCATATGCCCAATGCGTACTAGGGCGTGTCAAAGGGTCCATTGCTTATTTTTAAACGATGTTCAGTGGCATGGGCTGCTCCGTGGCGACGGCGTTACAGACGCAGTTCGTAATCCCGCATACCCGTGTTCGAAACACAGCTGTAGGCGATTTGGCAGCAGACCGCCTTACGTTGGATTTTTAAAAAATGAAATGGTATGGGTGCCGGTCGTTCAGAAAGCAATGGGAAACTACTAAACGTAAACATGCCCATGAATCACGAACAGCCAAACATGCTGGTATTGACTGCTACGTCCAGTAAGAATATGCAACAACAGTGACGTGAGCCGGCGAAGGGGTTACGAACGCAGTTCGAAACTCAGCGACGGGCTATTTGAAAGCAGATCGCCTTGCGCTGGTTGTCATACAATGGTATAAGTGACGGTCGTTGAGAAAACAATGGCAAACTACTGAACGTAAACTTGCCAAGAAATCACAAACATCCAAATAATGTGGGGTTGACTGTGACGTCCTGTAAAGGATATGCAACTAACTTAATTAACAGTGAAATGATACTCGGAACAGCGGGAACAATTGCCGCCCTTTTTGATAACTACACTCGTGAATGGTAGTACGATACTTGATTATCTAGTACTTGTTGAGAGGTTAAGGTTTTCGGGGAAACTTTGCATTTCGGGTAGTCATAGGCCGATGGATGCAGGCAGAGGTGGTAATTCAAAGAATAACTCGCTCGTCTGCCGGTCTGGTGGTACTGGGTTCGAATTTGTATTTGAGGCGGATTTTTAAATGAGACCTGGGATCCTGGGTCGCCGCAGCCTAAAATGGGTACCAGAAAATGGAAGGGGAAAGAAAGGAGTGACTTTAGAGGGAAGTATTTCAGGAAGGCGGGGAACACAAGAGAGTCAGTCAGATTCCAGGTATAGTAGTAATAGGCCTCTTTCAGTCCTGTAGGACTATAGAGTTGTGCCGCTAGGGAGGCACCTTGCAGCGCCGCTGGTAACTGTACAGTCCAAGGTGAGCGTTACAATCTGTCTCAGTTTCCGCATCTGTAAGACGTCGTAGGTCCCGCAGTAAGTAACTGCATTTTATGTCTGAGCCTTGGTTAGAGTTGAGATCCGTGGGTTTTGTGGGTTTTATCCTGTTTCTGTCCGTGCCCTCTTACGAGTGTGTCCTAACTCAGACTGGTTATATAAGCGTTTGTGTCTGTGATGTCAGCTGGGGGATTGGTCGGCGAGTTATCCTTTGTGTCCGTCTCCTCTGGCTGTTTCTTTGTTCAGTGTTGGCTTCTGGCTCATCTGTTTTGCTAGGATGCAGTCCTTATCAGGACTCATCCTTTGGTTTGCTAGCTTTCTTTGCCTTATTCTGGTAACGCCCGTTGATACGCGCTGGTTATTCTCTCAATGTCTTCCACGGTCCAGTCTCTTAGGTTTTCAGGTATTTTGCGTTCTTCGCCAAGATTATCGGTTTTCGTGCCTAGTTTGACTGGTCTTGCGTCGTATTTCCCCTTGAACTTGTTCGTCGGTGAGACTGGGTTCCTGGGCTCGTCTTGGAGTTTCTCGTTGGTCTTTGGCTTGGCTCAAGTTTGCGGCTTCTCTGCGGTCTTTTGTGTGGCTTCTGCTTGCGGCTTTTCTGCGGTCTTTTGCGTGGCTTCTGCTTGTTTCTTTTGGTATTGTTCCCTTTCGGCTTTCAGCAGTTCTCTCTCTTTCTTGATGGCTTTTAGGATTTCTTCGTTTTCCTTCTTCATCTCGGCCATGCGCTCCATCTCTTGTTGGATGCTGTGCTGGGTTTCTTTCATGTCCGCCAGCAGTTGTTCGTTGTCGCTGGCCGGAGTCGGCGTCAGCGGTATCTTGACTTACTTCTTCAGCTCGTCAATCTGGTTTTGTAGCTGTGATTTTTCGGCTTGTGAGATGCCTGTTGTTGTTTCGCACTTCCGCAGTGCTTCCTTGTATGGTGTCTTTGTAGTTTTGGCAGTCTTTAAGATATCTCTTTGTCTTTGGAGGTACAGACAGCCCAAGTATCTTTCTCCATACTTGCCAAGGCAGTTGGCACACTTTCTGTTGTCGTTGGGCGCTCGGAAGTCCTTGTCCTGTTTGGCCAACGGACATTCCTTGAAGGCGTGGTGTTCGGCGCAGTATCGGCAGATCTCTGTCTTGCTGAGGTATGTTGTTCTTCTGTGGCCGGCCCTCTGGCATCTTGAGCATTGAGTGATACTTGGAATAAATCTTACAGGCTGTTGTACTTTCTTGTTCACAGCTACTGTGATCGGCATCTCACTGCCCTCTGTTGTTACCACCGCTAGAGTAGTAGGTATCTTGGAGTACGTCAGAATCCGCTCCGCCTTCAAGATTCGGATATGGAGATTCTCTTCTTGTAGCTGCTTCAGGATTTGTTCATCTGTCAGCTCCACTTCGATACGTTTGACAACCCATCTGGTCATCTGTGAGTCGGTGTTTCCGACTTTAGTGTCTTTCTCCTCTCTCTCTCTCTCTCTGCTTCTCAATAGTCTTGGCTCTTGTCTGTGGTGGGTTGTCGTCGGTCTTCCTCGTGGTAGCTTCTTTTAAGGTTACTGTAGGTTCAGATTCTTTGCTGCAGCTCACATGCAGATTCTCTCCTGTCGTCTTCTTCAAGGTCTTGGCGGCTGCCACGCTGCTTATCTTGTAAATCGGGTGTCTTTTAGTGTTTTTCTTGTCACGTGCCTTTTTCTCCCCCGCATCAGGTTTCTTGAACAGTTCCGTCGAATTGTTGTCGATAGCGTTCCACGGTTGCGAATGAGTTAATATTTTGACTTGACTTGATTCAAAAACTAAAATTCCAAATTCGGTCTCGTTCAACCTGCTTCCTCAGCCTTGATTAGAGTTGAGATCCGTGGTTTATGTGGAAGCAGGACCTTGCTACGAGTCCGTGGTATGATAGGGCCATCACAGTGTGTAGGCTTGAGGACACAGAGGAATAGGTTAAGTTACTTGCATATCTATTAGATCAGTGGTTTTCAATCTTTTTTTTGGGGGGGCTCATGCACCCATTCACCATACGTTCGGAATGTCACCCCCCACCCCGCTTTCGTATATCCTCCCTATAAATCTCCCCCCCCCCCCTCACAGTATACGTAAAACTGGAAGCTAAATTTATTAACACATACTATAACAAGTCTAGACATCTGCATAAAATGTGATTTGCGGGTCTACTTACGTTACAAATCGAATTTCAGAAGGGCGGGAAGTACAGAACCGCAAAATATGGAAGGAAAAACAATATCAAATAATCGGTTCTTGTATTAACGCGATCTTGAAATAATCTAAATTCCACCCCCCCCCCCCCACCCCCACCCCCACCCCCACCCCAATGGAAACCCTAAAATTCCCACCTGGGGGATTCTCCACCGGCTGAGAACACTCATCCCCTCACACATCCCTAGACACACGTACTTATCCCTCAACCATTAACACCAACACATCCCTCATCCACTCATCAACACATAAATCTCCTATCTACCCACCCACACTCACACACCCCAACCACCAATCTAAACACACATCCCCAACCCTGACACACATCCTTCACCCACCCGCACACCCAACCACACCCCCACTCACCCACACACACATCCTTTATCCACACCTATCTCCCCTCCCACACAACACCACACCCACACGCATCCCAAAGACACATCCCTCACCCACACACACATCTCCCCACACATCTCCTACCCATCCACACATCCCCCAACTACAATCACCCTCACTACCCACACCTAATCATCCATCAAGCCACACACACCCCCACCCACCCAGACATTTTCCACACACACATCCCCAAATACATCACCCACATCCATCACGCACCCCTCCCCCAACCCACACACATCCCCCACACTCTCACACACATTCACCCACACATCTCTCACCCACACATCCACACACACACTCCCCACCCATCCACCCAAACATCCCACACCCATACACATCCCTCACCTACACACACACATCCCTAAACCCACAACCACCCCCACCTGCACACATCTCCCACCCACCACATACCCCCACACCCACATCTCCCCACCCACACATATATCCCCCACCCATCCCATAACCCACCAACAATCATCCACCCACATATCCTCCTCCACCCACTCACCCACAACACACCTAGCCAAACACACATTCCCACCCACACACACATCTTCCAGCCAACCCATACATCCCGCACGTACCCACACAAATCCCGCACCCACTCACACAATCCCACACCGTACACCCAAACATCCTGAGCCCACCAACACACATATCACGAATCCACCCACACAGACATCCCCCAACCTACTATTATGAACAAACTAGGAGGAGGAGTAGAAGAAGAAGAAGAAGAAGAAGAAGAAGAAGAAGAAGAAGAAGAAGAAGAAGAAGAAGAAGAAGAAGAAGAAGAAGAAGAAGAAGAAGAAGAAGAAGAAGAAGAAGTGCCGTCGCCGCTAACTGTGCAGGTTCGTATTTCCTGTTTGCCGCGACATAAATAAGACATTCACCACCTTACCTAAGATTTGAAACCGGGTCTAGAGAATGGTAGCCCTGCGTTCTAGCCATTCGGCCAGAAGCTCCTCGGAGAATTAACAGCCATGGGCACAAACCGGATGCATCATATGTCAGCAGCGTAGAGCACCTGGGCGTGCCGGATGTCTAGGTCATACTCATTAAACGTTGTTTTTCTCTTCAAATGGATCAAATTACTCTTAACGGATTTAAGTGCCATAGTGCCATGTGATGATAAATCGTTTTATTAAAACTCATCATAACTGCCGTCTTCATATAAATCAAACTACTGTATAGTTATAATATCAATACAGTAGTTTTCCATATACAACCCCCTTTAATTTAATATATAATACAACATGTCCGCTACCATATTAAACACATTTAAGCCATAACTGTGACATACGCTTACCGCCCATTTTCAGCCATCCATTTTCGTTTTTGTTTTGTGTGCGTCTTTAAACCTACTGTTTGTTTTCCCAGAATCTATTAACAGCCGACTTATGTATCAGCTGGGGTCGTTTTCGCTACACAGCTTCCCCGTCCAACAGTTTTATTTAAATGTGACATTTCGAAGAAATGTTTACGTTTCTTTTTCCTGTCCTTTTCTCCCTGCAATCGTCTATTAGCTGCCACGTCTCTGTTTTTGTCTCCTCCTCCTGTGTGACCTCATCCAATCCCTCACGAATTATCTCAGTAAGGTCTCCCTCTTACCAATGTTTATTTCCCCGTCGCAAAGACAACTTATCACATACAGCGGAAAGAGGTGGTCTTCATGTTTTGGCCACATTATGAGAAGACAACAACTAGAACATATTGTGACAACTGGAAAGATTTCTGGAAAGATAGATAGAGGAAGACAGCGAGATACAATTTTTGGTGTCGTGTGTCATAGCACCAAAAAAGAGTCAACATACACATCCATACAAGCCGTTTGACAGTGCAATATGTGGAGTAGCATGATCGTCGACTATTCAGCAAAGTACTTGATGATGATGATTCTTTCCTTGCACATCATTTACTATGTCACTTCCTGTCAGTAGATTCACCTCCCAGTCTTTCGTCCTTGTCGGAGACAGCTAGACATCCGATCCACTACGCCAAGATTGAAGCGGAAAGGGAGATGTATACGTAGCAAAGGGGTCAATCCGTCAACCTCGCGCTGCGAAGATCGTAGGTTTGTTTCTGGACTTCCGTCATTGCCTTGCCTTGCTTTGAAGGAAAAAGTGTTCAGGCCCCATGCAACTGTCAGTCTGTCGAAGTGTAATGCGAGGAAGCCACAAATGAAAACCTCACTTGTGTGTGTGTGTGTGTGTGTGTGTGTGTGTGTGTGTGTGTGTGTGTGTGTGTGTGTGTGTGTGTGTAAATTACAATGTATGTCTGTCTGTATGTAAGTTATTTATGCGTTCGCAAACGGTCCATCCGATTGAGATGAAGTTTTCTACACGTGTTCTTCTCATTCCCATGCTGCCAACTGGCATAGTTTGTTAGTTTACAAACAGTTATTTACGTAATAAAATTTAATTTTGTAATTACATTATAATTTATATATATAGCGAAGGGACTTAACTTAAGAAAATTTATATCAAGGGAATAACTTTTAATAGCATTGCTATATATGTAATTAAAATAACTGTTGCATATTTCTCAAATAGGTTGACCTTTTCTCTATAGTTATCTACAGGCATATGCGTTATAATATATAATGATAAAATCTTTAAGGCATTTTCAAAGTTTTCATTTTAAAAAATGCATCTATTTAAATAGTGAAAATTTTCTAAATCATCTTTTTATTTTTCTTCAACAGCACATTTAATTTGTTTTTAAACATTCTCATATGTATGGAGCGTTACACCTACGCTGGGTATTTATGATGCCCATGTTAAACATTGCCTCAACGAGTTACTTTTCATGCGTATTTTTCATGCATGTTGTTCTTTTGTTGCAAAGAATTGCTTCATAAGAGATGTTGAATGAAAGAATGTATGAGAGGAAATAGAGAAGAAGGGCAGAATGTAGGACGGAACTGCGTGCCCAATTCTTAACACTTTGAAAGTAAAGATTTTCGTTCGTAAAAAAAAAAAAGTTATTTTTTGTGAGAGAAAGTTAGTTGCATATCCTTTGCAGTACTCTGCAGTCAACCAACCGCCCACCATTTATTGGCTGTTCGTGATATCTTGGTACGTTTACTTTAGATAGATCTCTTCCAATAATATTTTCTACTATCAATCTATCTATTCTTCTATTCTATCTATATTTTTAACGGGAACGGACAGAACATAGATAGATAGATAGATAGATAGAGAGAGAGAGAGAGAGAGAGAGAGAGAGAGAGAGAGAGAGAGAGAGAGAGAGAGAGAGAGAGAGATAGATAGATAGATAGATAGATAGATAGATAGATAGATAGATAGATAGATAGATAGATAGATAGATAGATAGATAGATAGATAGATAGATAGATAGATAGATAGATAGATAGATTCCCGCCAGGGACTGGGCGAAGCCGGGCCGGTCAGCTAGTGTGTGTGTGTGTGAGCGCGCGCGTGTGTGTGTGTGTTCTTAATACTCCCTCCTCTCTAACATTTATATTCAAAGGCGGATGTGTGCTTTCAGCTGATTTTGTAAATATGAAAGTTCCTCAACCAAATGTTATCACATGAAATATTCACTGCCAATATAGTGCCTTGCGATGTATGGCAGAGGGGTCTTTGAGCCTGAGGAATTAAGGCCGCCTGGCTAGTGCAGTCGCCGCGAACTGTGCAGATTAGGATTTTCTTTTTGCCCCCGACAGAAAAAATTCCCACACCTTACCGAGGGATCGAACCCGGGTCTCCCGAAGGAGAGTCCGGCGTTGTAACCACTCGGCCAGCCGCTCCTCCGTCAGTTCACGAGTGCATTTTTTCGGAGACTCTTGAGGGTCATCGCTGGAGCTACGGAGTTCGTGCTTTGTGCGACGCTTTCCGCGCTGCGGAAAGAGACTGAGCCATATGGGATAAACCTGGTACAATGAATTTGACCCTGTCGACTTTTAAACGACATTTTTAAGCTACGACTTTATGGATTGAATACGGCGATTCTGTTGACTGGGTACGTGAATACCACGACTCAATGGATAGAATACGATGATTCTATGGATTTAATAGGCCAATACGACGACTCTATGGATTGAATATGACGACTCTATGGATAGAATATGACGACTCTATGGATAGAATATGACGACTCTATGGATAGAATAAGACAATTATGTGGATTGAATGAGTAAATACTACAACTCTTTTGATTTAAATCGTAAATACGGAGATTCTGAGGATTGAATACGTGAATACGTCGACTCTGTAGTTTGAATACGTGATAAAGACAACTCAATGGATTGAATACGTGAATATCACGACACTTATGGATTGAAAACGTGAATACAACGACTCTGGGGATTGAATAGAGAAAAATACAACTTTATGGATTGAATAATGTAAATGCTACGTCTCCATGGATTGAATACGACGAATTAAAGAATTGAATACGACGATTCTATGGACTTAGTACATAAAAATCACGACTCTTCTTCTTCTTCTTCGTTCATCCGGAGTATTTTTTCGGACGTGATTGCGTTGTGCCTGTTTACAGCAGAGCTGCGTTCTTGCGCCGTTACGCCGACACATCCGACTTCTGCGGGCATTTGTTGACCGGGTTAACCTTCCCGGAAAATCACGACTCTATGAAGTGAATACGTGAATAAGACAACTCTGTGGATTGAATACGGGAATGCTATACAACTCTATGCATTGAATACGACCACTCCCACGAACTGAATACAAAACACTCTACAGGCCGTTCACGACGACACGGACCGAATACGACAACTCCCAGGCCCCAGTTTGGGAAACAACCTTGCATAAGGTGACAGCTGTCAGTTGACGGCGCTTCCTGTACAGACACCACTCGCTAGACATTAAGGTAGATTTATGGCCAGGCCCTTCCACGGTCTACATTAACCTCAACAAATATGTACATAGTTGTTGTTGTTACAGCTCTAGCTCTCTCGGTGTTTTCAGCCATAGTTTTCAAATATAAACTGCCGTATACACAAAAGCCATAAAGCACTTCATAGCTTTAGATGGCAACAGGATGTGGTTTGTAAAGCTGATAAATGCCTTTCTGTGAACCTACATTGGAATAAGTTTCATGTAACCAACCTCAGGTAAAAATAAACAGCTATTTAAATAAGTGGTAAAATGATTGTTTTGATTTCATTACATGGGGGGTCAGCATGACCGCATTGATAAGAGCGTTCGGTATTAAACATCCGGTGTGCTGATGCTGAAGTAGCGGGTTCAACCCGATACTAGCGTGTATGGAATATGCTTGAGTTCAAAGCGAGCAAAAGAAAAATAAAATTCATTAAATATTTGCAGTTTCGTGAACAGAACTGTTGGAGTGCTAGGGGGAGATGGAATGTTTTATTTGCAGTTTCGTGAACAGAACTGTTGGAGTGCTAGGGGGAGATGGAATAATTTATTTTATTTATTTAACATTCACATACATTGAACTCTAGCGTAGTCCTTACATGCATTGGGTTTATGTTTGCGTGTGGGTGACCTTTATCTAATTCCAGTATCCTTCGACATCAGGCGAACCCACTCTGACTTTAGAGGTACTTGTAATTTACGTCCCCAAGTCAAGAACGGGAAGTCAACATGTTAGTCCAACTGTCCGGTGTATGGAGTTGAAACCGCTATCTCGGCATCAGCACACCGGATGTTTTATTAGAACTAGCGCTATCCATTCGGCCATGCGGACCTCGTAAATGTTCTATTTAAAACAATGTATTCCCATGGTGAATTTAAGCACAGAAGCCACATACAATATGTTGCACTATTTATTGCCTGGTATATTTCGCTGCATCTCATCGGGTGCATACTGCAGATTTATATATCGTATGGAGTGAATAAATGAATCCTATTTTGGATGAAATACTTAAAATGCATTTTCATTTAAACTGTTTAATTTATTCACGGCAGAAGATATATAACTATGCAGTATGCACCCCACGAGGACACATATAAGACAGACATAAAAGGTAAAAACTGATAGATAGGAACAAGAAAGACTTAGAAGGGTGACAGGTGAAAAGAGAAGACAGAGATTACAGACAGAAAAGACAGGCAGACGGAAAAGAAAGACAGAGAAGACAAACAGAGAAATAGAAAATGCAGACAAACCGACAGACAGAGAAGTCAGACAGATAGGACAAAAGGGTAGACAGAGAAGAAAGATAGACAGACAGAGAAGACAGACAGAGAGACATAGAAGACAGAAAGGCGGAGATAGAAGGGAAAAAGAGAAGACAGAAGGCAGAGAGAGAGAGAGAGAGAGAGAGAGAGAGAGAGAGAGAGAGAGAGAACATATATAGAAGACAGAGGGGCAAAGAGAGAAGTCAAAAAGAGAAGACAGCAAGGCAGATATAGAGAAGATAGACAGAGAGGAGAGAATGGCAGAGAGAGAAGACAGACAGGGAGACAAATAAGACAGGCAGAGAGACAGAGAAAACAGAAAGAGAAGACAAAAGGTCAAAGAGAGAAGATATATAGAGAAGACAAAAGGGCAGAGAGAGAGAGAGAGAGAGAGAGAGAGAGAGAGAGAGAGAGAGAGAGAGAGAGAGAGAGAAGACGAACAGAGAAGACAGATGAGCAGAGAGAGATAATTCAAACAGGTAATCAGACAGAAAAGACATACAGAGAAAACATAAAAAAAGGCAGACAGGCAAGCAGAGAAGACAAATAGATAGAAGATCGATAAGACAGAAAGACCGAGAAGGCAGACAAAAAGAGAGACAGACAGAGAAATAGACGAACGGACGGACAAAAAAAAAACACAGACAAACTGGCAGACGGAGAAGACAGACTGGCGAACTTAAGTTTAATGTTCTAACCTTAACAGAGACTTCATTTTACAATAGCTGACTTGTCCTACTTAATGTTATGTATAATTAAGTATCTGACGGTCAAGTGTGTTTACCAGTACATGTTAAAATGTTCTGTATCTGTTGTTATCAGAACATGTTGACCTTATAAGACCTGGTAAGGTTCATTAGATATGAAGAGGACGCATTCGAACAGCCGCGGAGACTGAAACTGCATCAGTGACATCTGTGTATAACGTCATCATCAACATCTTCCACTTCTGTCGTCAAGCGTCGTGGGGAGGAATAATTTGCGCTCCAGCGCCCGACATGCGGCACTGGATAGTGTCATTCCGTGTGATTGTACAATGTCTTTGATGTTGTCAATCCATTTTCTTCATGGACGTCCTCTTGGTTTCGTCGCAGATGATCTTTGATGTAAGGCCAGTGATGGTAGTTGATGGTGTTGCATTCTAACGACATGGCCAAACCACTTGATCTTCTGTCTTTCAATAAATGTGGCACAAGGTGTTGATCCCACTGTCTGTCTGATAACAACATTTCTTACTCGGTCTCGGACTGTTAAGTTGGCAGCTCTCCTCAGGCATCTCGCAGGTGTTGATTTTGCGAACATGTGATTTTGATAAAGTCCAAGTTTGAGATTGGTAGCACAGGGTTGGTGTGAATATGCTGTTTACTATCTGTCGTTTTGCGGACATGGGTATATTTTGATGTTTCAGCATGGGTGATAGTTGATATGTAAGTGCACTAGCTTTTTGACATCTGATTTCGATTTCTCTGTCCAATCTACATCTTCTGTGATCATACTTCCAAGATATTTGAATTCTTTAACTTGTTTCAGAGTTGTGCTATTTATCTGTATACTTAGTGGACCAGGTGATTTGCTTGCTTGCTTGCGTTCGCTGGCTGTGAACTCCAGCGTGAAGTCCTGTATGTCGGATGGTGACATCCTGTTGTCCAACATCAGTGTCATGTCATGCCGGACTGAGGTTTGCGTGAGTATCCGTTGTCCCATGTCTGGCTTATTCTTCTTCTTCTTTCGTTCGCTTGAAATATGTCTATATCTGCAATGTCGTCTCTTGCATGAATTGAACTGTTTTTTTCAGTTCACACAGTGGTCCATAGAGTTTATCTTCCACTGTCGTCTCTCTAGGCCAGAAGGTTTGCCTAGATATGTTATATTTTGGGCAGTCTTGGAGTATGTGCTCTGCTGTCTGCGACGCCAATCCACATGTGCACATGGCTGTTTCACCAATCTTGAATTTTGTAAACATGTGGTTGCGTAATCTATTGTGTCCTGTTCTGAGGCGCAGAATAATGACTTGTTCTGGTCTGTCCATAATGTGGTAGTCATCTTGAGCAGGTTTTGGTGGCTTTCTGACTGATTTGATCATTCTTTTCTTTTGGTGGTATGTAACGGGCACATCAGGCTGTTCCTCTTTGGCTCCTTCCTTAGCCAATTGATCAGCTCTGTCGTTTCCGGGTACTCCACAGTGGGATGGTATCCACTGTATGGTGACTTTATGCTGACTGCTAAGTTCAGAAAGTAGTGTCCTTAGTACTGGCAATTTCCCAGAGAGGAGCGCCTCGAGTACTGATTTTGCATCTGTTAGTAGCACCACAGGTTGTGTACCATTGCTGTTATTTAGTAATTTCTCTGTTGCTATCTTGATTGCCTCAATTTCGGCATCATAGTTATGGCAGTACTTTCCTGTCGGTACTCTGGCTGTGTCCCTAGTATTATTTGGGTATTCTATGTACACTCCCGCTCCTCCATTTCGAACAGCATTTTGTGCTGACCCATCTGTGTAGACTCGGATCCAGAGGTCCTGTGGGTATTCTTCATCAAGGAAGCTGAGAGTGGCTGTTCTGCGCTGCACACTGTTCTGTTCTTCCTTATCAAATATTCCTCTCACTTTTGTCTGGATTTGTAACGATAGTCTATGCTCATCTTTCCATGGAGTTCGCTCTGGAATAGTTGTTAGGGGGATACCAACTGTGGGCAGATCAGTGGTTTCTCTGGCTTATTGATGTGCAGACTGGTGGTTCCTCGCCGTGCAGGCAGATACTCTCCGATCCTACTGACGTTAACCAGGACCCTAAATGGACTTGTTGCCCAAGACGTGAGACTAGGACGGGTCAGTAGGTCTTGGCCAGTATAGAACCTGGCCGTGGTGCCTTGGAAACACCTCTGCGTCCCAGGCGATATGCTAACTTGCATTACTTCAGTTTTGGCTGTATTTATACCCATATTGTATCTGCTGCACGCTGAACTCAGATTATTAATATGATTTTGTAGTCTGCCCTCGTCGCTATAAAACAGGCACTGATAGTCTGCAAATAGAAGTTCATTTATTTCCTGTGGATCAGTTGTTTCATCTGAAGTAAAGAATTCTAAATTTTCAAGGCTTGCTTCTTTGGATAGTCTGTCCATGTAGGCCTTAAACAGCAGTGGAGAGAGCACACATCCCTGTCTCACTCCTGTATTGACTGTGAACATATCTGATATACCTTCTTGCGTTCTAACTGCACGTCGGCTCGAGTGGTACATGGCTATTATGCTTTCTAGCAATTGTCCTTGTATCCCGTAGTCTTCAAGGATGGTCCATAATTTGTATCTGTCTACTGAAGTCTACTCTATCGAAAGCCTTTTCCTGATCTACAAACACAATATTCTGCTGGTCACTATATTCGATGGTGTTTCCCCCCCCCCCCCCCCCCCCACATATTTGTCTAAGTGTAAATTGTGCATCAGTGCAACTTTTACCTTTTTGAAAACCGAACTGTACTTTGCTTAACTGTTGTTCAACTATGGGTAGGGTTGCTAGGCGTACGGCAAATGTACACCCTGGTTGGTCTCCCATCCAGTTCTTGGATCTCGGTAGCATTCAGTCAGTGTAGACTATATTCTTATTTTTTTCCCTGATTAGATTTATTATGGCTCACTGTGTTTCCTCCACACTATACCTAGACAAAAGGATAGGTGATACCTGTCCTGGAAAAGGTGGTGAACATTGGCAGGAAGTTGCTGTGGAATAGTATTTGGTCTCACTATCTCAGCTACCTCACTCAGTCAAGTGGCTACTGCATTCAGTCAAGCTGCTACTACTACTTCCACAAAGTTCTGCATTCACAAAGTCAGGTCTGGATAATGACCACTACCTGAAATTTTAGCATCCATCATAAATCTAAAAATATCATCAATATGAACATCAGAACTAAAATGTTCTATATTTTTCTCAAGAACAACACAAAGAAGATACCTAAAAGAATTGTGATCCTAGGAAAATAAACAGTGGAAGGTAAAGAGTTTTGGTGCTCTCAAATAGCTATCCACACATAATTGGTTGCTCTCCGTTCCATCTTCCATTATATGGTGTTCAAGTTTTAGACTAGCAGATGTGCAGTTTCATCGTCACCTATGCCTGTCCTCGGGTGAACCGATTAAGTAATATCTTGATTGATTTGGAATTGACAACTATGTTTCCTATCCCATTCTGTACCTAGTTAATTCTCTTCATCTTTTTCTATTCAAGAAAAAGGGTCTCATACATTAAGGGCGTTCAAAAATCAGTTCCCATTTCAATGAGTATTTGCTTATAAACAATATGAGTACATTATGGTATCATTCTGTATAGCATTCAGGCGTATTCTTCGTCATTAAATGCTTCAAGTGAGAAGTTTTCTTCCATTCTCATGGATGTAATATTTATTATCATCATCATCAACATCATCATGGTTTCATTATATCATTGTAATTACAATCATTATCATTATTATCTTGCTCATTATATCATTGTAATTACAATCATTATCATCATTATCATAATCATTACAGTCATCATCATTACCCTTGTAGTACATTATTATCATTACACTAGACCATATTTGCGACGGCCGTCACCCGGTGTTGACGCAATGTGATTTCTGCCCAGTGCTCTGAATGTCAAAGTGAAGAAATTCAACCAAGCGCGGGTAAACGGCGGGAGTAACTATGACTTTCTTAAGGTAGCCAAATGCCTCGTCATCTAATTAGTGACGCGCATGAATGGATTAACGAGATTCCCACTGTCCCTATCTACTATCTAGCGAAACCACTGCCAAGGGAACGGGCTTGGTAGAATCAGCGGGGAAAGAAGACGCCGTTGAGCTTGACTTTAGTCCGACTTTGTGAAGACACATGAAGGGTGTAGCATAGGTGGGAGCGCAAGCACAATTGAAATACCACTACTTTTATCGTTTTATCGTTTCTTTACTTATTCAGTCTCTCGGTAGAGATTTGTTCGCAGCAGACGAGCATAATCTCCGGCGGGCCTATTCTCGCTGGTCGCGAGATCCGCACAGTGGAAGTATGGGAGATTTGCTTGCAAATAGACAGGCAATATCTCCTGCGGTAGCTATGGCGGGCCTATTCCCGCTGGTCGCGGGGACCGCTAAAAGTCAGGTGGGGAGTCTGACGATAGTGCACGCTTTACACAGGTCCGGACACTTGTGATCGACAGATGTGCGCGCCCTTATGGTCCGGGCTCGTACAAGGCCCTCACCTGTGGGACATGGCTGAACGCCTCTAAGCCGGGTCCCTTGGGTGTCAGGGTCTGGCCATACCTCGCCACCGGCTAGTGGTGGTGAGGTCTAGGTGGATTGACGCTGAGCCGCCAGCGTCTGCAGCCTACCTTGTGCCAGACATATTGGTTACCCATTCCTCTGGAATACACAAGACTAGACCGAGAGAGGGGTCATGTCGTTTGGGCGCCACATGATTCTCTGAAGCTCTGCCCAGACATTGTGATGGAATATTGGCCACATTCCAACTCACATACTTTGGTCTGTCAAGACTGCAAGGTGTCAACAACTAGACCATATGTGTTAACAGGAGTGACATGAACTACAAAGTGGGATTTTGCTTAAATTCCAAACACAGATGCTGGTAGTATGCGTACTGTATGATATTGGTTGTGTCGTGCTTAGCGCACAAACTAGATGATTGTAGCATGAATGATATTTTATACAAAGTGTTGTTATGCGCCTGAGTGTACTAAATTATTATTTAGTTTATGGGTTACGCCGAACAAGTTATCTGGTGATAGTCATGGCCTAACACATCAAGTTGCCTTCTATCTTGAGACTGATTGTTAGCTTATACTCCCTTTCTCTAAGCCTGTAACTTCACTCACTCACTCAAACTTCTCATGCATCAGTCAACATATCCTGGGCATGTGAGGTCAATTCACTCATCTCAGACGTCATTCCTATGTATGGATGATCATTTCACTCAGTCTATAGACACATTCATATCGGTATTGGTGATCTTTTAGGAATCATTCATCACACATCCTTCATACTGGCATGTAAGGTGGGTAATTATACTTATGTGATTTCCCAATGATAACTTAAATGTTTACCATCATTGATATTACAATGAAATATCTCCTTTCACAACCACTCATCATACACATCATATCTGTAGGAATGACAGTTATGCCTATGTAGGTGCTTTACACAGAATACATTTACAGATTCAACAAGAATGACATTACAAGGAAATCTCATCCTTCATCAGAAATTATACTATTTCCTGGATGATATTTAGTCATGCATGCTGATGGGTTTTATCAAATGATACATTCACATCTGTTTAACAATAAGGAAACACACATGACACAAGCATGCTCTTCAATAACATAGACATTTGATCAATAGGCACACTTATGAAATTCACCCAGGATTTAGCAACATGAAATTCATGAGTCGCCACATGCTCTCATCAAATACATAATATTTATGTGATATACTCCAATTCACATTCAGGCATTATGAAATATAATAATTCTTGCATGGCGGTTGATTACGCACTATTATGTGGCACAAACATTATTGTTCCCCACGGTTGACAGCCATGTCTATATATTTGCCTTACCACACGTGTGCTTTAACATCACCCAAATTATGATACCTATAGAACTCTTTTTGGTTCCCATGTGTTCATGAAATATAAGAAACTATTTGTTTGCCTATGTGCTCATGTTTAAAAAAAATAAATCTACTGACTATACACATTACACTAATTCCTCTATCAGTGCTGGCACATTTAAATGAGTTTCCTCTGACCAGTGTGGGTACATGCACCATATGTACTTACCACTGTACTAAGAATTCTGAGTTTCCTTAAGTCTTAAGTTACTCTAATTCATTGTAGATTGAGGTTGATGCTTAAGAAAATAAAATTTACAACATGCGTCTAATGTTTATATATTAACTAAGTTGTTTAGCTGGGAGAAAATAAAACACTGTAGTCTTATCTTAATGTACAGTTTATCTTATGACTATGATAACTGAGTATAATATTATTTAGTTTCTACTAGATTAAATTCTTAAGAACTCGCCATTCTAAATCATTGTAGAATGAGTTGCTTAAGAAATAATGTACAACTTGGACTAATGCTTATACATTACATCAGTTGTTTACTTTGGGAGAAAAATAAAACTCACTATGGTTTTTCTTAATGTACAGTTTATATATATATATATATATATAAACTGTAACAATTAAATATATTATATTTTAGTCTCCTACTAAATTAATTTATTAAGAACTCACCACATGGTTTTACAACAAGACGATGATAATAAATATTACATCCATAAGAATGGAAGAAAACTTCTCACTTGAAGCATTTAATGAAGAAGAATACACCTGAATGCTATACAAGAATGATACCATAATGTAATTATATTGTTTCTAAGCTGTGGAAAGAAACAGGGTACACCCTGGTTGGTCTCCCATCCAGTTCTTGGATCTCGGTAGCATTCAGTCAGTGTAGACTATATTCTTGAGTGTTCTTAAAGTAGGTGGAATCCAAACTAAGAGTTAGACAACACACCAAATGAAACCTCAGAAACTATATCACAGTATATTTTGAGAACACTCCATAACATGCTTGCTTGCTTGCTTTTGTTAGCTGGCTGTGAACTCCAGCGTGAAGTCCTGTATGTCTGATGAATACACCCTGTTGTCCAACATCAATGTGATGTCATACCGGAACTAAGGTTTGCGTGAGTATCCGTTGTCTGATGTCTGGCTTATTGGTGTGCAGACTAGTGGTTCCTCGCCATGCAGGCAGATACTCTCCGGCTTCGGAGGAATTATCGATCCTACTGATGTTAGCCAGGTCCCCGAAGAGACCTGTTGCCCATGACGCATGTCGTGGGTGTGTCAGCAGGTCTTGGCCAGTATAGATCCCGGCCCTGGTGCCTTGGAAACACCTCTGCGTCCCACTCCAAAACATGATTTGGACTCCAAATGTGTTGCTTTTGCGGTGACAATGCCAATGTGAATTTTGGAGGCATTAATAGAAGAGAAGGTATAAATGTGTTCTCGCATTTGAAGGAAGCCTTGAGCAAGCCATTAGTAGGCGTTGGATGTTCTGCTCATGTTCTGCACAACTGCATCCAACACGGCGCAGATTTAATGCACATTGACGTTGAATATATTGTCTTGAAGATATTCAATTACTGTTCTATATACACTGTCAGAACAGAAACTTTAAAGGATTTTTGTGACTTTGTCAACATGAACTATCAGCAACTACTCTATCACTCTAAAACTAGATGGCTCTGTTTGTTTCCAGCTGTTGAGAGGCTGTTGAGGCTGTTTATTGCTTTGAAAGAAAATTCTCTTTCTGTAAACCAACCACCTGCTATGATAAAAAGTTTATTGGCAGCTATTGTAATGAAATTGTACTGATTGTGGGTTTAATCTGGAACGATTTAAATGAAACATTCAATATGTCTTCCTTTGTCCTCTTTTTTGTCTTATTATGTTTTCCTTTGTCCTACTTTTTGTCTTATTATGTCCTCCTTTTGGTGCCCGCGTGTCTGGCAACCCTAACTATGGGTCTAGCTCTTTGTTCCAATAGTTTTGCGGACATTTTCCCTATATGGCTCAGGAGTGATAAACCTCTGTATGTTTCGCACTCTCTCATATTGCCTCTTTTTTCATATTGGTACTATTATTGACTGTTGCCAATCGTCTGGGACTTTTCTTTCTTCCCATACCATATTAACAAGTCTTGTTAGCCATTTAACTCCTGTTTTCCCACAGGCCTGAATAGCTTCTGTGCTTATTACACCTGGCATTGGTGATTTGTTTTTAGGACTTTTCTGTATAACCGCTTTAAAGTTTGGTTCTTGCTGTCCATAGCTTTTAGGCACAAAAGTGAAGTTATGTTATTGTGGGGTTAAGTAGTTCTTGAAAGTATTCTGCCCACCTTGCTAGTCGACTGGCAGAATAGAGCACCCACCTTGTCTTTGAAGAGTGTGGTTCGCTTCATAAATGTGGACTGAACATTGGGTAGGACAGGCAGACTTCCACATAGAGGTGTTTGGGCATCATGTTGCAACACAAATTAAAACACATGTCTTATTGTGAATGCATTGCGAGGCCAATGGCGAACCAGAAGAAGAAGAGGGAGAGACGGAGGTTGAGAGGAGAATAATAATGATGGGATGTGATGAGAAAGAGGAGAAGAAGAAGAGAGGAGAATTAGAGGAGGGGAGAAGAAGAAGAAGAAGAAGAAGAAGAAGAAGAAGAAGAAGAAGAAGAAGAAGAAGAAGAAGAAGAAGAAGAAGAAGAAGAAGAAGAAGAAGAAGAAGAAGAAGAAGAAGAAGAACAACAACAACAACAACAACAACAACAACAACAACAACAACAGGAAGAGGAGAAAGAGGTGGCGGAGAATAAGAACAGGAGGATGATGAGGATGTGAAGAGAAGGACATAGGAGGAGGAGATGAAGAGGAGGAGGATAATAATAATAAGAAGAGGAGGAAGAGGAGAGGGAAGTTAGAAGAGACGACGTGGAGAAGACAATGAGGAGGAGGAGCTGGAAGATGAGGAAGAAAACGAGGAAGAAGAAGCTGAACAACAACAACTACAACAACAACAACGACAACAACAAACACAAAATGAGAAACATGAATAGAGGATGAAGGAAATCACGGAACAATTAACCTCAAACCCCCCAGCGTTAGGAAGATAATGTTGTGCTGCGGATGTTCATTAGTCTAATCGCGCGACTTGGATGTGATTGTCTCGATGGATAAATTTGCATGTTTTAGAGCTGAGATGGATAGATTTACATGTTTTATGTTATAGAGCTGGGATAGCAATCTAACTCTGCAACCTACGCGTATATGCATAGACACTCACACACACAGACACACACACACACACACACACACATACACACACACACACACATGTTTATACATACATATGCAAATACTTGCGATGCCACACAAATGCCTACTCATTCAGATGCAGGCACACTCTCAGATACAATGTCTTAATATTTATACAAACTTTCACACCTTTGAACTTGCACACACACGCACGCTCACGCGCGCGCACAGACCGTTTAATATGGCCAAAGTATTTCAGTGTCCCAGACATGATGATGAGACTATTTATAGGCCTGTTTTCTTTGATGTTCAGATGTGGTAGAATGTCTGCATTTGTCCTCTTCATGGTCCACGATATTCTAGGAACTTTGCTGTGACATGTCAGCTCAAAAACCTGAAGTTTCTTCTTGAGTGATTTATCAAATGTTCTACAACCCACATTCACATGTTGTCACATGACAGTTGCATGATGTCAAACATTTGACTGTATCTTTGCCGTTGTTGTGCCACGGGTATTTCATCATGTTTAACTGAAATGTGGTATCCCACATGACTCAGTCTCATACAGCAGAGCGGCCAATTTAAAGTATCGCCAGAATACAAACTCGGTATCTCCAAAAACTATCCCCAAGGAGTCTCCGAGAACTGCACACACAAACCGAATGATGGAGTTCGGAAACGAACCCACAATCTTCGAAGCGTGACCCGGGCGGCTTAACCACTTAGCCAAAAAGATTCCAGCACTGTTTAACCTGTGCCTTGCTACATTGCTGACTTAGGGGCAGTTAACGCGTTCACAATGCGTTGATTTGAATGGTATAGTCGTCGGTTGTTGAGAAAACAATGACAAGCTACGTAAATATTGCCTAGTAAATCACAAACAGTGGAAATAATGTCGGGGTTGATTGCGACTTACTGTAAAGGACATGCAACTAGCTTTTTAACATTGTTGAATGTGACCTCTGCTGACATGTAGTTTTGTCCTTGGATATTATTCTTGTTCTGTTACACGTCCTCTGTAGCCTGTGTACAAAGCATGACCTGTTTATCAAAGATATGGAGCCTCAAAGATAAGCTAACACATTAAAATCCCATTTTCCAGGAAATGCAATACAATTGCAGTGATTATAAATTGCCGCATATAAATTGTTTAAAATCAACGGATGATGAAATAGGTGAAGACGTGAATGTTTTATGCAAAGTGGTATGCTTTAATTCAACAATAAAAAAAAAAATAGAGAGAGAGCAACTGTTGAAATTTTCCCACAGGACATGCTGGTGTGGTTTGGCTGGGTCTGTACCCCTTAGTGGGGTAGTGGTGCATGATGAGACAGATGTGGTAGGGCACTTAGGGAACGTGTATATTGTGTAGATGAACAAATAGATCATCACGGCTTGGAAAGAATGGCGCTGCAGGGAGCGACTAAAGGATCTGGTCGAGACTCAGGACTCAGAGGAAAGGCCAGACGGACATATAATCAGAATGGTACCATTAGTATTGGTACTCCTGTTAAAGATGAGGATGGAGTGCGTTCGGGGATGTTCCGAGTGTTGTATTGTTAGTTCTTGACTCAGCTCAACTTGATCAGAGGCAAATCCCGTGGGGAAAGGGAGGCAGGACTGAGAGGTCATATGACACTCAAGCTCAGAATGAACCGAAGTCGAATCCCAGCTTAAGGAGGGGACTATTTACAAGAACCATTGGTTTCTAATTATATCATACGTCTCCTTGATCTCTTGTGTAGTGAGATTAAATACCTAGCCTTGTGTGATTAGGGCGGAAAATATAGGTCCTGCGTGCAAGTTCACAGGTTAAATAGTAAGTACAGTGCCCTTTTACAATCCTTAAGGCGTATCGACATATGGTGCTAAACCCATATCTGTACAGACCAATCTGCAATGGACGGGTGGTCAGTATCTCGCTGACTACCTTTACTTTCCAAGACATGGGAAGCCAAGCAACACTCACTTTAGACTTAGTCAATGTTAAACATCTGAATCCATGCGGTTTCGAACTCATGGCCGTGGGACCGATGGGCAAGCGTCTAGCGACTACTATAACGCGGCTCCCCCTGGCAACATTGTTAAGAGGAAAAAAACCTAGCCGCGGATCGAAGCTCCAACAAGTGGACAATTGGCGCATTGCTGATCTAGCAGCTTCTGCTGCTTGACTTGTTCTACATGTATTGGTGTTACCTTCCCTCTGCAGTAAACTAGGCAGGCCCAATGAAGGATTATACTGCATGGGCAACGCATGGTCTCTACAATTCAACCCAGGGTTTGTGCTATGGACATACATAACATTCGCTACCGCCATGGATTGTAGTTATTATGCCTCGTTTGAAGCACAGTTATAATAAAATATCGTCTGTCAAAACGGCAAGGCGCCAATGGTGTCATAAAGTGTGACATGTCCGAGCCAGGCAAGTTTTCGAAGTTTCGCCTCTGTTAAAAGTGGTTCTTAATGGATGCTGTATATTTCAGCTTAAAGAACTTATCTAATCACTTTAGTTTATGTTCTATGATTTCTGCAGTATGTACCTGACGAGATGCAGCAAAACATGCCAGGCAATAAATCGTGCAATCTGTTCTTTGTGTCTTCATTATTCAAATTCACTACGAGAAAATATTGTTTTGAATATGTGTTTGTTTTGCTTATTTGTATACCGCATGCGAAGAATTTCCCTGAAGCATATCAATTCGACAACCCGGATCCACGGTTCTGCCTGTTGCATGCTTTACTATTGGCCAAAAATGTTTTCAGCAACATGGAATCAGTATTAATATCTAGAGCAGTAGTTCTCAACTTTTGTTTGGGCCCAATCCCCCCCCCCCCCTCTTTTTTTACCATATGTTCAGAACGTCATTCCTCCCCTTTCGTATTTTCTCCCTATAAATTCCCCCCTCCCCCTGACACAGTACACGTACAAGTTTCCATAAGTACAACGTGTACATAAAATGTGATTTGCGGGTATACTTACGTTATAAAACGAAGTTCAGAAGGGCGAGAAGTACAGAGCCGTAAAGTACGGAGGAGAAAAAAAAACAATATTAAGTAATTGGTTCTTGTATTAACGCTATCTTGAAATAATCTCAATTCCCCGCTTCGAAACCCTAAAATTCCTCCCTAGGGGGGAATTCCCCACCGGTTGAGAACCACTGATCTAGGGAGATTAGAAATAAGAATCGTCAAATGTTATGTATATTCATCACTAATATATGACGCGGAAGCCTGGACAATGAACAAATAATTAGAAAGTCCATTAACAGACCTTGAAATGCAGATACACAGAAGAATATGTCGTATTTCGTGGAAGCAAAAATAAACAAATACACATGTTCTAGAAATAAATGGGAATGGAAATAGAGTTGAAAGAAATAAAAAAAGAAACAAATAACATATTTCGGCCATGTTAAAAGACATACATTTTTTAAATTTAAAAACAAAACATACTGTAGGGTAAGGTTGAAAGCAAGAGAGCAAGAAGTAGACAATGATACAAGTAGTAAGCTAACATTAAGAGATGGACGAACAGCAGTCTGACAATCAGGCGAGAGACAAACAGTGTTGGAAATTCGTTGCAGCCAATCTTCATTGTGGAGACGGCACCTGACTGATTGATTTATGAATTAATAAACTTCCCATTTTCACTTGGATTGACTAAGACTATGGTATGGAGAAATATCATCAGTAAAAGTAATCTTCTGTTTTCGTTCGCTAACAGGTGCGATGTGTTACATTCATGTTATATGTGCCACTACTGCTAATAGTTGCCACCACTTACTAGAAAGTGGACTAGTGTTTGTGTGTGGATTAGCTTCCCCAATTACCAGTGTCCCTCGCCATCAGGCGATCCTACTGCGACTTCTGAGGTATTTGTAATGTACGTTCTAAAGTCAAAGATGAGAAGCCAAAATTTTAATATAAGAGTAACTTCTGTAGGAGTTGAACCAGCTACCACGCCATGCACGCACCGGTAGCTGAAGAACGAGCTCAATTATTCTTTGGGCCATGTTGACATCACGAATTAATCTTGGGATCTGAGGGTCTGATGCGAGAATACCAGCGCCAGTTGATAGCGCACCTGATGACGATAAAGAGGATGATGGTGATAATGCCTTTGACGATGATGATAATGCTGAAGACGATTATGATGATGATGATGACGTCGATTACATCGTAACTTGAAACATCAGGACATGACTAGAAAGTATGAGACAATCCATCCTTGATAAAAATTGCATTGTTATATTTTCATGCCAACAATACGAAAATTATGCCAAACAGGCTTGTGAAAGCAAACAGGAAAATCTCAGTTTTACGAAACGTCACCGGTGTTCACCTGAAATCCTACTTACGACGTCATCTTTATCTCCTGTCACGGAAGTTTCTCGCTCGTACACCTTACAGGTGTGTCGTTTTGTAAACCGCGGTATAAGTAATCTTTTATAAAAGCAGACTAGTAACCGTTGCATTGTATTGTTCGACTAAATCATCGTAATATTTAGTCTTAGACATTTGTAGTACAAAACTGCTAAGCAAACGATTAAACTACGTCTAACTGAATTAGAGTTGAATTAGTGAAGAATTAGACATGTAAAGTCACCAAGCATTGGCATACAATAATGTTATTGACGTCGTAGTGTCGGATTTTACTGTTATAGTCGTCATTCATTTACAAGACAGTACTCCATTGGCTGACTGGCGTACATTTTTGTGACATGTTTATTGGGTGATAAAAATGGATATTCAGTCATATAGGTAAGTGATAACATGTAGTACTTTAAACACGGTGTATTTTGTGTAGTGCAACTGGGATTCTGGTACTGTAAGGTAGGAGTTTTATATCTATCGGAGATTGTTGTTGTTGTTGTTTTTGCTGCTGCTGCTGCTGCTGCTGCTGCTGCTGCTGCTGCTGCTGCTGTTGTTGTTAGAATACCGTACACGAAGTTGAAGAAAAATACTGACATCCTACTGATCTTCTTCTTCTTCTGCTGCGTTCATCCAGAGTTTTTTTTCTCCGGGCGTGATTGCGTTGTGCCTGTTTACAGTCGAGCTGCGATACTTATCCTTTAGGCCGACACGTCCGACTTCTGCGGGCGTGTGTTGACCGGGTTAACCTTCCCGGAATCCTACAGATTTAAGCAACGAAGAAATCTGGCTCATAAATAATATCACGTGTCGGAAACTAAAGAGATTGGACAAATTAAATACCACAGTGGCTTGGACAGAACAATGATGGAAGGCGTGGTTCCTGTGTGTTGTTTTATCTTACATTGTGCCAACGGCTTTTGGCGGAGCAGTGCAGTTGAGTGGGTACAAGTCTTATCCTAGTGGTTCCTGAAAGAAGAAGCAGGGTCGACTAGCACTGAGATGGACACGGGACACTGCAGACATCTTGGGCGGGAAATTGCACGAGGCGGGAGAACCGAGAAGCTTCTCTTTGGGTCATGAGGAGAGCGAAGTTTTGCAGAAGACTTTTTCGTGATTGTCTATGATTATGCCAGCGTGAAATAACACTGTAAACCACCACTACAACCCAAGACATGTGGGCCATAGCCGTGGATGCATCCACATATCACTGTAAGCCAGCACTACAACCCAAGACACGTGTGCCATAGCCGTGGATGCATCCACATATCACTGTAAACCACCACTACAACCCTAGACATGTGTACCATAGCCGTGCATGCATCCACATATCTTAAATGATTCAGTGCCAAACAAACAATAGGTTTGGACCAGACATGGTACATGATCAAATCAACAAGTATTTTCATTTACATTTCTGTTACCTGAACATTACAATTGCGAAAGATGCCATGACAAAACAAATAACACGATGGCCAAAGTTTGGGGATATATCATCCTTATGTCCAATCCTTCGCACTGAATAAGTTAAAACTACATGTCAAAACAACATCCATTTAAACGGCAGTATCTTTAGAAGCAAGGTTCATTCACTGCAACCATCAACAAAGGTTGGTGGGTACTTTCTGTTAACATGCCAGTTTCTATGTGCGGATATTTATTTTCTCATGTGTCTTGCGTGATGTTAATGGTTCAGTTTACACATAAAAGACTTCGGAAGCAACATCTATTTAAACGTTTATGTTTGTTGAAACCTTGTTCATTCATTGCAAAATCAGTTTAGTCTGGTAGGTACTTTCTTTGGCATGCCAGTTGCTTGCTGTCAATATATGCTGTCACGTGTGTATTGTGTTATGTTAATGGTTTAAAGGCGAGAGGATGGGCTTCATTGTAACGGGTTATATCCCATGTGGTTCGGGCTCTTTCCTCGGGGTGGCCTGTCGAAAGCGTCACACAAAACACGAACTCCGCAGCTCCTGCGACAACCCTCACGACACTGGGGGGAAATGCAATTGTGGATCAAATAAGGAAGTCCGTAATCGAACTGATCGCTAGGCAGGCGGCTTAACTACGTCGTCACAGAGAGCCCCGATGTTAATGGTATGACTTGCGCATATGTCGCCTGCTGTGAAAGAATATTTTCCAGTTACCTTATGTGCTATACATAGATAGTATGCCATATGTTTTATATAACTATAGATACATATTTTTTCATGGTTTTGATTATCTCACCCCCTGCGTTCGTTCAGTATGTTCTTTTATGGGAGGAGGAGAGGGTTCGGTATTTACCTTGAACCTTTTCTGGTGTACATTATAATCTTGAGATGTAAACTAGCATATTAGCAATAGCTTTCCAGCAACAGTGACAGGTATGGTTTAGGAGACGAATGTTGTGAATCTTAGATTATGAACTAGTAAATTAGGAAGAACTTTGCAAACAAGAGAATTAACGTTTTTAAGACAAATGAGAATATATTGGTCTGCCAGAGTAGCAAGTAATGAATTCCATGAAAAGGCCAATAAAAGAACATTACATACAACTACAGAAAAGAAACATGTCCTGTGGTCACGTAGTGAGGAGAGAAGTGTTGGGGAAATATCGCGACGGCTGGAAAGATCAAAAGTAGAAGTGGCAGGCCGAGAGACATGATGCTGGATGGATTAGGGCAGGGGCATGGAGAAGTGACGTCATTAGAAAGAATTCAGTACATCAATATCTGTGGAGATGTATGAACGTCTGTTCTATCTGGCAGGGCACATGACGATGGTGATCATGATGGTGATCATGATCTTGATAATGTTGATGATGATGATTTGCTTTTGATCTGTTTGTAGCAGAGCTGCGAAATTTACATCTCTCGACCCTCCCATTCTACCTCTTCCCGGCATGTGTTTACCAGAACTGCCTTTCTCGCTGTCTTCTTCTCCACTGCTTGTCATCTCCCAGTTGAGCAAAACCCCTCCACCATCTCATGTCGAGACGTATGTAGACTTGTCCATGATTGGTTGGAGTTTACGGCTAGAGTTCTAGACTAGATGACGTAGTCTGTCTCACGTCCTTCTCTCTCTCTCTCTCTCTCTCTCTCTCTCTCTCTCTCTCTCTCTCTCTCTCTCTCTCTCTCTCTCTCTCTCTCTCCCTGCCCTCTGGTCGCCTCCTGAAACCTGTATGGTAGGTTACAGTGTTATTATTCTTCTATGTATAGTGTTTGGGATTCGGTAACACACGGCCGATTGCTGGTGTTTTACGTGCAATAAATGGACATTTCTCTAGCTCATATACTACATAGACAAAGAGACTGGAACAGAGACAGATATCTCAATACGAATACAGAAGGCAAGAGAAGATTTGATAGCACTGGGACATCTGTGGGAGTCACACAAATAACTGATCCAGTGCCGAAAGGATAATAATATGTGACCAGATGTGATTTAACATTTGTACAGAAGGAAAGCCGTGGCTAAGGGCTTGCGAACGCGGTTCCAAACACAGCGGTGCTGGTATTTTCGAAAAAGGTATAGGGATCGGTCGTTCAGAAAGCAATGGCAAACTACTGAACGTAACACTTGCCTAGTACATCAACAACAGCTGAAAATGCTGGTGTTGACTGCAACGTCCCGTAAGGGATACGCAAAAAAACAAAAACAGAAGGAATATATATCGCCATACTATGGTCATCGTCTTATTTGTTTTGTTTCGTGGTAACTTCCGCAATTTCTATACTCAATAAATGGTGATTTACATTACAATTTACAATACTCGTTCATTTGATCCAAACATGCTTTCTATTTGGTACTAAAAGAGTTAAAGTTATCACCAAACACAGAATGTTGAGTACCAACGTTAAATCAATACTACTGCATATATATATATATATATTTTTTTTTTAAAAACATGGAGTGCGATTACAAATAAACTACAAACATTCACTTATTGGAGCCTGCGTCAAGACTAACATGGCATGACAGAATCACCAATGTGGGGCTCATGGGGAGGACTACACGCTGGCCCAAGGTAGGACATACATTGAGACAAACTGAAAATGGTATAACTAGAACAGATTTTGTCTGGAATCCACACGAATCCAGCTGCATGGATTAGCTGCGTATAGGGCATTATCGGCGTGGACTCCTAGCGACAACACGAACTCGCCCGTTTCCTGTTTTATTGGTCGGTGACAAATTACCCTTTAGCCCATCGTATAAAGCACTTTTCATAAAGAATGTGCTCCCAAAAAAATATAGTAAAGTAAAGTAAAGTAAAGTAAAGTAAAGTAAAGTAAAGTAAAGTAAAGTAAAGTAAAGTAAAAGTAAAGTAAAGTAAAGTAAAGTAAAGTAAAAGTATTGTAAAGTAAAGTAAAGTAAAGTAAAGTAAAGTAAAGTAAAGTAAAGTAAAGTAAAGTAAAGTAAAGTAGCACTGTCCAGGCCTTGAGGCGTGCTGAGCATAAAGTGCTAGTCCTATATTTTAGAGACCAACAGGCACTGGCTGTGTGATGCAGTCAATATCACACCGCCCGCCTTTGCTACCCATGACATTTTTGGCACCCGTTTTAGACTGGGTCGACCCGAGAGCCCAGGTCAGTTTATATAATACCCCTGTCTGAATGTGGATTCAAACACATGATCACCAGGCCGGCATGCAAGCGGGCTAGCCACAGCACCACCTAGGCTGACACAGGAGTGTATCTATTTGTAATTATGTAAACAAGATGTGTCTTGATATGAGACAGCTGGCGACGCGCCAGACAAATTTGATATGTGAAAGTTGATATTATGTTTTATGTTCGATCGATATTATGCAGCAATATTGCGCATTCCCATACCCCAAATAAAAAACCTGTCCCCAAACAAGACAAATTGAAAAACTATTGGTAACATGCAGCTGGGGCAGGATACTACAGAATTAGCATTTACTTCCTTCTAGTGATTATATCAGCTGGATAACTAAAGTAATGTTAATGTGATTACAAACTCTTTCCTTCTACAGATAAACTTTGAATTCGAGGTTACGTGCGTTTCATCAGCGAATTGGAAGAGTTGTTTTGCGATCTGTTTGAGGCAGGTTGTTTCATTTGTGAGCTGGCTGAAGAAGTACCACTTTTCTAGGAGTCAACAAATGGATGCTCTATACCTTGTTTGGTTAGAGCCAACTAACAGATTTAGTATCTTCTATGTTTGAGCCAACCATCTGATATAATATCACCTCTGCTTGAGTCAACCAACAGATGTTGTAGTATCACGCCAGTTTCAGCCAACAATTAAATTATTATCATCTCTATTGGAGACAGCCATCTTATATAGTATATCCTCTGTTTGAGGTAACATCTTCTATATTTGAACCCACCGGCAGATGTAGTTTCACCTATGTGTGAGCCAAACCAGCGAATGTAGCATCATCTATGAATAAACCAACTAGTGGAAGTATTATTGTGTATCTTTGAGATAGCTGTATGTTTATTTGAGACTACAAAAATCATCACTTCTGTTTCAACCAACCAGTAGGCATAGTATCACCTTCATTGGCGCTAGCTACCGAAAGAAACACAGCTTCTGTTTGAGCTACCTCGTGAGAGTGGTGTTATATGAATATATCTGAGTCAACTAGTTAATAGTGTATCTTATTCATGTCTCGACATAAACGGGAATAATTTAATATGACTATGTGAACAAACAGTGTGAAATAGTAAGCAGACTATCTGCTACTGTTTTGTGAACGATCAGTGACTATGTCAGAGTAAATTAAAACATCATTTCAATCTCGGTAAACATGAGGGAATAGATTAGTATCACGTATATCCCAACCAACTACTTCAAGCGTTATTTTCTTCGTTTGGCGCCTTCCTGCGCCACAAAGTAGAAGCCACACCATTCTCCTTGACCCGAGATAACTCCAAAGAGAAGGACTTTCACGTGCTTTAACGATGTGACTTGAAAACCCACAACCCTTCAACAGATCTGAAAACTTCATAGTTAAAAGTCCAAATAACCTCTGCGGATACATCAACACAAGGATTCAAGAACTGTAAGGTGCAACCTCTTCTCGGACGTCCAGAATGTCGGAAAACTGCACCACCGTTCACCAGAATTACACCAGAGCTGAGCTGGAAGCCGCCAACGACGAACGGGCCAAAACTCTCATCCCTGCCATGACCATCCTAGGATTATTAATGTTGGTCGGAGTGGTGGGAAACGGCCTGGTGTGCTACATATTTTGCTGCAAGCTGAAATCCGGCACGCAGAACTTCCTCATCGTGTGCCTAGCCGTGTTGGACCTGCTCAGCTGTGTGATCGGCATGCCCAACGAGATTGCCGACATGAGGTTCTACTACATCTTTGAGTCCGTGGGCTCCTGTAAGATTATGAGGTTCGTATGTTGTTATATGTACGAGCCTGTGTGTGCAAGATTATGAGGTTCGTATGTTGTTATATTTACCAGCCTGTGTGTGTGTATGATTATGAGGTTCGTATGTTGTTATATTTACCAGCCTGTGTGTGTGCAAGATTATGAGGTTCGTATGTTGTTATATTTACCAGCCTGTGTGTGTGCAAGATTATGAGGTTCGTATGTTGTTATATTTACCAGCCTGTGTGTGTGCAAGATTATGAGGTTCGTATGTTGTTATATGTACGAGCCTGTGTGTGGATGATTATGAGGTTCGTATGTTGTTATATGTACGAGCCTGTGTGTGGATGATTATGAGGATTGCATTTGTTATACTTTGTATGTGTATGTGTGTGTGTGTGTGTGTGTGTGTGTGTGCGCGCGCGTGCGTGCATGTGTGTGTGTGTGTGTGTGTATGTGCACATACCTTCTTCAACTACTTGCACTTGGTGCTGTGTCAGTGCACTTGGATCATTTTTGCTCGAGGGTTAGCTTTCCCTATTACCAGTGTCTCCCGCCATCAGGCGAACCCCCTCCGACTTCTGAGGTACTTGTAATTTACGTCCCCAAGTCAAGGATGATAAGTTAACATTTTAGTCCAGTTGTCCGGGAAGATCGAAGATGATAGAGGCAGAGGTCGACAAAGAGAAAGAGAGGGGGAGAGGGAGGGAGCGATAGGGGTGGGGGGGGGGGGGGGGGAGAGACAAATTACTGGATGTGTTTTTTGCAAAGTGGCATGGAAGACAATCGGTGGTTGAGTTGAATTGAATTCAATTAAGTTGAGTCAAGATAAGAACCGACATCACTGCACTCTGGGCATTCCTATAAGCGCTAAGTCCTCATCTTCAATAGCCAGTGGAGAGTTCCAATACTAATGGCGCCCGTCACAATCTGATTATATATCCATCTTGCTTTACCTCTGAGTGACGACTTTCTACCAGATCCTCTGACCTTCACCTACTGCCGCTTTCTCTCTAGACCACCCTCGGCTTGGCGCATGAACATGCTGTTGATGGTCATGATGATGATGATGATAATGATGATGATGATGATGATGATCACGATCATGATGATGATGATGATGATGATGATGATGATGATGATGATGATGATGATGATGATCACGATCATGATGGAAATTATGATGATCGTGAGGAGGATGATGTTGATGATGATGGTAATGATGATGACAACGTTGATGTTTATGATTATGGTAATGTTGATACCCCGGGAAGGTTAACCCGGTCAACAAATGCCCGCAGAAGTCGGATGTGTCGGCCTAACGGCGCAAGAACGCAGCTCTGCTGTAAACAGGCACAACGCAGTCACGTCCGAAAAAAAAAATCCGGATGAACGCAGCAGAAGAAGAAGAAGTAATGTTGATAAGGACAATTATAATAATGTTGATGGTTATGATTATTGTATTGATGATGATAATGTTGATGGTTATGATGATGGTTATGATTATGGTAATGTTGATGATGACGAATATAATAATGTTGATGGTTATGATGATGATGACGATCATGATGAATATTACCATGATGATGATGATGCTTACGATCATGAAGATCATGATGATGATAATGTTACTGTTGATATTGTTGATATTGGTTATGATGATATAATGATGATGGTGATGATGGGGATAATGATGAAATGTTTATTATGATAACGAACATGATGATGATTATAATAATGTTAATGATGCGGGTCAGCATGACCGAATGGATACGAGAGCTCGCTCTTAAACTTCCGGTGTGCTGATGTCAAGGTAGCGAGTTAAACCCCTATACCGGACAGTTGAACTCAAATGCAGACTTCTAGTCCTTTACTTGGGGACGTAAATTACAAGTACCTCAGAAGTCGGAGTGTGTTCTCCTGATTGACACTGGTAATATGGAAATCTTTGAAATCAAGCGTAGTCAATATACGTGCTACTACTTTTAGTGCACTGGGCTGGTTTTTGCGAGTAGATTAGCTTTTCTTATTACCAGTGGCCCTCGCCATATAGGCGAACCCACTCCGACTTCAGAGGTACTTGTAATTTACGTTCCCAAGTCAAGGACGAGAAGTCAACATGTGAGTCCAACTGACCGGTGGTGATGGTTATGATGATGATGAAGAAGATAATGATGATAAAGATGACGTTGATAACTATGAAGATGACGATTATGGTATGTTGTAAAAAATCTATTACAAGTTGTCGGACAGAATCACATGGCAAGGCACACATAAAGAACGAATGAAACGGTACTAAATGCTTGCTTGCTTGCTTGTGTTCATTGGCTTGAGCTCCAACGCAAAGTCCTGTATGTCGGATGAAGGCATCCTGTTGTCCAACATCAGTGTGATGTCATACAGGACCTGATGTTTGCGTGAGTATCCGTTGTCCCATGTCTGGCTTATTGGTGTGCAGACTGGTGGTTCCTCGCCATACAGGCAGACACTCTCCGACTTCGGAGGAATCGGCGATCCTATTGACTTCAGCCAGGACCCCGAAGGGACCTGTTGCCCAGGACGCTCGGCGAGGACGCGTCAATAGGTCTTGGCCAGTATATAACCCGGCCCTGGTGCCTTGGAAACACCTCTGCGTCCCGGTACTTATATGACTAGTGACATAATCGATCACCACACAGCACGGCGGGTTATAAATACCCAATACAGGCGGTGAGAACGACTGCGGCAGGTGGCATTCAAATTCTGGATCGGAATAACACAATTAGAAGTGCATTTGTGGTCTCCGCTGAATCAACAGGCATGAACATGCATATGCCAGCCCATAGCACCGTCATTTCCCTCACAGCTTTGGGTTGGATTTGAGTTGAGTTGAGTTGAGTTGAGTTGGGTTGGGTTGGGTTGTAGTTGAGTTGAGTTGAGTTGGGTTGAGTTGAGCTGAGTTGAGTTGAGTTGAGCCAAGAAGCGACATCACATTCAAATTCTGGATCGGAATAACACAATTAGAAGTGCATTTGTGGTCTCCGCTGAATCAACAGGCACGAACATGCATATGCCAGCCCATAGCACCGTCATTTCCCTCACAGCGTTGGGTTGGATTTGATTTGAGTTGAGTTGAATTGAGTTGAGTTGGGTTGGGTTGGGTTGTAGTTGAGTTGAGTTGAGTTGGGTTGAGTTGAGTTGAGTTGAGTTGAGTTGAGTTGAGCCAAGAAGCGACATCACAGCACTCGGGACATTCCAGTAGGTGCTCAGTACCACATCTTCACCAACTAGGGAAAAGTCCTTTTACTAATGGTACCATTTGCAGTCTGATTATGTGTCAGTCTGGACTTTTCTTTGAGTGCTGAGTCTCGGCGAAACCCTCTGGCCACTCCGTGGTGCATCATTCTCTCCGGGCCATGGTCGGAATCTGCAGACAATGAAGTACCAAACCCCCCACGAAGGAAGCATAACCAGCCCAGACCTGATCCGAACCTGTCGTATGTGCTGTGCTGAATTATGACCATGTTACATCCTAATATGCCTCTCCGCAGAAGCGCCCTTGCTGGTCTTGCACAACCTACTCGTGTCTGTGTTTCGAGAGGGGCAGCGGCGCTCTGTGACTCAATCCCAGGGGAGATGCTAGTTCGGTAGCGGATCGGGGGTATAGTCTGTACGCCATCGAGCTCGAGTAGATGCCACCCTTTGTCGGACTAGTATGAAGAAAATTAGTGGAGCTGCGACAATGCTGTGGAAATGTAAATGATATAATATAGCACAAAGCAATGCAGCTATACAGAACACCATCACCGGAAGCACTGGTTGTTGCTACGACTAGCCTTCATCAGCAAACAAATACACGAAACACGAAGAAGACACGACTGTGACAACATTAAGGCATAAGAACGGGATGAGAAGAATGAAAAGATGGAAAAAAATTAGAACAATGAAACGAAGATGAAAATGTGAAACAAATGTGCTACTCCACAGCACATTTCATAGCTGTACACAGCCGATCTCTCTACTCCACAAGTTTATCATCATCACATGCCATAGTTCTACATAACCTTTCTGTCTACTCCACAGGTTCATCGTCACATTTCATAGTTCTATATCACCTTTCTGTCTACTCCACAGGTTCATCAACACATTCTGTGCCATCGGCTCCATATTCACGCTGGTGGTGATAGCCGTCGACCGCTACAGGAAGATCTGCAAGCCGCTGCACGGGCAAATGCGAATGTACCACGTCAGGCTGTCACTTCTCCCGATATTTGGCGGGGCGTTATTCTTTGCCTGGCCCGCGTTTTTTATGTACGGACTCCGAACCACAGAAACAGGTATTCCCGGACTCTGTGGTCAGGACTGCTCAACGCCAGACAACATCAGTGGGACAGTCTTCCCGCTGCTCTACAACTGCATCCTATTCCTTTGTTACATTATTCTGGCAGCCTCCATAATTATTATCTACGCATTGGTACTTAGGGAGACAAAACGGCACAGCAGATACCTCAAGAGAAATTCCGATTATAATATTCCCTCCTCGGTGCTGTACAACTCCGACGAATCACATTCAAGCGGTGATACTGCTCCTGCAGATCCAGCTCCTGTTTGTCCTCAGAGTTCTGATGAAGCATCTGTAAACACAGTTCAGTTTGATCCAAGTTCTAATTCAACAGTCACCACTACAGTTGAAGCGTCCTCAGTTTACCCAAAGCTTATAAATGCATCAACATTAGCACATTCAACAGCCGGTGAGTTAGAGATTAATTATTCTCAGTCGGAATCAACAACTAACGGCTCTTTGCCTTCCAGTAATGAAACAGGTAGCACAACGCTTTACTACACAGATTCATCTTTACCATGTAAATCAGAAATCATCAAATCACCGGCAAACACGTCCCAGACTGTCAAACGTTCTAGTTTAGCATCCGATTGTAGCGTTCACAAGAGGGAATCTCGCTCAGTTTTGTTCAGTGCAAATCAAAACAGTATTAAAGTGCGGAGACGTCTAAAAAGCAAATCAACCATAATAGCCTTTACCGTCACCCTGGTGTTTCTTATAAGTTTTCTCCCTCATCTGTGTCTTCAGGTGACGAAATTTCTCGTGGAAGGATTTGACTTACATCTCCACGGAGCAGGCTTAATTGCTTACAATTTATTTTTAAGATCCTACTTCATTAACTCGGTGTCGAATCCTTTCATTTATGGTGCGCTCAACTTGCACTTCAGTGGCGAAGTTAAACATTTGCTGAAGAGGCTTTTTATGAAGTCCTAGACGATGATAATTGTTTACAGATCACATGACGTGTCCAGCCCGCTTCCTGGAAGTGTGTAGTTAATGAGTCTGAAGCATTCATAGAACGGAACTTTGTGACGATTAGAAACCGCATGTTGTGCCATGTCAATGATGTGTCTATGCCACTGTTCTCACTGGAAAGCAGCATGGTTTATGCATATCCTGGTTTCTTTCCAAGAGTCCAGTGGGAACCACGGTGTATTTTTAATGACTGTGCAGAGTTTGAAAATATTGCCGGTCCAAGTTTTGTATTTACCTATTATGTTGCATGAACTTTACAGAGGGTGAATACACAACTTGGACTGGCAATATTTTCAAACACTGCACAGTCATTGAAAATACACCCTATAGAACCCGAATAGTTAAATTGATGGGGGTCGGCGTGGCTGAAAGGATAGCAGCGCTCGCTATTGAACTTCAGCTGCACTGATGGTGTAGTAGCGGGTTAAACCCCGACACTGGTCAGTTGGACTAAAATGTTGACGTCTCGTCCTTGACTTGAGACCGTAAAATAAGTACCTTAGAAGTTGGAGTGGGTTTGACTGATGGCGAGGGTCACTGGTAACAGGAAAAGTCAATGGTCGCGTGCAGCTAAACACTTACAAACTGACCTCGTTTCTCTGCACACCAGGGCAGATGAATACAGGATACGAGTGTGCGAACGTATTATTGATGAAAGACTGAATGAATGAATGAATGAATGAATGAATGAATGAATGAATGAATGAATGAATGATCGCTATTCACATATTTCGTTGGATTTATTTATGTAAAAAATACTCACACATAATAACACAGGACACGGAGATGAGGTTCTGCAATGAAAGATTGCCTCATACAGGATTCCCGAAGAGAGAGGAAGCATTCAGGTTACTCACGTAACATTTAACATACATGTGGGATTGCCCTAGAGTGGAGGTCACAGATCTGAAGCCCGGTGTGAAAACTGCACTCAGTTTTATTCCTTTGTCTTGTGTGTCGTCTCTGTGGCGAAGGGTTACGAATGCAATTCATAATTGCATTGATTTCCTTATAATGGTATGAGTGACGGTCGTTCAGAAAGCAAAGGCAAACTACTGAACATAAACTTGCCCAGGAATCACAAACAGCGAAATAATGCTAGAGTTGACTGCTACGTCCTGTTAGGGATATGCAATTAACTTTTAGTTTGTCGTGTCATTTCGAATTATTTTCAATGCCTGTTATGAGAGAATGTTAATATCCGTGAATTTAGTTCCCACAACAGGATTGTAGAAACATTTTTTTTTTGCTGTTTTTGTGTTTTTCAGAATCGTAATTTCAGTGGGGCGCGCCTGCTGTTACGATAAATGTGTCAGTTCTGAAGTTGTTTTGTTTTCCCTGCATTCTTGCTAGTCTTGAACCCAAGATTATGACAAACAGGGATACATTCGCGTGTGAGATGATGATGATGATGATGATGATGATGATGATGATGATGATGATGATGATGATGATGATGATGATGATGATGATGATGATGATGATGATGATGATGATGATGATGAGGTGTCTGTGTGGGTGATTAAGCTAATAGAAGAAAAGATCTAAGGTGTATCTAAAAACTCTGAAGATGAAAGACAACAATCAAAATATCCTCGTCTATGTAGGGAGATATACATACACATTGCAAACAATCAAAATATCCTCGTCTATGTAGGGAAACATACATACACACATATTATAAACAATCAAACTATCCTCGTCTATGTAGGGAAACATACATACGCACATATTATAAACAATCAAACTATCCTCGTCTATGTAGGGAAACATACATACGCACATATTATAAACAATCAAACTATCCTCGTCTATGTAGGGAGATATACATACACATTGCAAACAATCAAAATATCCTCGTCTATGTAGGGAAACATACATACACACATATTATAAACAATCAAACTATCCTCGTCTATGTAGGGAAACATACATACGCACATATTATAAACAATCAAAGTCTGTGTAGGGAGATTACAGAATATGACAATTCCCCCTTTGGGATAGATCTGGGCCTTTGCACTCAATAAACATTTCTTGTTTTCTCTGCCTATCCACACACATGCGCGCGCGCGCGCGCACACACACACACACACACACACACACACACACACGTTACATATGTATAGCTGAACATTCCTTATCTGTGTTAAAACATGGCAACCAATCGACACACTCCCCCAGGGCGCGGACAAGTAAAATTGCCTGAGCACATTAACCTACCCGGTTCAGTGACAATGCAAGAAGTGCCACGCAAGCCCGCATATTTATGTCAGCATTTAAACCATGCAGTACATCCGTGTTCAGCTTGTAAAGCATGTGTATTGCACGCATTGCTGGGTTCGAAAACTTTCACAGTTCCACAGACGAATGCGAACGCACACAAAAGTCTCAAAAGATAACCGAGAAGCTCTGTACAATAAAGGGCGCTTACAGATAGAAGCGACCAAACTTATTATTAACGAACAAAAGGCGAAAATATGTAGCTGTAAAACTGAAATATCCCAATCACACATAGGTAATTCATATGTCTGAACGGAATAACACATACAAACCTGTAAGAAACGGAAGAAAAGCAGAACGAGATAAGGGTTCGATTTTTTTACCATGGCTATTACAAAAACAACATATTATTACTACTGCCGCTGTTACTACTACTACTACTACTACTACTACTACTACTACTACTACTACTACTACTACTACTACTACTACTACTACTACTACTACTACTACTACTACTACTACTACTACTACTACTACTACTACTACTACTACTACTACTACTACTACTACTGTTGCAGCTGCAGCTGCTGCTACTACTACAATTACTACTTCTACTACTGTAGCTTATCTGTGTAATATTTATCTGTCTTGGTGACTGCTTTCCTACACACACGCACGAACGCACATAATTGCTTATGCATGTATGTAGGTAGGTGGGTGGGTAGGTAGGTAGGTAGGTGGGTAAGCAGGTAGGCAGGTGGGCAGCAGGTAGGTAGGTAGGTAGGTAGACAGGCAGGTAGATAGGTTTATACGTACGTAAGTACGCCTATTATATGTAACATGTAAAACGTCTTTTGTCTCTTCATGTTTTCGCTAATCAATATCGTAAAAGCACTACAGAGGTGATTGTCAGGAAACAAAATATATTCCAAACGTCAGTTTGGTGTAAAATTATCGCTTGCATCTGTTACATCCTTTACAGACACCTGTTGTTACCTGCATGTGTCTCCTTCATCCGTATGAATGCGCAAGTATCAGCAATTCTTTAATGATTCATATGTTGCTTTCTCCTGCAGTTATACATAGAACATCTTAACGACGCTATTTAGAAGATGCTAGAAGAAGATGCTGCGTCACAGAAGAAGGCCAAAAGGCGCGGGGTTTAATCCTTCCCGCGGTGCTGTTTGCATACCAAGGAGTTGCACAGAGTAGCACTCTCTATTTGGGTTGGTATATGGTGCTAGCCTAAGAAGCCTTATGCAGATCCTCAAAGAGCAAATACATGGGAGACTCCGTGGCGAGGTGGTTATGCCGCCTGCCTCACGTTTCGAAGGTTTTGGGTTCGATTCCCTAACTACGCTGTTCGGTTCAGGAGTGCAGTTGTCTCGTGGAGTCCTCGGGGTCGTCGCTGGAGCTACGGCGTTCATGCTTTGTGAGACGCTTTCGGCAGGCCACCCTGCGGAAAGAGACCGAGCCATATAGGATTAAACCCGGCGCAATTGTTGCCTGTTAAAACCCTTTAAAAGAGTTAATTACGGGTACCATTGAGAAGATACAAGACATGGCGGTATATACACGAGTAACCAATCTCAGGTATATGGTGCTTACCCAGGAACCACTACGCTAATCCTCCGAGAGCTAATTGCTGGTAACACTGAGAAGATACAAGACACACAGACATATACACTAGTCACCAATCTCATGCTGATGTTTTCCCCCCATTCATTCACTTTGAACTTGAGAGTAGTCGACGCTGGTCTGATTTTTTTTTTTTTAAAGTGTGCTAGCTTTCCCTATTACCATTGAGAAGATACAAGACATAGAGGCATATACAGGAGTTACCAATCTGAGGGATAACATGACCGGATCATGTACGCTTGCTATAGAGTCTTGGAGAACCACTGATGTATATTTTAAGAAATGTGATGGCCCAACAGCAATACAGATTAGCATCAATCCTGAAGAAGATGTCCTTTTGCTATTTCCCGGCAAAAGTGACAAATTATCAGTTGTGTGACAGGGTTCATTTAAATGGCATCATCATCATCACCATGAGCCCTGCCAGCTGGTGTAGATGTTCATGTCTCTTCATAGATCTCCGACTTTGGTGTTCTGGATCAACTCTGTTGATGATATTCCTCAATGTCACCGTCTCAGTTCATTCAGCATCATTGCCCTTGGCTGCCTCTGCCTCTTTTAAAATTGATCTTTCCAGTTGTCAAGTGGTATTATTTAAATATACACGAAAATTTTCAAATGTTTACCATGAATGAAATTTCATTTAATGGAGATTTAAAGATAAGGGACATCTTGACAGTTCGCAATACTATTGAATTACATTTTATGAAAATTAAGAGCCTCCCCACCCCCATCTCTCTCTTTCTCTTCCTCTCTCTCTCTCTCTCTCTCTCTCTCTCTCTCTCTCTCTCTCTCTCTCTCTCTCTCTCTCTCTCTCTCTCTCTCTCTCTCTCTTTCTCTTGTTTAAAAATAGTTTACTCAAAATTATTTATCATTTCCTTAACTATATCTAATTTGCTTCAGAGATGATGTTTTACAGAAGAATGCTGAAAGTTCCCTGGACAACAATTATGAGTAATATGAACGTTTTGAAAAAGATCGCAAACACCAAGAATAGGCGGTTATCATTTTGTGGCCACATTATGCGAAGACAAAACAACTAGAACACATTGTGACAACTGTAAAGTAGGACAGAGAGTTAAGGAAGACAAAGAGATAAAATCCTTGACAATCTTGTGCCATGTCATGAAGGGGTGTCAGAATGCAAATTATAATGCTGTAGGAGATTGCAAGATGGGTTTGAAGCATAATAGCCAACGCCAGTCGGTAAGGAACTTTATGATATGATGATGGTAATGATGATGATAATGACGATAATGATGATGTGTATTTTGCCACTGAGGTATCATTCATTGATCTAATATTGTTAAAACTGTAGATATTCATATCGTTATCATGTAGCCGGTCCTCTACAGACCGTCGCTCTCATCACGGCGCGTCGAAAAGCCTCTCGATCCCTGTCCAGTTCTTCTGCCTCATGCACCCTCATGCCCAAGATGTCTGCCATGCCATGTATCCATCTTCATGCTGGTCGATACCTACCTCTTCTAGTATGAACCGTGTCTTCCGTCATCGTTCTTTCCAAACCACTGCCCTGATTAATATGGCCTAAGTACTGTAGGTTGATGTGTTGTGAGCTAACAGACTGCTGAATGATGCAAGCAATGAAGGGTGTCGTTATACAACCGGTTTATTTGTACCAGCCAATGGGCAGGTTGATTTTGGAATAGCCCTCGCATTTCGTTTTCCGAGACATACTATCATACTGTTTATGAGCCAGCTTTCTTCGATGTTCGGATCTTGTAGAATTTCAGTATGTTTTCTTCTTCTTTTATTTTTTTTTTTTATTTTTATGCCCACGGTATTGTAAAAACTCTTCTACAGCTTATGAGCCTAAAAGCTCCAATTGTCATGAAGTTAATGCATATCAACAAAACCGGAAAGTTGAATTGGTCCGCTTTACACGACTACAATCAAAAATGTGTGTGCCACCGTGACTCACTTTTAGCATGAAAGCATGTGTAATATATACAAACACCAGGATTGATTGTGTCGCAAAATACAACAACAAAAATTAACAAAACAAGTCTGTATAATCAGAACAAATGGAATTATAATAATAAAAATACATGACAGCAACGGCTACAACTTTACCAAGGATAAAAGTTTGCAAAACTACACAATACACACCAACAATTTACCATTATTACATCGTGATACATGTCTAGAGGACATTCCTAGAAACACGTGTGAATGTAGTACAATATGAATGTTAAATATGTTTACAATGTAATACTCTGTGAATGGAAATATGTACATAACAATATGCTTTTCCGTGATATAACATGGTTTCAAACATTATAGATTACTACAGCGTCCATGATTGACACCCTTGTGTGTCCACAAGAAAGATGCACGTCCTCAACAATTGTATTCTAACTGGTCGCGTCGAAAAGCCTCTCGATCTCTTGCCTTATGCACTCTAATGCCCAAGGTGTCTACAATGTCCGGTGTCCATCTTCGTGCTGCTGGACCCCTGCCTATTCAGGAACGACGCCCTCCACCACCCTTCTCTCCAAGCCACAGTGACGTTTCAAATGGCAAATGTACTCCAATTTCCGGAATATCATGCTGTTTGCGAGATAGTTTTCTTCAATGTCCGGATCTTGTAGAATTTCAGTAGTTTTCTTCATTTTGGTCCACGATATTATAAGAACCTTTCTTTAGCTTTTGAGTTCAAAACCCTAAATTGTCTTATTTAGTGATTGCGAAATTGTCCATGACTCAAATTCACATGTTGCCACAGGAAAGATCCATGTCCTCAAACATGTTATTTTACTTGTTTGCCGGTGTTGTGCCATAAGTTCTTAATACTATCTCATCTCTGCGGTGTGATGGTCAGTCTGCGTCTAATTCAAATACCAATTGTTCAAATCCACCTGTCTTTATCTGGATTTATTAATGAGCTTAAGACAACAGATTTCAAGGACCCATTTTCCCGCCATGAGGCGTGTTGGGTATATTGAGCTAGCTCCCATATTTCTGTAGACCAACCGGCACTGGATGAGTTCTGTGGTCAATATTCTGCCGTTTTTATACCTCAAGGTCATTTTCTGGTACTAATTCCAGGGTGTGTCAGCCTGGAGTCTCACGTCAGGGAAACATGCAAACCTGGAGATTTGAACACATGGCAACCGGGCTGACAGGCAGTCGTTCTAGCCACTGCATTACCACGGCTGGCACACCAATCCTTGCTCATATAATTCAATATTTCTTTTCATTTATTTGTAAAATATCAAAATATGTATATGTATTTTATAGACAATAAAACAATTAATTATATGTGTGTGTACTTTCTTGTCTATCTGTTGTTGTGAACGCTTTCATTGTGATTTATTGTCGTCTGTTGGATTCTATAGACGTGGTGAACATTTCTGAATATCTTGGGTCAATGATTACCAACAAGGTGACACAATGAAAGAAGTTAAAAGACGAAAAGTTATTGCTCTTCAAAGACTTAAACAGTTGAATAAATTGTGGAGAGGGACAGATAGAACTACAAAAATTAGATTTTTAAGAGCATGCATCTTTCCCATTGCATCATACGCATGTGAGACCTGGACACTTACTAAACAAGCTGAACAGCACTAAATGACCTTTAATATGCATGTTATAGACGAGTTCTAAGAATATCTTGGATAAAGAAAAGAACAAATGCATCCATACTTCAAGAACTGAATATTGAAGAAGGTTGGCTATTAAAGACGATAAAACAAAGAAAATTGAAATATTTTGGTCACTTGAAACGTCACGAAAGTTTGGAGAGAACAATAATGGAAGGGTATATGCCTGGGAAGAGAGGAAGAGGAAGGACAAAGAGAAGATTGGTGCAAGATGTGGAGGATGATCTCCAGATGGGTGTATCGGACGCGGGACATCTTGCTTATGATCGAGAGGTTTTCCGGAAAGTTTTTATGGGAGCGAAGTTCTGCAAAGGACATGCTACTTAATTAATTAATTAATTAATTAATTAATTAATAATTTTGTCGGTCTCTGTGGCTAAGGGCTTGCGAACGCGGTTTGTGAGCCCGTATACCCGGGTTCGAAACACAGCGGTGCTGGTTTTTTTCGAAAAAGGTATAGGAGCCGGTCGTTCTGAAAGCGATAACATTTGCCCAGGAATCACGAGCAGCGAAAATGCTGGGGTTGACTGCTACGTCCTGTGAAGGACATGCAACTTAATTTTCTTTAATTAATTAATTAATTAATTAATGCTGGGTTCCATAATGATGAAATCAAGAACAATTTATGTAGGTCGATGAGTCGCAGCAGATATAATCATTATGTGCCATGCCGATAAGCGTAGGCGGTCATGTTTCGCCATCTCACACGATCACCAAAGTCGTGGATTAGCTCAGTGTTCTTGTCTCGACCATACCACGTGACCAAGCCATCCAGGTATTTACTTCTCTGCCTTCCCCTTGTTCTTGCCAGTTGTTACTAATTCAGTGGTTCTCAACCTTTTTTTTTTGGTGGCCCGTGCACCCCTTCACCATATTTCCAGAACGTCATTCCTCCCCCCCCCCCCTTCATATTTCTTCCCTATAAATTCCCCCCCCCCTTTTTTTTAACACAGTATACGTAATAATGGAAACTAAATTCAATAACACATATTAGAACAAGTCTAGACGTCCATATGAAACGTGATTTACGGGTCTGCTTACGTTATAAAATTAATTTAAGAAAGGCGAGAAGTACAGAACTGTAAAGTATGGAGGGGGAAACAATATTAAGTAATCGGTTCTTGTATTAACGTGATCTTGAAATAATCTTAATTCCCCCCTCCCCACCCCCTGGAAACCCTAAAATTCCCCGGGGGGGGGGGGGGGGGAATTCCCCACCGGTTGAGTGTCCAAAAAACTGTGACTGTCTACGCCTAATTTCTGTAATCGCTTTACTGTTTTCATTTGTTTCTTGTAGGACTTGGTCATTGGTTTTTCTGTCTGCCCATAATATTCTTTGCATTTTCCTTAGAAACCACTTTTCCACAGCCATCAAGTGTTTTTCAGCTTGTCTGCTCATTGTCCACGTTTCACATCCATACAAAAGTACAGGTTCTATGTATCACCTCAACACTATTTTTCTCGTTGCAAATGGCATTTTTTTTAAAAATTAGTCGGTTTATTTTCCATCTCTCAAAAGGCTACCTTCGCCGTGGCGATTATTGTTCTAATCTCTCCAAGGCATCTCCCATTAGATGTTATAACTGTTCCGAGATAATTGTATTGATTCACTTGTTTAAGAATATTCCCCTTTACTTGTATATTACATTGTGGTATTTCCTTCTTAAACTAATGAGAGTAATCTTGCCAAGAAATCAACAATCAGCTGAAAGATGCTGATGTTGACAGTGATGTCCTGTAAAGGATATGCGAAAAAAAAAAATTGCCTTCTTCCTAGTAATGACCATGATCTGTGTCTTCTTACAATTTAATTCTAACCCTAGTTGTTCACTGTCTGCAACAACCGAAACTACTAAATGATGATGATGATGAGTTGTGTGTATCTTCTTGTCCTCTCTTGCAGCAGTTACAACATTCACCAGGTCGATCATTCATTGAAGAACACTATTTTCAAGTTGTTCAACATGAGCAAGTCACGTGGGTTATTCAACTCCAGGTTGTGTATGCATATGTGTGTGTACGCGTGTGTATGTGTCTAAGTAGTTATATCCTCATTGTAATGGTTATCACCCCACTCAACCCCCCCCCCCCCCTTTCCTCTGTAGACATATAGTTAAGCTGTAAAAAGCTATTCATTAAACAGCGTGCCGAACTTCCCACATACAGCCATTACATTTTAAAACGTGAAGAACTGGTGTCAAGTATCCTAACACGGCGGTTTTCAGCCAAGGTGAGTCGATGGCACTCATGATAACTACATTCTTTCTGTCGCTTCCCCGATCAACTACATTCTTTCTGTTGCTTCCCCGATCAACTACATTCTTTCTGTCGCTTCCCCGATCAACTACATTCTTTCTGTCGCTTCCCCAATCAACTACATTCTTTCTGTCGCTTCCCCGGTCAACTACATTCTTTCTGTTGCTTCCCCGACCAATAACATTCTTTGTGTCGCTTCCCCGACGAACTTCATTCTTTCTGTCGCTTCCCCGGTGAACTATATTCTTTCTGTCGCTTCCCCAACCAACTACATTCTTTCTGTCGCTTCCCCGACCAATAACATTCTTTGTGTCGCTTCCCCGACGAACTTCATTCTTTCTGTCGCTTCCCCGGTGAACTATATTCTTTCTGTCGCTTCCCCAACCAACTACATTCTTTCTGTCGCTTCCCCGACCAACTATATTCTTTCTAGCTACATTCTTTAACTTCCTCTCCTGTTTGAGGACTTGTGAAAACTCCAGTGACGTTTCCTTATTTAGCCTTCTTTCTGTTTAGCAAGAGAGCTTTTCGAGCGGATTTTTTAAAATGCAGTTTTAAAATTGTGATTGTAAAAGACCGCATTTGGACAACCTTGCAAACAAGTTCCAGGTGTGTTGCATGTTCTCTGCGTAACGTTGCAATAAACCCCAGCATTTGTTGGTTATGGCCGAAAAGACAAGAGCTCTCTAGCTCTTAAACTTCCGGTCCGCTGTTGGCGGGGCTGTGGGTTCAACCCCTATACTGGTCAGTTACGTCAGCGTTGACTTCTCGTTCAAAAGTCAATGGCAAACTCCTGAACGTAAATGTGTCTAGAAAATCAACCAGGGTTTGGAGTTGATCTCAACATCCTGTACAGGACATGTAGCATGTCTGTGTAATTTACTAGGCAATCTAGTTCAGTAGGTTGCCATTGCGTTCTGCATGGATGCACACCCACGGCGGCCATGACCATCAAACATGGCGCCATGACACCTGTGATCAATATACAGGAATACCAGTGCACCATTGCGCACATGTTGAAAACCCCGGTAGGTATAAACCTTTGGTCTGAACAGCTTGTGTTGTTATTCTTTGGGTTGTCTGACCTCCCACTTAAGTAGATTGACTTTCGTACCCAAGGTTGCTTGTTTGAAAGAAAGCTCGACGATCTATGGGATCGTGGGGTCTGCTCTGAAGTGAGGACAGGGAAAGCTGCCAGGCACCTCACAAAGAAATGTCACATCCTTCATGATCGTCTACCACAATGCCTCATCTAGTCCTCCTTTTCATCATTACTTCGTGTTCCTCTTTCTTCTTCTTCTAGTAAAGTATAGTAAAGTAAAGTAAAGTAAAGTAAAGTAAAGTAAAGTAAAGTAAAGTAAAGTAAAAATTTTGGGCTCCATTCCGGGCCGCATCCTTCGGTTCACGAGTGCATTTTTTCGGAGACTCCTGGGGGTCGTCGCTAGGGCTACGGAGTTAGTGCTTTGTGCAACGCTTTTCGCGCTGCGGAAAGAGACTGAGCCATGTGGAATAAAATCCGGTGCAATGAAGTCGACCTTGTCGACTTCTAAGCGACTTTTTAAAAGTAAAGTAAAGTAAAGTAAAGTAAAAGGCTCTACTCGAAACCTTAATGAGTATTGGACATATTGTGCCAGCTCCACATGTTTATGGACCAATCGGAAGTCGATGTGGTCAGTATTACACCGCCCGCTTTTACTTCCGAGACATTGCCAGGTACTCATTTCAGACTGGGTGGGTCTGGGATACCAAGTCATTTTTTGTTTCATCCCTCACCTTGTCGGGGATTCGAACAAATGACCAATCGGCCGGGGTGCGACGGAGCTACCCACTGCTCCACCAAGATTCCCCTGTGTGTTTACTACGTCTAAGCAAATGTGTTGCTTATTGTGTGACCATAGTCCTCTGTCAAATTCTCCTATCGCGAATTTTAATGTGAATTCGTGAAACTATGTTATGAAAGCAAGTCACGCTTATACGTTTACATCTGACAGCTTAAAGCCCCCCGACATAGCCTCGTCTGAGGTCAAGTTTGCAAGTAATCCATCAAGTTGCTGCATCCGGGTTGTTCAATCCATGTCAACAACATAACGGAGACACAACCCGAATTAAATTGGGACAGGTAGCGATAGGCGTGGATGAGTTTGACAAATGTACGATTGTGTGCCTGAGTCATGGACTCATTAGCTTCATAGTTAATGCTCGTTGCATCTCTATTTATAGTTTATAGAACACTAGCTGACCCGGCCCGGCTTCGCCCAGTCCTTGGTGGGGAGCATCTCATTTAATTCATATAAGTAGTCATATAAGTTCTCGTTCCCGTTACCGACTGACTGACTGTCTGTCTGTCTGTCTGTCTGTCTGTCTGTCTGTCTGACCCGGCCCGGCATCGCCCAGCTCCTGGTGTGGAGCATCTCATTTAATTCATATAAGTAGTCATATAAGCTCACGTTCCCGTTCCCGACTATCTATCTGTCTGTCTGTCTATCTGTCTGTTTGTCTGATCCGGCCCGGCTTCGCCCAGCCCCTGATGGCGAGCATCTCATTTAATTCATATAAGTAGTCATATAAGTTCCCGTTCCCGTCTGTCTGTCTGTCTGTCTGTCTGTCTGTCTGTCTGTCTGTCTGTCTGTCTAATCATTTATTGGTTGCAGTTAGAACAACCTTAGATAAACGAAGACCAACTTACAAAAAGCATTAGAAAAAGCACTTGAAAGATCTTTACATCTTCCCCAACAATTAACTTGGGTAAATGGAGCAGCGGCAGCAGCAGCAGAAGAAGAAGAAAAAGGAGGAGTAGGAGCTGGGAGGAGGAAGAGGGAGGTGGAGGAGGGAGGAGGAGGGAGGAGTAGGAGGGAGGAAGAGATAGGCGGAGAGAGGAGGGGGAGGGAAGAGGAGGGAGGAGGAAGGAGGAGGAGTAGTAGGGAGGAGGAGGGATTAGGAGGAGGAGAGAGGAGGAGGAGGGAGGAGGAGGAAGGAGGAGGAAGGAGGAGGAAGGAGGAGGATGAGGCAGGAGGAGGAGGCAGGAGGAGGTGGGAGGAGGAGGGCGAGGAGGCAGGGGGAGGAAGAGGGAGGAAGAGGGAGGAAGAGGGAGGAGGAGGAAAGAGGAGGAGGAAGGAGGAGGAGGAAGGAGGAGGAAGAGGGAGGAGGAGGAGAAAGAGGGAAGAGGAGGAGGGAGGAGGGAGAGAGGGGAAGAGGAAGAGGGTAGGAGGTGGAGGAGGTGGAGGAGGGGAGAGGAGGAGGAGGAGGAATATAACGCATATGCCTGTAGATTTAATAATGGCTGAAGTTGTTCCATGTCTTCTTAGAGTTGGCGACAGTGTAAAGAAATATAAAATCTTCAAACTTGATAGAGATAAGGTAACTATTATTTATTTATTCTTTAAGCATAAAAAGATGGGTTACAATGTTATGCATTATGCATTATTTTTATGAAAACTTTGAAAATGCCTTAAAGATTGTATCATTATTTATTATAACTCATATGCCGGTACATAACTATGGACAAAGAGTTTATAAATCTTTGAAAACGATGCCACAATATGACTATAAGTTATACAGAAAAGTTATGCCCCTTGAAATAACTTTTACAGAGTTAAGTCCCCTGAGTTATATGAAATTATAATGTAAAATGAAAAATTAAATAATATTGGGTAAGCAGCCGATTTCACACTAAAAAAATATCACAGTGGGCTGCGCTGGAATGAAAGGAAGACGTGTAGAAAATTTCATCTCAATCGGATGGGCCGTTCGCGAACGCATAAAGGACATACGGACATACAGACGGAGATTGCCTTTTATATATAAGATGACAATGAACGCCAGCATCCCCAAGCTTTTGTGATGTTTTAGGTAATTTTACTTTCAATAATTTGCCATTATTTAAATGAGGAACAATGAGAAATTACCTGGAAGCTGCGGAGATGTGATGAGAACACCCTGGACGGATTGAAAGAGCAATGCAGATATCTTGACAAAGAGAAACTGCACAATGAGAACGAATCAATAGCTTCGGTCTCGTGTCGACCAGGGAGCCACCCGAACAGGTAAGAACAAGTCACCCAAGCCGAGGCGTTACAGAGAGGTGGGTACATCACAATGGAGGGATCACTCGGACCGGAAATGTCACCCAAAATCGAACCTCTGCAGCCAAGCGCCGACAACGACCGCTTGTAATGGAGACCTGATAGTACGTCTTGCAAGGACCACGCCCCGCAGCGATAGCAAAGGGTAGGCTTTAAAATAATCAGCCTAGTGGAAGAGCTGGCTTCCGCTGGGGGGCGTGCCGTATGGTGGTTCCGCACGCTGTGAACGGGGTACGAAGAAGGCCACACGGTATCAACGGCGTCTACTGACTGGGTCAGGTGTAGTCAGAGGTGAAGACTGTGGCCAACTGCCAGGGGGCGAAGCTGGCTTTTCAGCGGTCAGTTACGGTGTAGTGTCAACGCTGAGAGAAGCGCTGGGTGCCCAGTGTTCACATTCAGCGATTGGGGCCCTTCTGTTGATCAGAAGCCGCCCGTCGTGCTTGCACTGCGGCGGAGTTGTTACCTCTAGTTATTCGCATCAGAAGGGGACAGTCCACATTCTTTGGGCATGTCATGAGAAGAGGAAAACTGGGGCAAGTCGTCACAGTGGAAAAACTGGATTGGAAGAGATGCCAGGAGAGACCAAAAGAGAATGTGTTAGACAGTTTGGCATTATGCTATGGCATAGAGGAACATTAGTATCAGAAATACACGAGACAGCGAGCTGTGGACAGACATGATCACCAATACCACACGGCATGGACTATAGTTTGCCATTGCTTTCTGAATCAAGATGGCAATAGAGAAATCACTTAATGCCAATTATGGTATACAGCTTGTGGTGCTATTGACAGATGCAATGTACTTGAAGCACTCTAGTCTGGAATATTGCCAGCACTAGGGAAACTACAATCTGAACTAAGCAGCCAGCGTAAGGTCATCACACAGCGGATAACATCACACTGTGGAGTGCCCGGAAATGAGATAGCTGATCTTAGGAAGGAGCAACAGAAGACCAATCTGATGTGCCTGTCACATACCACCGAAAGAAAAAACAAACATCATATAAATCAGAAAGCCATCAACACCAGCACAAGATGATTGCCATTCACTGACAGACCAGAACAAATCATTATTTGGGCCTCACAACATGAAACAATTGATTATACAATCACGTGTATACACAATTCAAAATTGCCGAAGCAACCATGTGCACATGTGGATTGGCGTCGCAGACAGCAGATCACATATCTCAAGACTGTCCCGATTACGACATACCTAGACAAACCTTCTGGCCTAGAGAAACAACAGCGGCAGATAAACCACATGGACCACTGCGTGAAGTAAAAAAAATACATTGAAGTTTATACAAGAGACAACATTGTAGATATAGACAAGCAATTTCAAGCGAACGACAGAAGAAGGAGCCAGGAAACAGACAGACAGGCGTGATGCGGTCGATCATTGTCTATCAGACAATAATTCATGCAAACCAATCTAATCTTTGCGACCACATGGTGCTGAAAAATAAGACAGAGTTGGCTGCTGCCGAAAGAATAATGGAATCCAAATAAACACAACATATAATTAGAAAGCTCGAGGAAAGGAAAACCACGCAGATACAGGACAACGTCTCGACTAGAGTCTTCATCAACAAACAGGAAATATAAAACAATTTAAACAAACAACAACAAAAGACAGAAAACACGCTACAACAAAAAAAAAAACATGCTTAAAACAAGCACATTCTCTTGCGAATTTTTATTCGGGGAAACAAATCTATACAACTTACTTCGATGGATGCAAGACCTTTTTCAGGAAACAATCGACTTGAAAGCCAGTTCTTCAGACTTAAGAATGAATACTCAGTCGTCCAGGGGATTCACCAACCAACCAGTTGGGAATGTCCCGAATGCTGTGATGTCGGTTCCTAAATAAATAAATCAATCAATCCAGTTGACCAACTGGAAGTATTACTTCTCTATTATCTTTCTCGTTCTCGTTCATATCTCCGCGTTTTTAACTACAAGGATTACACATCCTGAAATTAAGGAAATTAATCAGAACGGGCACTTTCCCGTTGATTATACTTCACCTCGACACCGCAAGGTCCAAGAGCAACAAAATGAGATGAGATGAACCAGACAGAGACCAGATATTTACGCTACTTGAATTATACACAAAGACACGGCATGTTGCTAAACAATATACTGGGCGGAAGCATGAACGAGAAAGACAATGTTACATGGGATTGACTACATCAAGAAGTTTAAACACGGACGTCATAAACAAAATTTTGCGCGATTTCTTGCCTGGCATATTTCGCTGCATCCCACTAAAGGGTTTCATTGATTTGAACATCAAGACAACGTTGAGAAGTGGCTATGACGGCGCCGTGAAGTCGAGTGACAGAGTGTGTTGGGGACTCACAACATCCAGCAGAATTTAGACACGACTATTTGCTGAAGATGCTACAGAACGGGGACCTGAGTATGGGTCAGAATGACACGGAATTGATGATATTATCACTTCCTGTGAAATTCTTCTTCTTCTTTTTCAGCCGACACTATGGGTAAGTGTTGACTAACGCAATTTCTAATCCCACATACAGCGTTCGAAACACAGCTGTGGCGATTTTTAAGCAGACCGCCTTGCTTTGGTTTTCATACAATGGTATGAGTGCCGATCGTTCAGAAAGCAATGGCAATGAAAATAAACTGGCCAAGAAGTCACGTAAAGCCATACAATGCTGGGATTGACTGCAATGTCCTGCAAAAGATATGCAACTAACTTAACTTCTTTTTCCCTCCAACCCCCACTGGGACACTATGGGACAAAGGAGCCAACCAACCCACTCCAAGTCGTCATATTCTTTGCTATTTCCTGCAGCTTCCTCCTTGTCTCGACCCCCCCCCCCCCCACACACAATCTCCCATTTCCTCCACCCTATATAGTTCATATGTCTTTAGTTCTCTTCTCCGAGTCTCTCCTTTTTTCGTTCTCCTTGTGGTTTCCAGACGAGAAAGTGTTTAGTTTTACTATTCTCGGGGTTTCTTAATGTGTTGTTGTTGTTGTTGGATGAAGAATGACTTGCTCGATGAATTGGATTAAAGTGAGGAAGAGTTGCGCAATTCGTCGACCTCACTCTCTCGCCTGATTCCATCTGAGTCCAGTGGCAAGACAAGTCAAGACGACTGGAGACGAAAATAGGAGCAGTGGATGAACAGGGCGCTCTACGTGCCTTGCCGTGCTCATTACGTTCCACAACGCTTTGCAGGTAAAAGCCGTCTTGCCCGTTGAATCAGAAATTATTTAATTTTTATTTGATCAGGAATGATTTTCTTAATGTATGACATATCCAGCGCCTTTTCCTCATCTCTTGATTCACTAGAATTTGTTTGGTTCTTTCCATGAGCTCCACATTGATAATTCTGTTAAACCATTTTATTCCCACTATGCTGGGCAGGTGCAAGTTAATAACTGTTTGTAGTTTATTTGTAATTCTGTTAGTTGTTCTCCGTTCTTCTGACCCAGACAGTAGCATCGATTTAAATTTGAGTTAAATACTCTAAGCGTAATTATAAACATCCCATTTCATCATGTACTTTGTAGTGTCGAGGTGAAGCATAAACAGCGGAAGAGTGTTATCTCCTCTGTCCACTGTTTACATGGTCGGCCTCTTCTTGTTCCATTTGGTCTGTACATCATTGCTTGTGGTATACGGTCTGGAGATAGCATAGTTATGTGGCCGGACCATTTCACTTGTTTTCTAATGAGATTTAGCGCTGCTATAATTCCCATTTTAGTCCTGAACTTGTCTTTTCTTGATATGTTCAGTGTTCTATATCATTTCCGCTGTAATTAATCTTCTTCTTTCTTCGTTCCTGTTGTACTTAATCTAAGTTAAAAATGGGATAGGCTTTGAAGACAATGTGACATGGAGTTTTTGAGATGTTCCCTTGCTGTCTAAATAAACGTTGATAGAAACCACTGGGGTTGACCTTTGATATTTGGGGACACACCAAGAGGAGCTGTATTTTAAACTTTAGCAACAATGTTTAACTTGTAAAGGACCAGAAAGTAAACTTACAGCAACATGTTTAACTCTTAAAGGACCAGAAAGTGAACTTACAGCAACATGTTTAACTCTTAAAGGACCAGAAAGTGAACTTACAGCAACATGTTTAACTCTTAAAGGACCAGAAAGTAAACTTACAGCAACAATGTCTAACTCTTAAAGGACCAGAAAGTAAACTTACAGCAACATGTTTAACTCTTAAAGGACCAGAAAGTAAACTTACAGCAACAATGTCTAACTCTTAAAGGACCAGAAAGTAAACTTACAGCAACATGTTTAACTCTTAAAGGACCACAGAGTGAACTTACAGCAACATATTTAACTCTTAAAGAATGAGAAAATAAACTGACGGCAACAATGCTCAACTCTTAAAAGACCAGAAAGCCATTATTAGGACAAATAAATTTAGCTGCATTATAAACTTGTCAATATCCCTGCGTTTGTTTTCTTCTCAGTCCATTACACTCACAGCAATATCCTCAAAACATACAGCTCATCAAGGTATGACTTAAAATACATGTCTGGTGTCACACCAAGTAAAATGTGTATCTAAACGTACCATCACAATATGTGAATCATTGGCTTCTCTCTCTCTCTCTCTCTCCCTCCCTGTGTATGTCAGCGTATGTGAATGTGTGGGAGTTCTTGTATATTATTTTGAGTGATTGTGTGAAGAGGTCTGTGTATGTGTGTGAGGTTTTGTGTATGATTGAACATTCATGGACATGAGAGAGAGAGAGAGAAAAAGAGAGTAGGAATGAGTGAATCGTTTAGTGTTTGTGATTGTGAGTGCATGTGTAAGGAAGTGTATGCAAGGAAGAGTGTGTGTGTGATTTTGTGGATGTACGACAGTGCGTATATGCATGTGTGAAGGTGAGTATATGTGTCTACTGTGTATGTGTGTGTTTTGCTTGTGTGTATGTGAGAGAGAGTGAGAGAGAGAGAGAGAGAGAGAGAGAGAGAGAGAGAGAGAGAGAGAGAGAGAGAGAGAGAGAGAGAGAGAGAGAGATGGGGTATGTATGAAGGAATATGTATATGTACAAGTAAATGTCTGTTATTGTTTTTCTGATTTGTGAGAGGCTATATGTGTATTTATGTGTTATTGACTTGGTGTATAACTGTGTACATGGTATATGTGAGTGTCTATGTCTGCCTCCTGTCTCATATCATGGTAATACGCATTGTTTATGTTCACAGGATTCATATGACAATGTGTTTTCTATGTGAATGTACATGCACATTAGATAATTAAGATGAGTGATTGGAAGCCCCGAATGCAAGAAATGTGCCCAAATTGAAAATAAAGTGCGTTCATTTGTTCTCTTTCTTTCAAACACACATGCACCAAAGGAATCAATTTAAGGCAACAGACTATCTCAGACTGCCTACATTTATTTCAACAACATTGAAATATTCACAAGACATCTTAAATGTACAGTAATCATGAGAATTAAATGATAAATAACCTTTTTACACATAATATAATTTCTTTTTCCCCTTGAAATTCTTCCTGGCACCAATATTACATGGGCACTATTGGCATGTTTAACACAAACAGGAAGTCAATTTTGCAATCTTTACATGCTTGTTAACAGGAAGTCAATCTTGTGCAGTTGACGCAATCACTGGTTCAGCATGGCGGACAGAATTTCCAACTGTTAAAGCAAAGAAACAAAAGCAAAAAAATATTAATGCTGAACTAACAAAACACACTTTTCATAACATCTGACTGTTTATTATGCAGGGATGTGATTTTTCTATTTAAAAAAAAAATTTTTTTTTTTGCTTTGCGTATCCTATTTACAGGACATCACTGTCAACACCAGCATTAGACTGCTGTTGTTGATGACTTAACAAGTTTACATTAAGTAGTTTAGAGTTGACTTTCTGAACGATCGGCTCCCATACCAACACATTAAAACCCAGCACAACGCGGTCTGCTGCCAAATCGGTCACATCTGTGTTTCGAAAGCAGGTAAGCAGGCTTACGAATCGCGTCCGTAAGCCCTTAGCCATGGAGACTGGCATAAAAAGATTACTCTATATATATATACCACCATATGCATATATATATAGCACCATATGCCCTTTTTGGCATGTAGAAGGGTACCAGAAACTGTGTTTACAAGATTACTTTTTACAAGAACCATCAGCATCCAATGAAATCACACATCTCCATGACCTCTTGAGTAGTGAAGTCAGGTACCTAGCCTGCTCAGACAAAGGTTAAAAACAGGCTTACAAACTATGCAGCTTAAACATCCCATAGCAGTTGGAAATTGCAAGGGGTAGGCTGTTAGGCAGCTGCCCTGGCAGAATTGTTAGAAATGAAAACCTACCCACGGGTAGACACAGCCAATGACCTTGGATGTAATCTGTCTAGAGGAAGTAAATCTGAAACAGATGCACGCAGAGGTAGAAGAGGAGGATCTCCTATATTGTTATGCTTCAGCAGTTGTGCAAGATTAGCATCTCCTATGTTGCTATGCTTCAGCATTTGTGCAAGATTAGCATCTCCTATATTGCTATCCTTCAGCAGTTGTGCAAGATTATCATCATCTTCCACTTCTGCTGTCAAGCATTGTGGGGAGGAATAATTTGCGCTCCAGCGCCAGGGTGATTATACAATGTCTTTGTTGTCAATCCATTTTCTTCTTGGACAAGATTAGCATCTCCTATATTGCTATCCTTCAGCAGTTGTGCAAGATTATCATCATCTTCCACTTCTGCTGTCAAGCATTGTGGGGAGGAATAATTTGCGCTCCAGCGCCAGGGTGATTATACAATGTCTTTGTTGTCAATCCATTTTCTTCTTGGACAAGATTAGCATCTCATATGTTGCTATGCTTCAGCAGTTGTGCAAGATTATCATCATCTTCCACTTCTGCTGTCAAGCATTGTGGGGAGGAATAATTTGCGCTCCAGCGCCAGGGTGATTATACAATGTCTTTGTTGTCAATCCATTTTCTTCTTGGACAAGATTAGCATCTCATATGTTGCTATGCTTCAGCAGTTGTGCAAGATTATCATCATCTTCCACTTCTGCTGTCAAGCATTGTGGGGAGGAATAATTTGCGCTCCAGCGCCAGGGTGATTATACAATGTCTTTGTTGTCAATCCATTTTCTTCTTGGACAAGATTAGCATCTCATATGTTGCTATGCTTCAGCAGTTGTGCAAGATTATCATCATCTTCCACTTCTGCTGTCAAGCATTGTGGGGAGGAATAATTTGCGTTCCAGCGCCAGGGTGATTATACAATGTCTTTGTTGTCAATCCATTTTCTTCTTGGACAAGATTAGCATCTCATATGTTGCTATGCTTCAGCAGTTATGCAAGATTACCATCTCCTATATTGTTATGCTTCAGCAGTTGTGCCAGATCAGTCTACTATAATGCCACATTTGATAATGGCTTTTGTGATGTTTGAAGGTTATTTGCATTATCTGAATAGGGTTGTCTTCTGTGCCATATGACATTCTAGCCCTCTTAGGACGGGAGGGCTGAGATTTCGGCCATGACGTCACGACGAGCCACTAGCCAAAAGGTCGACCGCCCAATATAATCGGCCCCGTTGTAAGAACTGCTTTGATTGGTTTGCTTTTAATATTACAGACCAATCAAGTGCTCCCTTGTAATCCCCAGCTATTCTAGTTTGCAAATGGCCACTTGTTGAACGGAATTCAAACAAATGCGTTCATCCAGAGTTTTTTTTTTCCGGATGTGAATGCGTTGTGCCTGTTTACAGCAAAGCTGCGTTCTTGCGCCGTTAGGCCGACACATCCGACTTCTGTGGGCATTTGTTGACCGGGTTAACCATCCGGAAACAAATGGATATTATTTTGTGAGTTTTTAATGCAGTAACCCAGTTTTTGGTTAATTTTTGAATTTTAATAATAACCAGCTTTGAACCTGAAGACATGCTAGCATTGACTAGCTATGATAGTAACGATTTTGACAGTTCAGGACTGTAGTGATACTGAAAGTGCCCATGAAGATTTCGACCTCGTGTCCCCGTGGTTTAAGTGTATTGGGAATGAAGAGGATTGTGTTGATCCATATCCATTCATGGAGATGTCCGGACCAAAACGCACGACACCACATGATAGCCCACCTATTCTCCCGTGTGTTGCCGGGGCCCGTAAGGGAAGCAAAGAATAGCAACACTGTAGCCTACCACGCATGTCGTAAGAGGCGACTAAGGAGGCTTGATGGTTCCGTCGCCCTGCTACTGAGTGAGTGCGTGGCGCGACACTGTGAGCTGTGAGTTTCGTATGAAGTGCTTTTGAATCTGCCCAAGTTTTTTTTTTTTTTTTTTGGAACATGACTGCATGTTCGGAGCAATGGCAGGTGGCTATGTCCCAGAGTTGACCGGTTTTTGCCTTATGCAGAAATGCGTGGCTGCTGGGCTTCTGGTTGACTGCCACTGCCGTCGGTGATGAACTGTATTTTCGTGGACTGTGTGGGTGAACATCTAGGAAACATCCAGATAGGAAAATGACTGCCGATTCCATCAGAGATGAATTGGGTGTTTCGTGGGGGACTATTGTGTTGACATTCTGGCGGCTGCATTATGTACAGTGTATATGTGCGGGCTGTTGTTTGTCGAGACTCCTGTCTTTTCCACTTTTCACACTGGGCAGTGAGGAGCGTTTTGTGTGATATTTACTGGCACAGGAATGGAGCATAATGGGGGCGACCCGTTGCTGTGAAGTTGGAACTGCGACTAACTAACTAACTAACTAACTAGCCCACCTATTACAAATGTCAAAAGGGACTTCATGGTTGTTGTTTTTTTTTTTTTACTATAAATGTTTAAAATTATTCTAAAGTGGTGTAGGTATTCAATGAGGAAATTTTAGGTGAGTACCATTTAAAAAAAAAAATATTTAGTACCAATTCATACATAGTGGTATGAAACATTTTATTTTTCACAAAATGCAAATGAGGTCACCAAATTTGCATAAACATGAACAAAACAACTTCAATCATACACAGAAATACAATTTACTATATCCTCTTTAAGAATATATATATTTTTATATACATATATAGGGTTCTAATATTGTTTTTTTAATTTTCAAAATTGTCACTTCAGTCATTTCTGTACTCCAAAAAAATTACCCTGTCTTCTTCAGAGAGAAAGCTAACTTTGGCCCAATGTTGTTCCGACATAAAAGAGCTAGAGTGCCTCATTTCACTAGTTGCCATATGACATTCTAGAGTACCTCATTCTACTAGTTGCCATATGGCATTCTAGAGTACCTCATTCTACTAGTTACCATATGACATTCTAGAGTACCTCATTCTACTAGTTGCCATATGACATTCTAGAGTATCTCATTCCATTAGTTACCATATGACATTCTAGAATACCTCATTCCACTTGTTGCCAAATGCCATTTTAAAATGGTGACAGTGGAAAAACACACAAATTATAGTATGTAAGTTAATGAATGTAACTATCCTTTACCTCTCGTTCTTTTTCATTTTCCTCCTGAACTATTTTATTCAGTCTCTCTTGCATTACATTCTGCAGACAAAAATTAAGATTGTAAATACAAATTGCACATGCTGAAGACAAAAACGAAGATTATAAATACAAAATTCACAGTTAATGTTCTAGAAAATTGAGATGTGCCTGTTTAGTCACTTCTGCTATATGTTAGGCAAAGCAATTTCCTGGCAACTTGTTTGTTTCAAAGAAAGGTAGTCTCTGTGGCGAGGTCGTTAATCCCTCTGCCACATGCTCAGAAAGTCATGGGTTTATAGGTCAATCCATTTCATGAGTGCAATATTTTCAGAGACCCCCCAGGGATCGTCCCTGGAGCCACAAAGTTTGTGCTCATTTTTGGCAGGCAGTTAGCTTAGAGACAGAGTTGTATGGTCAAACACCTGGTGCCCTGAAGTTGAGGGCAGGGCAGTGCCATGCTATGATACAGAGAGGCGGCCACATTAGGCAGCACCATATGGGGGCGGCATAAGCAACAAAATCAAAGTACATTTTAAACCATTCAATAATTTAAAACTTTAAGGGGCGGAATTGAGTCGAGTTAAGAACCGACATCACTGCACTCAGGACATTCCCATACGTGCTCCATCCCCCCGTTCAACAGCCAGTGAAGAGTCATACTACTAATCGTTCCCACCGCTATCTGATTAAAAGTCTTCCCTCTCAGTTTTGAGATTCTACCAGAACCCCTGCCGATCCCCCGCAATCTCATTCTTTCCACATATGGGTTCTCAATCTGTTCCTCCGCCTTCGCCACCTGGTCCCACAAGCGCACAACCACCTCCCCCTTGTCTATAGGCAAACTACCACCAAGAGGTGCATTCCCTGCTAGCCTATCAGCCTGTTCATTCCCCCGTACCCCCGCATGACCAGGGCAAAATATCCATACAATTCTCACAATCTTTGACCTCTGAAGCGACGAGAGCCATTCCACACGAAACATTAATTTCTCCACCTTACTAAGCATATATATTAAGCGGCATTTCGAAAAGGAAAATTTTTAAGACTTACACCATACTGAAAAAATGTACCAAACGGCCCTAGTTGATGGTTTTGTCTTTTAACCCCTATTTGTATTGTTTCAATTATAAAAGGTGGGAAAGTAAGAAATAGAAACACGGCGAACAATCCAAGCAAAAGCAGCATTCCACCAGAACATTCTGTGTAAGTTGTCTACGAAATTGAGAAAATTTATTTTATTGTGTTATTAACCTTCTTTACTACTGTATGTGCACAAATCATGGACACTGAATGCATAGACAAGACAGACACGGGACCGTAGAGATTTAGTTTTACCACAGAATGCTAAAGACATCTCAGAAGGCTAAGAGAATCCAAGAACTTCAAGAGGCCAGTTTGGATTTATTTTCACAGGATCACTTTTATTGCCCATGGATGCAGTCAGCATGGCCAAATTGATAAGAGCGGTCACTCTTAAACCTCCCATGTGCTGATGGCGAGGTAGCAGGTTCAATCCCTACACAGGTCAATCGACTAAAATGTTGATTTCACGCCCTTGACTTGGAGACGTAAATTACAAGTGTTCGCCTGATGGCGAGGGGCACAGGTTTTAGAGAAGGCTAAGCCACACGCAAAAATCAGCCCAGTGCACTCCTTAGTAGTGGCAACTACTAGAAGTAACAGCACGTGAATGGACTAGGATTGCACAAAAGCGAGCAAACATAATGTTTTAAAAATTACACATGGATATCTCCATAAGTGCTCCAGTCTTATTCCTGAGATCATACACAGAGAATCTCAGAACTGTGCACAGACTCCACAGCACTGGCAAGAATCCAAATGTGTGTAGCACAATCACTCAAGCTACAAACTGGTGGGCAGCTTGTCTAATTTAGACCTTTAGTCCAAGCAGCGGCCTTTTTGGACTTCTCTTTTTGACTTCCAAATGCCAAGGGATTTTTAATGTGTGGAACAGGCGCACAGATTTTTTACCCATGTCTGAGAAGACTAGATGTCCGATTTACTACACCAGGATCAGGGGAAGTATACCATTCTTGTTCTTGTTTTTGTAACAATCCAAACAGCAGCATGAGACAAACCTCTCTGCTTGAACCAGAGGCAGACACCATGACCTCTAACCTAAACCGCCCTCCCCACAAGGCATTCCATTTGCTATAATCAAATGCAAATCTTTGGTGAAATAACAGCTTCTTTAGATCAACACCAAATGCCAAAGAACTGCTATAAAAATTAAGATGATGAAAAATTAGATGCAAAGTTTAAAAAAACAAAAAGAGAAAGAGACTGCAAGTGAGTGTATGGACCGAAAGTTTATGTGTTTGTATTTAAAAGCTCACGGTAAACAAAGCTAATGAAATATTACCTTGAGGGCCTCATCCTCCTGAGTGGCGACCTGGTCCTCCTCCAGCGATCTCCTTTCCCTGATTTCATCCAGCTGCTTGACTAGCTCCTTCAGCTTCTCCTGTAGTTCAGCTGTAGAGGATAAGACAGCAAGCTACAGTTTAACAACATATTATCTACACTTACCTTCGCTCAGCTGTAGAGGACAGACAGCAAACCACAGTTTAACAACATATCATCTACACTTACCTTCGTTCAGCTGTAGAGGACAGACAGCAAGCCACAGTTTAACAACATATCATCTATACTTCCCTTCACTACGCGGAGAAACAAAACCACAAGGTGATATCTTCTAATGGGGGGTGAAGCTCTATTCTACAAGTTTAGGAGAGTTAAAGTTAAGTTGAGGGCATTATAAGAAGGTCGCCCCATGGTAGATACAACCAATGGGGTGTGAGGTGTTAGGCCGTGACATATTCTAGGCCATGACATATGGAGGTGATGTGGTCAGTCCCTTTCTCAACACATTTCCTTCACAGACAATTTCCACAAGATTCTGAAAATTGTCTAGCACCCATGTTGTAAGGCTGGGTCGATCCCACAGTTTACCAATTGGGACGACCCCTTTTTCCCAGGGACTGAATACGGACTATTATCTTGGCAGACAAGTGTACTAACCACTATGCCAGTGCAGCTTTGAGAGCAATAGACAATTTTAAAATACACGTAGCTCTTAATCCCATAAGATGGCAGTTCTTGTGGTATAAACTGAATTTGGCCATAATAGTTAGAATTAACACTCACGTTACCAGGAACAAGTCTATGAAGGGCCTGGCATGAGTTGGTTGGTGGCCTATGCTCCACCGGGAGATGACAGGCAGATGATGATAAAAAGAGGATCATGGACCCTCGGGAAATCAAGGGGGTGTTGTAGAAAGCCACCGACACCAGTTCAAGATGATTACCACTTTAGGGACAAACCAGAAGAAGTCATTGTTCAGAACAGGACATAACAGATTATGCAATCATGTGTTTACAAAAGCCAAGATACACGAATGAGCCCTGTGCACTTTTGGATTGGCGCCGCAGACAGATTACACAGGGAGACTGGTAATAGAAGAGGCTAATCCACACACACAAAAATCCACCCAGTGCTACTAGAAGTAGTACAACATGTATGGACTACGCTTAAGTTCAAAACAGTGTGAGTGAAAAAAGAAAATAAAAACTAATAGCAAGAAAATGCTACTCAATAATCTATCAGTCATGTGCATTTTCAACATTACAAAGTGCTTTCGGACAATAAAAAAGGACTCAATGAGGACAATGAGGAAAAGCAACAGATAAGGACAGCGAGAAAAGTAAAGGACCCTCTCCCACATTTGGAGGTGTATAGGGTATATGGTGCTAGCCCCATATCTGTAGAGACCCCTCAGCCAGAGACATTGTGAGTAATATCTTCAAGGCTGCCTTTACTTCCAATGAACATCTCCTGGTACCAATGTCAGGTCGGGTCAAACTGGGAACTGAGGTCAATTTTGCTTTCCACACGCCCTTCACAATAGGATTTAAACATGACTGCTGGGTCAGCTGGTAAGCCAAACAAACAGATGCCAGCTGAAAGGAAAGGACCAAGTTTACAAGAATGAATGTACCTGTCTCGTTATCCGTCATGCCCACATCCTGAGTGTCGGACACAGCTCTGTCTAAGGCTGCCATCCTTCCCCGCTGCGTCATGGGTCCTCTGGACAAATCATCATCCCCACTGTCCATTATGTTGACATCTTTCTCGTCTTCATCCTCTTCTTCTGAAGAACTGAGCTCACCAAAGAAAGATGCTACAAAACAAAAAGAAATAAGAAATGATAACTTAATGAATATAAACACTGCTATACAAACCTCCATTACTGAGCTTGCCACTTTCAATGTAACAATTTAACTTCTGTGCTATATTAATGACTTTGGTTTCATTTGCAAATGACTACTGTCACTAAGTATGTAAAGCAAAGGTTTATTTACCACGCTAGGGCACATTGAACATAAAGTGTAAGACCCATAGTTTTATAGACCAAACAACACATAAGGGATGATGGGGTTAATATCACATGGCCATATTTACTTCCCTAGGGATTTAATGGTACCCACGTTAGGCTGAGTTGACTTGGTAGCCTAAGTCAATTGTCAACTTTCAAAATCACCCTGATGTGGATCGAATTCAAGACCGCTAGTCCGGGAGGTGAGTGTCCAGCTGCCAGGTTACCACAGCTGACCACTTTCATTGTGTGCTGATGTCTCCATAAGTGACCCAGACTCCTCCCATAGATGACACAAGGAGAATCTCAGCACCGTACACAAACTCTGCAGCACTTGTGAGACGCCAAATGTGTGTATGTCAGAACCACAAATGCTATAAACAGATTTTTGAAGATAGCTTTTCTCACCTTGATATATAGCCTGGAAAATGACAATGTCATGAACATGGCTGGAACATGCCTGTACTGGCCACATATTTCTCCATGCACTCGGCACGGGCCTGCAAAACAATAATGTCATGAACATGGCTGGAACATGCCCGTACTGGCCACCTATTTCCCCATACACTCGGCACGGGCCTGCAAAACAATAATGTCATGAATGTGGCAGGAACATGCCTGTACTGGCCACATATTTCTCCATGCACTCGGCACGGGCCTGCAAAAACAATAATGTCATGAACATGGCTGGAACATGCCCGTACTGGCCACCTATTTCCCCATAAACTCGGCACGGGCCTGCAAAACAATAATGTCATGAACGTGGCAGGAACATGCCTGTACTGGCCACCTATTTCTCCATGCACTCGGCACGGGCCTGCAAAACAATAATGTCATGAACGTGGCTGGAACATGCTCGCACTGGCCACTTATTTCTCCATGCACTCAGCGAGCCTACAAAAAAAATAACGATCCAAGCACTTCACATACCCACAGCAGGCTTCCGCTGTGAAACTGTCTAAATGAAGACATATTCACACCACTCTTTTTCTACTTCCAACTGTTGAAGGTGCACACCAGTTTCCCCTAGTTTCTCACCCTTATCTGAGAAAGCTAGACTTCCAATCCACTACAAAAGGTTGCTGGAGATATACCATGCTTTTTCTTATTTTGTAAAGATCCATAAAATAACACTGTGAACTATACCTGGTCAGTTTGAGTTAAAGGTGGACATGAAACCTCTACTTTTCATTGGCAAGTACGGTTTCCATCTTGCAAAAAGCTACCTTTGCTATGGCAATTCTGGTTCTAATCTCCAATAGACAACGAACGTTCAATGTGAGTGATTAGTGAGTGTAACCATCATTGCACTCCAGATAGTCATAGATGCTTCATATTCTCACTAACATTCCTGCCAGCGTACAGTGACTGGCAGCATTAGTTCTGTGTAGGCTAATCAAATATCTTGCCCTTGATAAAATGTTCATGTCTGGTGGGCTCCCCGCTTCACTCCCATCTGTCTCACTCTGGACATCCACTGCCCTCCTCAATTACCACCATGTCGACCAATCAAGGGGCATGCTCATCGCCTTTCATGCCTGAGTGTCTTGGCACCTTGATGAAAGTTGGCTGGGCTAACTGTGATGGGCTCACAGTGTTGAGCCATTCATGTCATACGAGGCCAGAATGGACCTACTCGGGCGTGTACATATGACAACATCCATCAGATAATGACTGTTTCAAGACAGTTGCACTGATTCATATGCTGAAGAAAAAGTATCCGTTTTCTTAATCATAAACTCTAACTCTAAGATACATACCAACATCAAGAGATGTGCCGGTCTCTGTTCTGACCATGTGTGTTTGGGAGTTTGATGCTGAAGCTGATGGGTCCAACGTCTAGAGACAGATGTTTGGTAATCATGAATTACAAATTGTTAAAAGTAAATAGTCAAACAGCAAACATGAAAGTACTAGTACAAACATGAAAGTACTAGTACAAACATGTTATTTATGGTATATTTTGTTATATTAAAATCATTCATACATAAAACCACCTCCTCTCCTTTCCTGTATCGAATAATGTAATCTTTAGGTCATGCCGAAATATGTGCGATAAATTCATAGTCACAGTGTTTCATCATTCTGTATCTTCATGTTGTTCACATCCATGCTTTAATCTTATCAGCTGAAGATTTATTTTATCTGTCCCTCTGCCACTTGCCTTCAACTGTAGCCTGAAGAACTGTATTCTAGAAGGAATCATTGTGAATGGCATGGCCAAAGCAGACCAGCTTTGAACATTTCACTATTAAAAGATGAAGTATAAATAAGGTAATAATAGAATATCATTTTATGAATGTATGTAATGTAATGAAACATCACTGTACAGAGGTAGAACACTAAATACTGTTGTGGAAGTCTTTCAGTTGAAACTCATTGAAGTGCCTTAATGGGCTATTTTGTCAGATAAAGATTGCATGTGTAGGAGTGAAAGAGGGGGCAAAGAGAAGGATTATGCCAAAATAAAAGACAGTAAAGTATCCCTATATACTGAATAGAAAAGGACTTCATTGCACCATCTTTTATCCCATATGGCTTAGCTGTGGTGGTCTGCAGAGTGGTCTGCCGAAAGAATTACACAAAGCAATTCCCTAGCTCCAGCAATGCCCATTGGAGTTTCAAAGAAAATTGCACTAGTGAACAATTTTCATAGCCCAGAATTAAACCCGCAACCTTTGGAGCATGAAGTAAGCAGCATAACCACTTGACCACGGAGACTCCCAGCTTGTATTCTAAGACCAGATCAAGTGGCTTGATGGCATCCTAGCCACTCCTCTCCAGTTTACCCTTTACGTTGATAATCCTTCATTTTCATTGTCAACCTGTGATTCTTTATCCAGATCTTGTAGGGTTGTGTGCTATTACTGGTAGGTAATCGCATTTCCTTCTCAACGGTTACCAAGGCAAACTTTGTGCACACAACAAAATACAAGTTTGACAGGAACAATCTGACTTAATGCTTACCTGTGATGTACCAGAATCTGATAAAGATTTTTCATCATCAACAATTATTTCAAATTTAACATCAATGGCATCGGAGTCATACCGGAACAATCTCCGCACTTCTTTTTCCACCTCGGGCTGATCCATGTACTGGAAATACATTTGTGATACAACATTTAGATCTGTGTTTCTGGATGTGTGACAGTTTGTGTCTGAGCTAGCTTGTGTCTGAGCTAGCTTATGTCTGTGTTAGCTTGTGTCTGTGTTAGCTTGTGTCTGTGTTAGCTTGTGTCTGTGTTAGCTTGTGTCTGTGTTAGCCTATGTCTGTGTTAGCTTATGTCTGTGTTAGCTTATGTCTGTGTTAGCTTGTCTGTGTTAGCTTCTGTTTGTGTTAGCTTATATCTGTGTTAGCTTATGTCTGTGTTAGCTTATGTCTGTGTTAGCTTATCTGTGTTAGTTTCTGTTTGTGTTAGCTTATATCTGTGTTAGCTTATGTTTATGCTAGCATATGTCTGTGTTAGCTTATGTTTGTGTCAATACTTATTTTTAACAGCTAGTGTATTTTACAGCTTGCACCTGTGTATAACTGCTTGTATGTGACAACTTGTGTGTTTATCTGCTTGTATGTGATAACTTGTGTCTGTGATAATTTATATCTGTGTCTGCTTATGGCGGTGTCAGTTCATGTTAGTTCATGTCAGTGACAGTTTGCACCTGTATCAGCTTATGTCTGTGCAAGTTTATGGTCATGTCAGCTTATTACAAGTTATAAATTACGACAGACACCATTATCATCATGTTACAAGCCAAATAGCATCAGCATTTATGTTATCTCCACAGATCAATGCCTGTAGTGTCCGGGATCAATTTTATTAATGTTATTCCTCCATGTCATCATCTTAGGCCATCCATCATCATCTCCCTCTGTCTTCCTCTATTCTTTAAGTCACCATGAAATTGTCCAATACATATCTTCACATTACATAACAAAAGAACAGGCAGTGGTTGACACTTTCTTTAAGCTGAATATAGTCTTCTACTTTAATTAGCCTGTTCCAGGCACTCGTTAATTACTCTGGTAGTCAATGGCATTAGCAACACCCATCTAAGAAATAACATATGTTGAGCTGAGTTGAGTTGAGTTAAGAACCGACATCACTGCACTCAGGACATTCCCATATGTGTTCCGTCCCCTCGTTCAACAGCCAGCGAAGATTCATATTACTAATCGTTCCCAATGCTATCTGATTAAAAGTTCTCCTGGTCTTCCCTCTCAGTTTTGATATTCTTCCAGAACCCCTGCTGATCCCCTGCAATCTCATTCTTTCCAGATATGGGTTCTCAATCTGTTCCTCCGTCTTCTCCACCTGGTCCCACAAGCACACGACCACCTCCCCCTTGTCCATAGGCAATCTGCCACCAAGAGGTGCATCCCTGCTAGCCTATCAGCCTATTCATTCCCCCGCACTCCCGCGTGGCCAGGGCAACATATCCATACAATTCTCACAATCTGTGACCTGTGAAGCGACAAGAGCCATTCCACACAAAATATTCCTTTCTCCACCTTACTAAGCATACTCTTTGAATCCGTAATGAATACAACATGTGTTGCAGTAGTCTCCTCTAGCCACCGGAATGCCGCTGTTACTGCCTCCAACTCCATTCTCATGCTGGAGGTCGTAGTGTCATATGCCAGACTCTCCTTTTTCAAGACGTGCCCATAAGCCTTTGCAATAAAGCCCCAGCCACTACATCTGTTTCTCACCACTGACCCATCGGTCTAGATGACTATGTCACCTTGATGTGTGTTGCTCTGGATCAGGTGTTGCACTTCAAACTCAGTGTGGCCCCCAGCCCATTCTCTGCACTCACGACCCAGTGTTATTATTGCATTGTGCCAGTCCGTCATGTCTTCCGGAACTTCAACCCACTCTCTTCCACGATTGATGGTCTCTAGTATGTGATCACATACCTGACATATAGAAAGTTCTGCCTGTGCCATCCAAGACATGCCTCGTCTTAGCCTATGACCCTTGACTATATCCATGGCTGCATGCAACGGATGATCCCTATCTGCAGCAACTCTCAGGTACCATTTGGCCTGACCCTATGCCTATCCGTCATTGTTGATAGCGCCAGGATATGCCTCATGCATATAATTGGTGTGTCCTTTGTGCACCCCAGGATTAATCGCATGGCAGCTTTCTGTAAGCGCTCCAACCTTTCAAGCTGGCTCTTTTATACTGTCAGCAGCCCTAAACCATACTCAATGACAGAAATTATGAACTGCTGAAAGAGCCTGTACAGCATCCTCTGATCTACTCCGGTTGCTGCCATAGCCATCAATGCATTAAGTCCCCTACCAGCCTTCACCACCAAAGCCTCCACGTGATCCTTAAAAGACAAACACCTGTCAAAGGTGATACCCAAGTACTTCAATTTACTCTCTCACCTAATAAGACATCCATTCAACATGATACCTGGGACATCTGCCTTGACGATCCGGTTATCCATGGAGTACCACACAACCGATGCCTTGTCTGGGTGTATAATGGCCTATGCGTCCCTGCACCACTCTGCCACCCCATTTACTGCCACCTGTAAATCTTTCGCCAAATTGGCCATGTCTCTGCCCTGTCTGTACACCAGTACATCAAATGTCAAGATTCTACCCACACCTGGTGTCTCAATAGCTGCAATTTTTCTGGTGTAAACATTAACCCTACCAACCTGACGCCCTGAACCTAACTGTCCCTATTACCTGGGCTCCTGAGCATTAAATAGAAAAAACCAACATGATATAGAAAAATGTTAGTTACATGCAAACAAGTGGTTAGAATAAGATGGAACTTGGAGGCATTGTAGAAAATAGGTCTACCTTTCATCTAGCGCCAATATTCCACCTTTGTGTGCCAATCCAGTCTGAATAAACCAAAGTATCGATCACCTGTTGGACTGTGAAAAGCCTAGACCTACTTCACTTTCTTGTTGAAGTGCTTGGTTCATCAGCCGCTCGTTTCATGGTGAATTTTCAGAATTTTTTCGTGTTAAACCACACAAAGTCAATTCAAATCTATGGAGGCAGAAATTTGCAATGGCTAACCATGACGTTTGACCACGATTGGTTGGTTATTTTTAGTTTGTGACATTTTTTTTTTCACGTACTAGGCAAAATACCGAAAATTAGGTACAGCGGTATAGCGGAAGATTAGGAAATTACCGAAAAATTGGTACAGCGGTCTGGTAGGGTTAAAGAGCACTGGGGACAAGGCAGATCCCTGTGGCAACCCAGGTGTAATAGTACATGGGTCTGAAGTCCAGGAACCCATGCGCGGTGCAACCTTACATTCATAAAGGACCGCCACAACCCATCTAACAAGGCAAGGGCAGACCTCCATGTCCAACAGTGTGTATATCAACCGATCACACCTGACCCTGTTATACGCATCCTCCAGGTCAAGAGCTACTGCCACTGTCTCCTGTTTATCCTGGAAGCCCTCGTAGACATCAAAAGCAAAAGTTTCAGCATTGGCCCAGGTGTCCTTTCCAGGCTGGTAACTCACAGAGTCCTTGGGGAAGCAGATTACGACTTTCCAAATGTCGCTGGAGCCTGCGTGCTACTGTCTTTTCAAGGACTTATCAATACATGTTTTGGTTATGATTCGGTATCCATTAAGTCTGGAGTGATCCTACCCGGCTTTAGGAGTAGGACCAGGTAACTATGCAGCCAATCGTGGGGTATTTCCGCCGTATTGGTGCTTAGGTTGAAACAAAGAGCCATCTCCTCCAAGTCCCCATCATTTATGTTACTGATATGGGAGTACCTCACCCCATCCGGACCTGGCGCTGTGTCTTTAGCCCGCTTCAGTACCCATTTAATATACTCATCCTTAATTTCACAGTCCACTTTCCTAGTGACCCATGACAAGGCTTCTCTGACGTTATCTCTATTAGCTCTACCTTGCTGATCCGTATGTTTTAAAAATCGTGCAAGAAAAGCCTCCCCTTTGTCCTTGCCAGTTGTCATAGGTCGGTTGTTATCATCATAAACGGTACTATGTGTACCAGGCATCGCTTGTCTCTTCATCTGCCGGTGCAGCCTCCAGAATTTTTCCAATGTCACATCCCCACCGACTTCATTGATAAACTGTTCCCACTTAATCCTTTTTGCCTCTGCTGCCTGGAGTTTAAAATCCTGCATCTTTACTTTTTTATATGTTTCAGCCTCCTTCAATTCTGTGTCAACTGAATTGGTTGTTCTCCACACCCTCTGCCAATTCCTTATGGCCGCCCTCTTTTCCCTCCATGAATTCTCCACCTCTGGTGTCCACCATGGTGGTTGGGTGAAAATTCTTCTTGTTGGTTTAGGTCTTCCCTGTGATCTAATGTGCCACAAGAGCGAAGAATAGGAAAAATAACATAAAAGGAGTAGGAAAATTAACACACACAAAAAAACAAAACAAAACAAGAAATAACATATTTGTTGCTTTGGAGCGCTTCCTAATTTGTTCACATTTCAAGATTTATTGCAATACAGCACAACTACTTCGGTACAATATTTCAGTACTATATAGACTATCACACTGTTCTTTAAATTGAGGTCATAAATTACAAGTACCTCAGAAGCCGGAGTGGCTTCACCTGATGGCAAGGAAACCTGGTAATAAGGAAGGAAATTCCACACACAAAATCAGTCTAGTGCACTCCCCAGTAGTGGCAACTACAAGACATAGCAGCCCATGTACTGACTATGCTGGAGTTCAAAGCAAGTGAATGCACACAATAAAGACCACCACAAACTCAAAACAGTTTGAGAACCATTGACATATAAAATCATCGCCAAATTACAGCTGCAAATAACACTGCAAAATACCAAGCAAATCCCAAACATGACAACTTCTTACCTTTTTTTTCAGTGTCTTGCGAAATCTTTTTTTCCTGACATTCTTCAGTGAAGGAGTAACTGGCAACAAACAGAAACAGTTAAAATGACTGACAGCTAACATCTGAGTCTGTTAAACAGAATTTACTAGCCACTACAAACATGTCACTACTAGGGGTTGAGCCCCACATCACTGTGCTTGTAAATAAATCCAGGACTGCAGCACCACTTCTAACAGTTCACACATATGCTTTGCAACGGGACATCATTTAGCAGTTCTACCCATTCTGTGAGAGACATGTTGTGGACATCAACTAATAATTATAAAAAACACCAATGACATTAAAATACCAGTTAACAAAGATAACTTGAGAATCATGATCATCAATGTCTACTCCAAACCATGCAAGTGAAGAACAAGAAAACCAACCAACAACAATAACAAGGTGAAGAGGAGGACAAAGGAGCTATTCAACCTGTTATTATTTTATTACAATTAGGATATTTAAAAGTAATTAAACACAAACCAGTTGGTATGTGATAGTTAACTTCTGTTCCATTCTGTTTACATAAATTGATATTATGATTAATTCATATGCTGATATATTTTTTTTTTCCTAATAACAACTGTGTTTAAATAATTTATTCTACTGTTTTTCCTTTACGCTATTGTCTGCAGTACCACTTTGGCAGCAAGACTGAACAAACATTAACTATGTAAGCAAGACTGAACAAACATTAACTATGTAACAACACCAATTATACAGACGTCGAATAGAAACCTTCAACTTGTTTTTATCCTTCATGAAAAGTTAAGTAAGGAATCCTTCTACAAACACCTAGATGGTATTGGGTACATGGTGCTAGCTCCATATTTGTCCACACCAACTGGCTGCTGGGTGATGTCATCAACATCACGCTTGTGCCTTACTTCCCATAACACTTTCTGGTATCCATGCCAGGCTGGACCGACCTGGGAGCCAAGTCCATTTTTAAAAGTCCTGGCCTTGATGGAGATTTGAACATATGACCATCATGTCATCAGGCAGGTGTGCTAGCACAGCTCCCTTTCACAGAGTCAATAGGTCGAGCACCATGTCCAATGCGCCTAAAGACGTGTAAAAGTGTCACTTCCAAGATTAAATAAGACCAGTCTAATAATTTATCACCAAAGATTTCTTTGGCCAGGAGATGAAGCATTGAGCTGGTCACCTGAATAATTATGTGAAGTCCTCAGAACTTCAAACTCCACACATCAATATCTGTATAATCTTGATTAGACATAGACAAATACAAAACATAATTCAGAAGCCAGCTTATTGTTTTTGGCAAATATGAGCAAAGAAGATGACTAAAAATTCAGACGCCAGGTAGAATTTTTCAGGTGCCATTGATTTTTCAAGCTCTGATTGTGACCATAATATCTACTACCCATCCACAATAATAAAACAACCAGCCTTACCTCCATGATTCCAGGCATATTTTTTATCTTTGTCCTTCTTCCGAGGGCTATCATTCTCATCTTGTATCCAGTCCTCCTCTGTTTTGCAATACAACATCTGCAAGAAATCAATGTACATTCATTTATGTGCAGATTCAAAACGTGACTGATAGACATTAATACAGAAACCCTATTTAAATATAAACGACAACGTACAAGACTCTCTCTCCACACACGCACGACAATGTACAAGACTCTCTCTCCACACATGCACACACACAGATATATGAGACGGACAGTGATTAATTAACATGAACTGTGCATGGAAGAGTATGGGCAACGAAAAATATTTCAGGACACAAACTGACACGCAATACGCCATGCAGAGGTCATCAGGATCAAGCAGTTCGCACACGCGCAATTACAAAATGGCTGTCCCACTATTGATTTGCACCGTGGAAGAACAAGACGTTATTCATTTTTTGTGGTCACAGGGCGTGAAATCTAACAGCAGAATGATGGAGATGAGTCTTGTGTGCATTATTATGAAGCAAAGAGTAAAAGGCAGTCGATGCAGTGGAAACACTTGTCTCCGGGTTAAGAAAAATTCAAGATGCAGGAATCTACTGGGAAAGTTATGATGGCCATCTTTTGGGACATCAAGGTCCATATATTGGTGCATTTCCAGGAACAGGTGAAATTGACTAGTGCGAAGTGACATGCTAGTGGACAAACTGAAGCCTACAATACTATTGAAATGCCAAGGCCTTCTCTCAAAAGGAATATTGTTGCTAAACGACAACGCCCATCCTCATACTGCTACGCATACAGTGGATACACATGTACTAAAATTTGAGGTCTTGAAACATCCAGCATACAGTCCAGACTTGGCACCATTGGACTTTTACTTTTTTGCACCTTTGAAAGAAAATTTGCGGGGTCAGGGGTATTCAGATGACAATGTGGTAATGGAGGCAGAGCAAAATTAGTTTTATTGATAAAACACGAAGAAATCAAAGGAAGGAAAAGTCAAAGGCTAGTAATAATCACATAAATTAGTTAAAGCAGAATACAGCTAGCATATCTCACCTGGCAAATGTCTGCAGTTTTGTAAAATGTTTTCTTGTCCACCGTCTTCAGCGACTCTATCACAGATGGGAGATCTAGAAGCTGTGGGAACAGTATATCAAATTATCATCAACAATGTATACAAATGTATGCAGAAGTTCAACAGTATTAAGAGTCTACAGCACAACACCTCCAACAAAATTGAAGTAACTGTTTTGAGAACATTTATTATTCTTTTGGCAATGTACGCATCGAGTCATGGACCATTTTACAACCACTACAGAAGAAAATCAGTCTTTGAACCTAAATGTTACAGAAAAGTTCTTAGAATACAGTGAACCAAAATGAAGAAAAATAATGACAGTCTACAACATCTGAACCTATCTTGCTTATCTATACAGATGGATCTGTTATGCAGCATCAGATGAGTGTGTGGGCACTCGCTGCACGATCAGCGGAGTTTCAAGAAACCAGTGGTGTCCACTCTATGACCACAAGCAACACGATGATGGAGGTGATGATTGTAACACGGGCGTTCATATGGCTGGAATCAGAATTATACCCAAGTTTGTGTCCTACTAACTAACATCTGAACTTGGTAGACAACTGATCATAAACTGCATCATTTTTAATGCAGTGAAATACTTGAGGCATACTAAACATCTTGGTGGTTTGGAAAGAACAGCGATGGATGTATGGTCCCTGGAAGAAGGGACAGAGGTCGATAAGCATGGAAGTGGATACATGACATGGCTGACACTATGGTCAAGAACATGCAGACACAGGATATGGCTGACACTATGGTCAAGAACATGCAGACACAGGATATGGCTGACACTATGGTCAAGAACATGCAGACACAGGATATGGCTGACACTATGGTCAAGAACATGCAGACACAAGACATGGCTGTCACTATGGTCAAGAACATGCAGACACAAGACATGGCTGTCACTATGGTCAAGAACATGCAGACACAGGACATGGCTGACACTATGGTCAAGAACATGCAGACACAGGACATGGCTGACACTATGGTCAAGAACATGCAGACACAGGATATGGCTGACACTATGGTCAAGAACATGCAGACACAGGACATGGCTGTCACTATGGTCAAGAACATGCAGATGAACTGCAAAGAATCAAGAATCTTCTCGATGAGCGTAACATTTCATAAAAGACCTGCTACATGACGAATGTATACAAATATTTTATTCAGCTTTTTCCTGCACATAAAAAATCAAATAAGGCTAATATAAACAAGTGCCTTAAAATGAAACTGGGGACCATTTCTTACCATTGAAAAAATTGTATGGAAAAAACTTGAAATGACCACTGCCATGCTAAAAGTCATAAATATGGGTGTCTTGGGGTGAAAGAAAATTATACCCTGCAGCCTTGTAGATGTGGTTTGTTAAGTATGCTAAAAAATAATGCTGTCTGGTTTGTTGTTTTTTTTTTTGGTTTTTTTTTTTGCAACAAATGTAGTGTAGGTACTACGTTTTCGGTTGCCGAACTTTACCGGAGATTTTTTTGCAGTGACTTTCGTTTTCTTGCTTTTGTGTCTCCAATGTAATGAGGTTTTGAGTACTCATTATATTAAATTCCCCGATTATTTCAAGATAGCGTTAAAAAAGGGACCGATTATTTTATATAGTTTCTCCCACCTCTGTTTACATTGCGCACATCTCGTGTTTCTGAAATTTGTTTCTTACACAGAAATACAGAGTGACTTTTTCAGACGTAAGTAGACCCGCAAATCACGTTTTATGTTGATGTCTGTGTTTGTTCTTAGATGTATTATTATATTTATCATCCATTTTTACATAAATTGTGTAATTTTGGACTATTAAAGTCAGAGGGTATATGCCAAACTAAGATGATGAAGATCGCGTGCTGTGATGTGATATTTCAATGGCAGGAAATGGCTGTTTCCTTGTCAGCGATGATTATTTAACATTGTCATGGAATATTCACAGCGATTTGCATGCCAATGAATGCAAGTTTGCATTCAACATCAACTGTAGTATTTATCTGTAAGTTTTCATCACTCTACACGGTCGGGATTATTGATAATTTTTCGTCTTTCAAACAGGATTTTTTCAAAATGCATCTACGCTGGCGGCCTCGTGTTGACAAGACTGCGCGTGCCGATAGCTTGCGGTCTGACGTTATCTGTGTGTGTATATATATAAACTAAACTAGCAGAGTTATCTGTCCATGAATTAGACAGCGGCAGTGGTAATATCCTTTGGTGACAGTGTAACCAACAGTTGTGTGAGTGTGTAGGTAGGGTCACAAAAAGTGACAAGGTCAAAATGGTTTTTTTTTCTATATGCTTATATTAAATGAAAAACTGACACATAAACATTAATATCTTGGCTTATAATTGACCTACAGACTTGAATAAGGTACCATTGGATTTTTTTTTCAAGAGGTATCCAACTATTCAGGTTATATAATTAAAAAGCAATTCAGAAAATGTTACTAAAGTGGCTAGATTAGTGTTAAGAAAAACACACACACACACACACAATCTCGATGTAAGTCAGTTTCACAATGGACATAATCTCCCCAAAAAATTAGTGAATGTAAGCAGAGGTTGAAAAACTAAACATTATTCAGGAGCCAGTCCATTTTCTCTGGAGTCAACATACTTTTGTTTGCAAATGCAGGCTAAGAAAACTGCTGAAAATTCAGGCATCAGGTAAAAATGTCTAGGCGCCGCGGCAACTGGATTTGTCTACCCCATAGGTGTAAGTATGTGTGGAGCCATGGTAGTATAATAGCTAGTATGTTTGCCTTCCAGTCTGATTCAAATGCACATTGAGTTGGTGTTTTTTAATGACCTGAGCTTCCAGAATGAATGGGCCAGAAATGGGTACTAGGAAATTTCTTGGGAAGTAGAGGCGGCAGGCATGAGACTAACATCCCCCTGGAGAGCTGATTGGTCTATGAAAATATACGGCTAGCACCATTTGCCCAATACATCTGAGAGAGAGACAGGCACCATTCCTCTACCACAACAAATATTATGTACAAATAAAACTTTCACGAATATGTTAATATGTTCAGGAAAATGAAATCAAATTAGATTCCTTGTTGCTATAAAATAAAATTGACATTTTTTAATCAACTTGATTTTTCTTAAATCTGCAAATCAAATGAACCTTAAGACAGGTGTACAAAAAGAATGAGACTCACTTTGGCAAAATAAATATCACCCCCATATCGAACATAGCCATGCCTCATGTCCTGGTCTAACTCTATACTGAGTTTGTCCTTCAGCTGAACATTTGATGTCTCTTTCAGGTCTTCGTGAAGTTGTGCAGCTGCCTCCTGTAAATGATAGTGTAATATTTATTATATACAGGTGCCACTGACAAACAACTAAGGCTTCCGACCAAACAGATCATGCATTGACCAGATAGCTACATTACTCATAATAAAAGAGCAAAATAACGAACTGCATAACTTTATATTGGATATGTGAATTATGAAAAGGCCTTTGACAGCATTGATAGGGAATCCCTTTGGAGGCTGATGGGGCACTATGGGATCACACAGAAAATCACTAATTTAATAAGGGCAACATATAAAGATATGAAATGTAGAGTTCTTCACGAGGAAAACTGACAGACACATTTGACATAATAACAGGAGTGCAATAGATGTGCCTTATGTCACCATTATTATGTTTAATGGCTGATTATGTTGACTGGTTTATGAAGACAACAATAATTACTGCCAGAAATGGAATTCTATGAACTCTAACAAAGCAACCTGATGATTTTGACTTCACTGGCGACATTGCACTCCTGTCACACACACACACATAATCAAATGTATTATTATAATATATTATAAATATTATAATATTATTACATCTTATTATATTATTACTTTTTAATTATATTATTATTTTTAATCATATTATTACTTTTCATTATACTGTTACTTTTCATTACATTCTTCTTCTTCTTCAGCTTTCCGAGCCATTGAGGTTCTTTGCTGCAAATACAATCCGTCTCCATTCGTCTCTCTGGTGGACCTTCTCTTGCCAGTCGTTGATTCCAAGTGCTTGTAGGTCTGTACATGTATTATCTCTCCACCGTCTTCTTGGTCTACCTCGGGGTCTACGGTCATTTATTTCCTGAGTGTAAGCGAGTTTTGTTTCCCTATTATCTTCCATTCTTTCTATATGCCCCAGCCATTGTAGTCTATTAGCCTTCATGATACCAGTGATTAGCGGAGACTTAAACAGATCATAAATGTCTTTGTTACTTCTTCTTTTCCACTCTCCACTTTGTGTATCCCTAATGGGTCCAAAGATGCGTCTTAAAATTTTGTTCTCAAAGGTTTGTAACAAGGCTTCGTCTCCTTTCGTTGTACTCCAGGTTTCAGAGCCATACAGCACAACTGGTCTGATCAGTGTTTTGTATATTGTAATTTTGGTGTTACGAGATAGCGCCTTTGATTTTAGTAGATGTTGTAGTGCATAGTATATCTTATTTCCAGAGTTGATTCTAGTTTGTATTTCTTCCCTTATGATGTTGGAGCAGTTGAAGATTGTACCCAGGTATTTGTATGTTTCCATTTTTTTAATGGTCATATTATCTATTTGTATGTGGCCAGAGTTTTTAGCCATTCCGTCTCTTGAAATTACCATATATTCTGTCTTATCTTGGTTGATAACCAGCCCCATCTGTTGGGCTTTTTCCTTTAAGTGAGTCAATATTTCCAATGACTTTTGTTCACTTTGTCCTATAATATCTATATCATCTGCATAACCAAGCAGCATGGATGTTCCTCCAATATCACATTCCTCCTTTATCTTCCTTACAACTTTCTCTAGAGCCAGATTGAAGAGTAGCGGCGATAGTGCATCACCCTGTTTCAAGCCAGATGTTATTTGGAAAGGGTCTGACTTCCTGCCTTTATATGTTACTATATTATAAGTATCTTCCATGCATAGTCTGGTCATGTTGATTAACTTCCTTGGTATTCCAAATTCCTGCATAGCATTCCATAGACTATTCCTATGGACACTATCATAAGCCTTTTTAAAATCCACAAAAATGTTATGGAGATCTCTTTTGTATTCCCAATGTTTCTCGGCTATTTGTCGTAAGATAAATATCTGATCTATTGTTGATCTGTTTTGTCTAAAACCTGCCTGGTAGTCACCTAATATGTCTTCTGAATATGGTTTTAGTCTATTTAGTAATACTGCAGATAGTATCTTATAGCTTGTGGACAGTAGTGATATTCCTCTATAATTTCCACATTGGAACTTGTCTCCTTTCTTAAAGATAGGTATCAATAATGACTCTTTCCAGTCATGGGGTAATTCTTCTGTCCTCCAGATTTTTATTATTAGTTCGTGTAGCTTTAGATGTAATGCATGGCCACCTGCCTTTATAAATTCAGCAGCAATTCCATCAGTCCCAGTTGCCTTATTGTTTTTAAGTCGTGTGATTACATATAGGATTTCTTCAAATGTAGGTTCTTCAATTTGTGGTTCGCATGTGTTTACTTTTTAATTATATTATTTATATTATATTATATACTGGCGACATTGCACTCCTGTCACACACACACACATAATCAAATGCCAGATAAACTAAATACACATATTGAGAGGTCACAACAATTAGGTCTCAAAATGCATAGAGGAAAGGTAAAGATAATGAAATGAAACCAAGTAAATAACAACCCAATCTCACCTGGTGAAACTTCATTTCAAGAGGTGGATTCACACACCTATTTGAGAAGCAATGTAGATAAAAATGGGGGAACTGAAAGAGATATTAAAATAAGAATACAAAAAGCAAGAGGGGCAAGACTAGGGAATTTATGGAAGTCGAAGTTAAACTTAACACCAAACTTATAATTGTTAACTCCAATGTTAAACTGGTACTAGTGTGTGGGGCAGAAACATGGAGAACTACAAGAATTACTTATAAACTCCATTCACTAATTGGTGCCTGCAGAGAACAGTGGGAATAAAATGGAATGACAGAATTACCAATGCAGAGCTCATGGAGAGAACTAAACAAATTCCAGTGAACAAAGAGCTGAGGAAAAGACACTAGCACTGGACAGGACACACACTGAGAAACCTGAAGACAATATAACTAGCCACAGTGGGGAATAAAGGGCGCAAGACTTTATTCATAGTTGAAGTATGAATAAAGCTTAGCTTTATTCATACTTCAACTATGAATAAAGTCTTCCTTTATTCATAGTCGAACTGTGACATTACGTCTTTTCTGGCTGTTTAAATATCAAGAATAATTTTCCAGAATTGGTATCCTCCCACTTGTATCGTTGTCTACCTCTTGCTCGCTTCCCCTCAACCTTGCCCTCCAGTATGGTTTTTATAAGAGTATCATGTCTTTTAACAATAACATGGTCGAAATATTTCACTTGCCTCCTCTTTATTTCTTCCGTCAACTCTCTCTCTCTTCATTCAAATTTTTCTACAACCTCTGCATTTGATTGATTTGTTTCCATGAAATACGACATATTCGTCTGTATATCCACATCCCCAGGGCTTCTAAGCGACTTTCTAGTTGCTTGTTTTAGGAACTAAAATATAGAACTGAGAAACTCGAAGCATCTGAATAAAGTGTTCTCTATGGATCTGCAGTAACTGGTGGGGGGCGCATCCCCCAGGCAACGACAGAGTGATCAAGTCTCGGATTAATCCAATAGATGTCTTTGCTTAACGTGAATTTTATTTGCCAAATAAAATAGCACTGTACGTAGAGTGTGTCCTTGTCGACAAATATTGTCTTTGTGAAGTTTGAAGAAAAAGAACTTGCAAAAAAAAAATAAAAAAGACAGACGAGAAGAGAGAATAATAGTCTTCTTCAAATTTCTGTGAATAGCGGCTCATACTATTCACAACATTTTGTGCCAAATAATCACGTGACCAGCCACAAATGTTTGTGTATAGCGGCTCGGACTATACAAATAATTTTGTGTATAGCTTCTCCCATCATATACTGTGTTCAGCAGTCTGGTGACTTGCTCTAGTCCAAATTCTTCTAAAGCTTTAATCATTTCTGTTGTGATGTTATCTGCACCAGGGGCCTTGCCAGCTTTCATATGCTTAACATTTCGAACATCCATCTCCAAAATTGGCGGTCCTTCATTATTAAAGGACAGGTTCAGTTCAACGTCAATATTAAAATTAATTAGAGAAACTGAAAATTAATAACAATACCTTTAATCCTTTGCTGACCAACTTCGACGCTCGACGAATTTCTGGCTATATGCCTTGGTGACCAACTTCGACGGTCGACGAATTAGCGACATGCGGATTTCAGACAGACGGCCTTATCGATAGCCACCGAATCAGGCGTCATCCAATTGTTTCCCTTATTCCAAAATGGCTGCGCCTTGCGTGATATCAATTTGAGCGAGTTTCAGCTATTTTTCTTGTAAAATTTTATACAATTGTGTCAGAATTGAAACACCAGCATTTTCATCATGTCGGATGCTGAAGACCAGGATAGAAATATAGATGATTCTGACTCTGCCAGCGAATTTGGTGCTGAAAGTGATGATTCCTGGCTGAGCAGAGACGTTGAAGTGAATGACAGTGTGACTGAAAGTACTAGTAGTAGCGACAACGATGTAGAAGTTGGTGATGGAGGTAGTTCTGAAGATAGAAGTAGGCGTGGCACAAGAGACCAGAACATTTCTTCAGCTGAAAATTCTCCTTGGAAATGGAGAAAGGCTCTTCGAAATGAACGTATTGAGCTGAACAATATTCCTCAATATGAAGAAGAACAAGGTGTCAAGTCAGACACAACCGGGTTTATGCCCATTGATTTTTTCAAGCTTTTTTTCCCTGACACTGCCATAGATCTGATCACGTGTGAAGTCAACAGGTATGGTGAAAATCACCTTGCTCAGTACACAGGAAATGCCAAGTACAAAAAGCTTACTTGGGATCATACTGATGCAGTTGAAATTTCTGCATTCATAGGCCTTCAGATTGCTATGGGAATGTGTTGTAAACCAGCAATTTCAGACTACTGGTCTAAGAATTTTTGGCTGAATGAAACAGCATATTCTAAGGCCATGAGTCGGAACAGATACCAACAGCTTCACAGAAATCTTCATTTCAACAATAACGATTATAGAATTGAAAGAGGACAGCCTGGGTATGACCCCTTGTTCAAGCTCAGACCCCTACTAGACACCGTATTGCCTACATACAGGAAACACTACACACCGGGACGAGAGTTATCAATAGACGAATCCATGGTGGGGTTCAAAGGCAGGATATATTTCAAGCAATGCCTGCCAGCAAAGCCGACAAAGTGGGGATTCAAATTATTTGTACTTACTGATGCCAAAACCCAGTACTGCCTGAAACTAGAGATTTACACTGGAAAGGCAAATAATGAAGGTTGTGTTGGGACAACTTCCAAAGTTGTGAAACATCTTCTTGATGGATATGGTTCCAAAGGACATATTCTCTACTGTGACAGCTTTTATTCAAGCCCAGCTTTATTTCAAGAACTGAAAGAAATGCAGACTGGTGCATGTGGAACAGTGTGTCAAAATAGAAAGCATTTTCCTGATATGTTGAAGAAAAAACAACTGAAACTGAAAAAGGCAGATCATCCTGTGTTTTGTGTTACAGAAGATAATTGCATGTTGGCCGTTACCTGGCATGACACTAAGAGAGTGACCCTGATATCTACAGTTCACTCAAATGATGTTATGGAAAAGACAGTCAGGAAAAGGGGAATTCCAGAGGGCAGAATAATAAACAAGCTAGTGCTTGCAGAAAAATAAAATAAAAGTATGGGTGGTGTCGATCACTTCGGCCAACTGAGTGCAAGCTACCCCTTTCCACATAGATCCTATAAATGGTACCTGCCATTATACCATGGTCTAGTTGAAACTGCTCTGGTCAATGGGCATATAATCTACAACACTGCCAACTCTACAAATAAGATCACTGCAAAGAAGTTTAGGCAGGATGTCAGTCTTGCTCTTATTGGACCTGCTGTTCTTCGGCGCAATGCAACACCTTCAAGACCACAAGTCACAACATCACGACTTACTGAGCGCCATTTTATTCAAAAGTATGAAAGACCAAGGTACAAACCATACTGTAAAGTGTGTAAAGCTGCAGGTAAAAGAAGCCAGACTTGCATGTACTGCCCAGATTGCAATACACCTCTATGCCTGACACCATGTTTCAAGCTTTACCACACGGTTGAGGATTATCAACGTTCCAGACAAAGACTCTTGCAGAGGTCTACAGCTACAACTTCAACCCCAAGTAATGAAGGAGACAGCTCAGACTTCAACTAGAGGTAAGAATTTACAAATACTTTTTCTTCTTCTGCGCTCATCTTTTTTCTTTTTTTGGACTTGATTGCGTTGTGCCTGTTTACAGCAGAGCTGTGTTCTTGCGCCGTTAGGCCGACACATCCAACTTCTGCGAGCATTTGTTGAGTGGGTTAACCTTATATACCCAAATACCCAATATATATATATAAATATAACCAAATACTAATATCACAGACACAACACACCAAACAAAATCCACAACAGTGTAGAAATGAACAATTTTTATTTTTCATTTTCCAAGATGCCGTCATGATCATGTGACAAATTTGCATAAAACATATATATTTATGCGTAACAACCATTCATAACAGTGCTCTGAAAATTTCAACACCCTACGTTCAATTTTAAATTTTTAGTGAATTTAATTTGAAAACCAGTCATGTTTTCAAAAATCTGCAAACACCCTTGGTAATCGGAGACAATAATGCTCCGGATTGTTGGTCAACAAAGTGTTCCGTGTAAATTAGTGCTCATATTGAGCTTATTTTATTCATTGCCAACCATGTCGCTAACATTTTATAGCTTTTACTTTGAAAACATTCACTAAAAAATATGAAAAGATGATGGTTTTAAAACATCATCTAATTATTCTATAAATAGCCATACAAATTCAAGATGGCCGTCATGATCATGTGACAAATTTGCATAAAACATATATATTTATTCAAAACAACCATTCATAACAGTGCTCTGAAAATTTCAACACTCTACGTTCGTTTTTAAATTTTTAGTGAATTTAATTTAAAAACTAGTCATTTTTTTTTAAATCCGCAAACACCCTTGGTAATGGGAGACAGTACTGCTCCGGATTGCTGGTCAGCAAAGTGTTAATCATTTATTATTTATACACTAATAATTGTGACTGAATAACTTGAGTACAGTAAGCAAGATTTGTCTACACATAATAAATTATTCAATGGCAACAGTCACAGTTCACATTGCTAAAGCAAACAATTTCAATTACTAATAAATAAATACTAAATATTATTTCTATTTAACTCTTTCGCTACCAGCGGCCTATACATAGCCACAACTGACCGACACTGGTAGCCATTTGGGTATTCTATCGCCACAGAATGATCAGTGGTTTATTTGATACATTTCTGCTCCATTCCAGAATTTTAAGTGACAGTAATCTCAAAATTCACAGAGCCAGAACATATCTATATCATCATTGTGCGGTCAAACATTTGCCAACATTGATTCTTGTGAATTTTTAAGTTTTAAAGTAGCGTTAATTTGTTTGTTTTGGTTTTTCACAAATGGAAACGCCCATGAGTATGCAGCCTCGTAGAATGACTTCAGATCAAGCTAGGTTATTGTTCGAAACAATTTTAAACAACAGTGATTCCGATTTGAGTGAAGTTTCAGAAAGAAGTTTAAGTTGTGAGTCTAAAGTTTTAGCACGTGGTGATAAAGAAACCAGTGAAAGTTCGTCATCAGCTGAGGTGTCTGACAATGAATGTCCGTCTGACAATGAATGTCAGGATGTCACAATTACTTCTCAGCGCAAAGGAAAGCAAACTACAAAATAAGAATAAAACTGGAGGTAAAAACTCGGTTTTACAAGTTTCTGTAGAGCGTGATGCACCTCTCCCATCATCTTCAACAGCATCAACATGGCAAAATGTGTCAGAAGGGGAAACAAAACCAAAATTTGAGTTTCGACCTCGAAGGTTTCACGTCAACCCTGTCCTTTATCAACTTCAAACACCTATGGATTTTCTCAAAGTGTTTTTTGATGATGACATAGTGGATTGTTTAATTAAAAATGTAAACGAATATGCAGAAAATATGTTGATGCAGAACACTCCTAAAAGAAAACATTCTAGTCTGTTATCCTGGACCCCACTCACGAAGCACGAATGGCTGAAGTTTACGTCTGTCATTACTGCTATGGGACTTGATCCAAGACCATGTATCAAAGACTATTGGAGTACTAGTGCACATTTATATACTCCTTGGTATGCCACTATGTTTCCCAGGAATCGATTTGAATCTATTTATCACACCATGTTTCACGTATGTGAACCAGAGGCAGCAGGTGCAAAAAAAAATCGATCCTCTTGTTGACATGATTCTGAAGAAATTCCAGGAAGTATTTTACCCATTTGAAAATGTGTCCATTGATGAAAAGATTATTGGGTGGAAGGGCAGATTTCAGAACAGACAATACAATGCAACAAAGCCTCACAAGTACCACATCAAAACATTTGGCCTTTGTGATTCTGCGTCTGGCTATGTGGTGAATTAAAAAATTTACTATGGAAGAAACACCGAATACAGTCCGGATTTAGATCCCACAACTGCTCATGTAGTGAAAGTGTTTGCCACACTACTGAATGCTCTTGGAGCTGGCCATCACATCTTTGCTGACAGATTCTACACTTCGAAAGCTCTGATTGATTATCTGCATTCCAACAATTTCAATTATACAGGGACACCGAATGTCAATCGAGTAGGCTTCCCTCCAGAGTTGAAGAATTTGCGACTTCAGCATCAAGAGATGAAATGGTTTCTTGAAGGAGATAGAATATTGTGTGTGGCAAGGAGAGATAAAAAAGCTAAAAAACCATGCATTGTTGTCTCTACCAAGTCTGTAGTTGGAACTGTTGAGAGCGGAATGAGGAAACCTCTCAGCAAGCCAAAGATGATCCATGAATATAACATGGCGATGAATGGCTGCGAAAGAATGGACCAAATGGTTGGATATTACAATATCCATGATAGGAAAACCATTAAGTGGTGGAAGAAGATCTACTACTGGATCTTTGAAATTGCACAGATCAATGCACACATCAAAAAATCAATCAAACAATCAAAAAAGACATGCTTCAGAATCTGCGGCAAAACTTCTTTACGGATGATTGATTGGGAACAATTGTGTTTATATTTTAGAAAAGTGGTGTTTGTTCAGTAAATTCAACAGGATTAGCAGTGATTTAGCAGTGATCAGGATAACAACGCCCCTTGATAAGTGCAACGTTTTCATCATTTTTACATCTTTTAGTCAAATTATATTATTTTTATTATATTTACAACCTATAGCAATAATTCCAATACCAACATGTTCCTTGTGTGATCCCCTTTATTTTGATATATAATACAACATTTCTGCTACAATTTTAACCATTTTCATAACATTATTGTGACACACCCCTACTTCCAGTTTTCTGCCATTATTTTTTTTCATTTTGTGTGAAAAAGACATGGTTCAGAATATGCAGCAAAACTTCCTTTTGGATAATTTTAATGAGCAATTCTGTTTATATTGTTGAAGACAAGTGGTGTTTGTTTCATTATTCAGTAAATTAAACATGATTAGCAGAAGAGCAGTATAGAAAACACCTTATAAGTGCAATGTTTTCATAATTTTTACCTCTTTTTATCAAATTATTTTACAAATTATATTATTATTTTTATTATATTTACAACCTACAGCAATAATACCAATACCAACATATTCCTTGTGCAATCCCCTTTATTTTGATATATAATAAAACATTTCTGCTACAATTTTAACCATTTTCATAACATTATTGTGACACACATCCTACTTCCAGTTTTCTGCCATTATTTTTTTCAATTTTGAGTGAAAAAGACATGGTTCAGAATGTGCAGCAAAACTTCCTTTTGGGTAATTTTAATGAGCAATTCTGTTTATATTGTTGAAGACAAGTAGTGTTTGTTTCATTATTCAGTAAATTAAACACGATTAGCAGTAGAGCAGTATAGAAAACACCTTATAAATAATTTTTTAAATAATTTTTACCTCTTTAATTTCAGTTATTATTAAACCTCTCATTATTGTCATAATATTTGGAACCTATCAATTAATTATTAACACTGTTATGTTCCTTGTGCAATCCTCTTTAATTTGATATGTACTACAATAGATCTGATACCATTTTAACCATTTTAAAATCATTATTGTGACACACCCCTACTTCCAATCTTCTGCCATGAATTTATGTTTGGTCAGGACCCAATTTTTGTTTGGTAGTGAAAGAGTTAATTTCAGTACAAGTTTGAGTTGTAATGACCACTGTCAACATTCCATACCGCCATACAGTCAAGTCACTCACTCTCTCATCATTACTCCTCTCAAGTCTTGAACTAAGAGTCACTAAGACTGAAGAGACAACGATAATTAGTATAATGAAGGGAGGCTCTATTCGCAATTCCATTGCGAATAGAAAAAAATTATATTTGCAATGGAATTGCGAATAGAGAAAAATTATATTCGCAATCGAATTGCGGGAAGTAACAAACATGTCACAGCGTCTGCTCACTAGTCAATTTTAGTTTGGGCCATTAAGACGTCTAAGAAGGTGGTTAATTTAAATAAGAATGTTCACTGTTGCGAGTTTAATTCTGCCGAATTCTCAGTATTTTTTAATGAATCACTCTTCTTCTTACTTCTGTCCGTTCTTTTGGCATCCCGTTTTATTTTTACATTACTTTAGTCCTGTTTAAATATCAAGAATAATTTTTCAGAACAGGTATCCCCAATACAAATAACAATCCCTACAAATAATTGTGTGCCCAGGCGAGTTCAAGAATTGTCAACTTTCATTTCTGTACACTTACTGTTACCAGGCATCCATGTTTGTTTACGTTACCATCCTACTATTTATGTCCTGATAATATCGCAGCAGTGATGATTTTCTTAATTTGACACTTTCTATGGCCTCCAGTAATATGCTTCGCCTCAGAGAGACATGATTAAGCAATACAAACACCAGGCTTTCGACTGACTGGCCTCATGAATTAATAAATAAACAAGGATAAAGAAATGCTAAGCATATAAAGTGCAGGAAAACCTGGTATATATGAAGCAGGTGGAAAAGAGAGAGGAGAGAGATAGATAACGAGGAAAGTGTGAGAGACAGAGATATGAGAAAGATGTATTGAAAGACATTAAAGAGTGGTAAAGACAAGAAAGAGAGAGGTGGGAGATCGAGACTTAGAGAGAGAGAGAGAGAGAGAGAGAGAGAGAGAGAGAGAGAGAGAGAGAGAGAGAGAGAGAGAGAGAGAGAGAGAGAGAGAGAGAGAGAGAGAGAGAGAGAGAGAGAGAGAAGAACTTGTGTTCGGATGGCTAATAAGCGCCTTTCCCAAGACAACATAAGTAGAGGACAGATAAGAACAGAAAGACAAGTGTGCAAGTTCTTGTGCAGCAAGATAAACAACACCTAATACACAAAGTCCGTAGAAAACATATGCCTAAAGTGAAATCATCAGACTAGCATTGGTGTCACCTAATTCCTGAAAATGAAAAAAAAAAAAAAAAAAAAAATACTGCCTCCCCGGGGCGAATCGATCCTCGAGCTCCTGTCTACCAGGGGGAGACACTAACCACTATGCTACTGAGAACACGTTAATTCTTCAACAAAATATTGTAATATGGAAAGACGCATAGGAATCATCACGTGACCTACTTCCATTGCGAATATAATTTTTTTCGGTACTTTTGCTTTCTTTCACCCCAAACAAAAGGGAATCCCAGGGTATGACGTCACATCCAGGGGTTCCCTGCATTGCGCCAAACATTCAGGGGGTTTCCGTGTGTTGCGCCATAGCTCGGTGCGCAATTCTATGCGGCGGCGGTGGTGCGCTATTCTTTCACTTTCCGGTTAGGGTTAGGGTTAGGATTAGTGTGTGTACCCTACCCCTAACCGGAAAGTGATTGCAGGACCGATGCAAATGAGGATTGAAGGGAGACAGAAACGGTTGCCACAGCCCAAAGAAACAACACTGTGGTGTGGGGCAATTGAAACGCACTGACAGTACTGACATGCACTCCACCCGAACACAGAGATCACCGTCTGCGCTAAATATAGTTGGTGACTCTAAATATAGCTGGCAAAGTTTGTTTGGGGTGAAAGAAAGCAAAAGTACCTTTTTTTCTATTCGCAATTCCATTGTAAAGCGATAGAAAGAAGAAGAGAAAACATATTATTACATAACTAACTTCAACTGTCAACATAACAGAACGGCCAACAAACACCATGTAACACACACAGAACAGGTACAGTTCAACATCAACACACAGGAGACATTTGGGCACTCTTCCGACAGACGGGTCTAAATAGTTCTGCAGTGAATAATTTTATATAAGTAATATAACTAACACTAACCCTAAACCCCTTATTTTATTTTTTATTTTTTTTTGGTTGTTGGGGACAAGCTCACCTGTGGGAGTCGGAGAATAAACTGCTGCTCTAAGTCAAATGTCTCTGGAACGGCAGCGCTCGCCGGTTCTTTCTTTTTCACACTTTTACCAGACATTCTAATGTTTATGAATCGACCCCACTTAAGTTAATACCGCGTTGTTTCAGTCTGAGAAAAGTACAGCGCCTTCACAGTTACGCACGGCTGTTTATCATTTCCAGAAACAACACCGGAAGTGACCTTTTTGTCTATCATGACCGTAACTGATTCTTCTCCTCATTTATCTTAGTGAAGTGTTGGGGACAGATGTAAAGATCTTTTATGTGTTATTTCTAATGGCACTAATGCTCTATGTAAGGTGGTGTTCATTTCTCTAAGGTTGTTCTTGATACAATCACCCTTTTATTTTACGCTGTCTTCCCCCTGCTCTGTATCCGTTATATTTCTTCCCTGTGGCAGATGGTACCAGGGCATTTTTGTGAGTTGGCCAAACCATTTAATCTATTTTTCTCTAATTAAATGTATGGCTGGTTTCCGGCCTAGTCGTCTTGTAATTTCCTAATTCCAAATTATATCTCTCATGGTTACTTCCACCGTTCTTCTTAGGCAGCTCATCTCTGTTAGGAATTTGTGCACATTAGCTGCAGGAAGCATTTATTTGATTTATGTTTGACATTGGTAGCAATGTAGCATATTGTCGGCCAAAAAATAGTTTTTATGAAACCGTAACTGATTGTTGCAGAAAATCAACTTAATTTTGATCAAATTGTTCTGTAAAGGATATGCAGCAAGTTGGCAATGATGGGCAAACCACAATCCCTTGATGTGATCTAAGAGAATGCTAAGAGAGTGTGACCTAAGTCCTTGCGTTTTCCCCGCTCCTTTGAAGTGCAGCATAGTTTCAAACATGCTACAACAAGAGAGTGCATTGGACTGATTTTTCATGTGCTTTAGCTTTCCCAATTACCAGTGTTCCTCACCATCAGGCGAACCCACTCTGACTTCTAAGGTATTTGAAATTTACGTCCCCATGTCAATTACAAGAAGTCAGCAAGTCCACACACCGAACAAAGAGATTACAGTTTGCTCATTACTATAGGGTGTATTTTAAACAACTGAGCAGTGTTTGAAAATATTGCCATGAGAGGCCAACATTTAGTCCAAATGACTGGTGTCCACCCAGTTATGAGGAAGCCCTTACAGAAGAAGACTTGTCTTGAGTTCGATGACGGCCTGTGATACATTGGGAGATCAAATGCAGAAGAAGAAAATGAAAGAACCCCTAGAAACATTAGCAGATTCAGGGAAAAGAACCCCCGTTCCTTTGGCGTCTTGGCTTACTGGGGATGTAATGCTAGGTCACACTTGCATGGCCAAACGACATGTTGGCTATGTAACTCTTACAGCGCGGGGGGGGGGGGGGGGGGGCCTGAGTGGTCTCGAGGTATGGTGTCCCACCTTGAGTGCTGGAGGTCCTGGGTTCAGGCCCCGGTGAGGACCGGGATTTATTTAAAAAATCCACCTGGACTTCCAGTAATAAAATTTCCCCTGGTCTCTGGGTAGTGAGATCGGACGCCCGTGTGTATTGTTGCACACGTAAAAAATCCCTTGGCAGTTGGAAATCGAAAAAAGAGTATCCTAACGGCGCTGCCCGGGCAAAATTTTGAGTTAAAAATCTACCCAAAGTATTTCAGGATCCTCGCCGATGCAACAAAGTTCGTGCATTGAGCTGAGTTTCTCCAGACTCAGGTTTGAGTTAGGAGGCAAACGGAGCACTTATGGGTTAAACCGTGTGCCGTGATGTTAATGCAACGACTAAACTAAACTTAACTTTTACAAAATGTTCTCGTACACAATTGAAGAGACTGGCTCGATCCCGGAACACATATGATTTAAAAAATTCATTGTGAGGGGGGCCTGAACTCAGGATCTTCAGACCGACAGATAGGTGTGCAAGTCATTACCTTACCCCTGATGAAAAATAAAGAGGAGGGGTAAGTTAGATCAGATAGTTAATCAGTTAGATCAGATAGTTAATCAGTTAGATGGTTAGATAGTCATTTGATTATCCTCACTGCACATCGAACGATTCAGTCCATAAGTGCTAGGATCTGTCCTCATTATCTCCCTCAGTGTGTCGATGACACCAGCTTTATGTTGGTTGACTATTCTTCTTTGGCTCCCACCGAGTTACACCACTCCTATCTGGCTTCACCACTTTTCGCTGGATGTTCTTGCAGTCTGGACAAGGGATTCACAGTCGTCTCTTGACTCGATTAATCGCTCTGCTTCTCTGGCGGCATTAACTTTATCAACCAGGTGCATTGCTCATCCACGTTCCACTGTAGCCAGACTCGCAAGCCTATTAGTTTGCTTATTTCCTCTTACACCCAGATTACCTGGCATAAAAATAAACCTGATTTTTTTTGGACAGGCTTGACCTCCGCAGAGACTCCACCCACTGTCTTTGAGTCCAGTCAGAGACTCCACCCACTGTCTTTGAGTCCCACTAGAGACACCGCCCACTGTCTTTGAGTCTAGCCAGAGACTCCACCCACTGTCTTTGAGTCTAGCCAGAGACTCCACCCACTGTCTTTGAGTCTAGCCAGAGACTCCACCCACTGTCTTTGAGTCCCACTAGAGACACCGCCCACTGTCTTTGAGTCCAGCCAGAGACTCCACCCATTGTCTTTGAGTCCCACTAGAGACACCGCCCACTGTCTTTGAGTCTAGCCAGAGACTCCACCCACTGTCTTTGAGTCAAGCCAGAGACTCCACCCACTGTCTTTGAGTCTAGCCAGAGACTCCACCCACTGTCTTTGAGTCTAGCCAGAGACTCCACCCACTGTCTTTGAGTCCCACTAGAGACACCGCCCACTGTCTTTGAGTCTAGCCAGAGACTCCACCCACTGTCTTTGAGTCCCACTAGAGACACCGCCCACTGTCTTTGAGTCTAGCCAGAGACTCCACCCACTGTCTTTGAGTCCCACTAGAGACACCGCCCACTGTCTTTGAGTCTAGCCAGAGACTCCACCCACTGTCTTTGAGTCCAGCCAGAGACTCCACCCATTGTCTTTGAGTCCCACTAGAGACACCGCCCACTGTCTTTGAGTCTAGCCAGAGACTCCACCCACTGTCTTTGAGTCTAGCCAGAGACTCCACCCACTGTCTTTGAGTCCAGCCAGAGACTCCACCCACTGTATTTGAGTCCCACTAGAGACACCGCCCACTGTCTTTGAGTCTAGCCAGAGACTCCACCCACTGTCTTTGAGTCTAGCCAGAGACTCCACCCACTGTCTTTGAGTCCAGCCAGAGACTCCACCCACTGTCTTTGAGTCCCACTAGAGACTCCACCCACTGTCTTTGAGTCCAGCCAGAGACTCCACCCATTGTCTTTGAGTCCCACTAGAGACACCGCCCACTGTCTTTGAGTCTAGCCAGAGACTCCACCCACTGTCTTTGAGTCTAGCCAGAGACTCCACCCACTGTCTTTGAGTCCAGCCAGAGACTCCACCCACTGTCTTTGAGTCCCACTAGAGACACCGCCCGCTGTCTTTGAGTCCAGCCAGAGACTCCACCCACTGTCTTTGAGTCCCACTAGAGACACCGCCCACTGTCTTTGAGTCTAGCCAGAGACTCCACCCACTGTCTTTGAGTCTAGCCAGAGACTCCACCCACTGTCTTTGAGTCCCACCAGAGACTCCACCCACTGTCTTTGAGTCCCACTAGAGACACCGCCCGCTGTCTTTGAGTCCAGCCAGAGACTCCACCCACTGTCTTTGAGTCCCACTAGAGACACCGCCCACTGTCTTTGAGTCTAGCCAGAGACTCCACCCACTGTCTTTGAGTCCCACCAGAGACACCGCCCACTGTCTTTGAGTCAAGCCAGAGACTCCACCCACTGTCTTTGAGTCTAGCCAGAGACTCCACCCACTGTCTTTGAGTCCCACCAGAGACACCGCCCACTGTCTTTGAGTCTAGCCAGAGACTCCACCCACTGTCTTTGAGTCTAGCCAGAGACTCCACCCACTGTCTTTGAGTCTAGCCAGAGACTCCACCCACTGTCTTTGAGTCCCACTAGAGACACCGCCCACTGTCTTTGAGTCCCACTAAAGACACCGCCCACTATCTTTGAGTCCCACCAGAGACTCCACCCACTGTCTTTGAGTCCCACTAGAGACTCCACCCACTGTCTTTGAGTCCCACTAGAGACACCGCCCACTGTCTTTGAGTCTAGCCAGAGACTCCACCCACTGTCTTTGAGTCCAGCCAGAGACTCCACCCACTGTCTTTGAGTCCCACTAGAGACACCGCCCACTGTCTTTGAGTCCCACCAGAGACACCGCCCACTGTCTTTGAATCTAGCCAGAGACTCCATCCACTGTCTTTGAGTCCAGCCAGAGACTCCACCCACTGTCTTTGAGTCCCACTAGAGACACCGCCCACTGTCTTTGAGTCTAGCCAGAGACTCCACCCACTATCTTTGAGTCTAGCCAGAGACTCCACCCACTGTCTTTGAGTCTAGCCAGAGACTCCACCCACTGTCTTTGAGTCCCACTAGAGACACCGCCCACTGTCTTTGAGTCTAGCCAGAGACTCCACCCACTGTCTTTGAGTCCAGCCAGAGACTCCACCCACTGTCTTTGAGTCCCACTAGAGACACCGCCCACTGTCTTTGAGTCTAGCCAGAGACTCCACCCACTGTCTATGAATCCAGCCAGAGACTCCACCCACTGTCTTTGAGTCCCACTAGAGACACCGCCCACTGTCTTTGAGTCTAGCCAGAGACTCCACCCACTGTCTTTGACCCCAGCCAGAGACTCCACCTACTGTCTTTGAGTCCAGCCAGAGACTCCAGCCACTGTCTTTGAGTCCCACTAGAGACACCGCCCACTGTCTTTGAGTCCCACTAGAGACACCGCCCACTTTCTTTGAGTCCCACTAGAGACACCGCCCACTGTCTTTGAGTCCAGCCAGAGACTCCACCCACTGTCTTTGAGTCCCACTAGAGACACCGCCCACTGTCTTTGAGTCCCACTAGAGACACCGCCCACTGTCTTTGAGTCCAGCCAGAGACTCCACCCACTGTCTTTGAGTCCAGCCAGAGACTCCACCCACTGTCTTTGAGTCCCACTAGAGACACCGCCCACTGTCTTTGAGTCCCACTAGAGACACTGCCCACTGTCTTTGAGTCCCACTAGAGACACCGCCCACTGTCTTTGAGTCCCACTAGAGACACCACCCACTGTCTTTGAGTCCCACTAGAGACACCGCCCACTGTCTTTGAGTCCAGCCAGAGACTCCACCCACTGTCTTTGAGTCCCACTAGAGACACCACCCACTGTCTTTGAGTCCCACTAGAGACACCACCCACTGTCTTTGAGTCCCACTAGAGACACCGCCCACTGTCTTTGAGTCCCACTAGAGACACCGCCCACTGTCTTTGAGTCCAGCCAGAGACTCCACCCACTGTCTTTGAGTCCAGCCAGAGACTCCACCCACTGTCTTTGAGTCCCACTAGAGACACCGCCCACTGTCTTTGAGTCCCACTAGAGACACCACCCACTGTCTTTGAGTCCCACTAGAGACACCGCCCACTGTCTTTGAGTCCAGCCAGAGACTCCACTCACTGTCTTTGAGTCCCACTAGAGACTCCACCCACTGTCTTTGAGTCCCACTAGAGACACCACCCACTGTCTTTGAGTCCCACCAGAGACACCGCCCACTGTCTTTGAGTCCCACTAGAGACACCGCCCACTGTCTTTGAGTCCCACTAGAGACACCGCCCACTGTCTTTGAGTCCCACTAGAGACACCGCCCACTGTCTTTGAGTCCAGTCAGAGACTCCACCCACTGTCTTTGAGTCCAGCCAGAGACTCCACCCACTGTCTTTGAGTCCCACTAGAGACACCGCCCACTGTCTTTGAGTCCCACTAGAGACACCGCCCACTGTCTTTGAGTCCCACTAGAGACACCACCCACTGTCTTTGAGTCCCACTAGAGACACCGCCCACTATCTTTGAGTCCAGACAGAGACTCCACCCACTGTCTTTGAGTCCCACTAGAGACTCCACCCACTGTCTTTGAGTCCCACTAGAGACTCCACCCACTGTCTTTGAGTCCCACCAGAGACACCACCCACTGTCTTTGAGTCCAGTCAGAGACTCCACCCACTGTCTTTGAGTCCAGCCAGAGACTCCACCCACTGTCTTTGAGTCCCACTAGAGACACCGCCCACTGTCTTTGAGTCCCACTAGAGACACCACCCACTGTCTTTGAGTCCCACTAGAGACACCGCCCACTATCTTTGAGTCCAGACAGAGACTCCACCCACTGTCTTTGAGTCCCACTAGAGACTCCACCCACTGTCTTTGAGTCCCACTAGAGACACCACCCACTGTCTTTGAGTCCCACCAGAGACTCCACCCACTGTCTTTGAGTCCCACTAGAGACACCGCCCACTGTCTTTGAGTCCAGCCAGAGACTCCACCCACTGTCTTTGAGTCCCACCAGAGACTCCACCCACTGTCTTTGAGTCCCACCAGAGACACCGCCCACTGTCTTTGAGTCCAGCCAGAGACTCCACCCACTGTCTTTGAGTCCCACCAGAGACTCCACCCACTGTCTTTGAGTCTCACTAGAGACACCACCCACTGTCTTTGAGTCCCACCAGAGACTCCACCCACTGTCTTTGAGTCCCACCAGAGACTCCACCCACTGTCTTTGAGTCCAGCCAGAGACTCCGCCCACTGTCTTTGAGTCCAGCCAGAGACTCCACCCACTGTCTTTAAATCCACCAGAGACTCCACCCACTGTCTTTGAGTCCCACTAGAGACACCGCCCACTGTCTTTGAGTCTAGCCAGAGACTCCACCCACTGTCTTTGAGTCCCACTAGAGACACCGCCCACTGTCTTTGAGTCCAGCCAGAGACTCCACCCACTGTCTTTGAGTCCCACTAGAGACACCGCCCACTGTCTTTGAGTCCAGCCAGAGACTCCACCCACTGTCTTTGAGTCCCACTAGAGACACCGCCCACTGTCTTTAAATCCACCAGAGACTCCACCCACTGTCTTTGAGTCCCACTAGAGACACCGCCCACTGTCTTTTGACCCCAGCCAGAGACTCCACCCACTGTCTTTGAGTCCCACTAGAGACTCCACCCACTGTCTTTGAGTCCAGCCAGAGACTCCACCCACTGTCTTTGAGTCCCACTAGAGACACCGCCCACTGTCTTTGACCCCAGCCAGAGACTCCACCCACTGTCTTTGAGTCCCACCAGAGACACCGCCCACTGTCTTTGACCCCAGCCAGAGACTCCACCCACTGTCTTTGAGTCCAGCCAGAGACTCCACTCACTGTCTTTGAGTTCCACTAGAGACACCGCCCACTGTCTTTGACCCCAGCCAGAAACTCCACCCACTGTCTTTGAGTCCAGCCAGAGACACCGCCCACTGTCTTTGACCCCAGCCAGAGACTCCACCCACTGTCTTTGAGTCCAGCCAGAGACACCGCCCACTGTCTTTGACCCCAGCCAGAGACTCCACCCACTGTCTTTGAGTCCCACTAGAGACACCGCCCACTGTCTTTGAGTCCAGCCAGAGACTCCACCCACTGTCTTTGAGTCCCACTAGAGACACCGCCCACTGTCTTTAAATCCACCAGAGACTCCACCCACTGTCTTTGAGTCCCACTAGAGACACCGCCCACTGTCTTTTGACCCCAGCCAGAGACTCCACCCACTGTCTTTGAGTCCCACTAGAGACTCCACCCACTGTCTTTGAGTCCAGCCAGAGACTCCACCCACTGTCTTTGAGTCCCACTAGAGACTCCACCCACTGTCTTTGAGTCCCACTAGAGACACCGCCCACTGTCTTTGACCCCAGCCAGAGACTCCACCCACTGTCTTTGAGTCCCACCAGAGACACCGCCCACTGTCTTTGACCCCAGCCAGAGACTCCACCCACTGTCTTTGAGTCCAGCCAGAGACTCCACTCACTGTCTTTGAGTTCCACTAGAGACACCGCCCACTGTCTTTGACCCCAGCCAGAAACTCCACCCACTGTCTTTGAGTCCAGCCAGAGACACCGCCCACTGTCTTTGACTCCAGCCAGAGACTCCACCCACTGTCTTTGAGTCCAGCCAGAGACACCGCCCACTGTCTTTGACCCCAGCCAGAGACTCCACCCACTGTCTTTGAGTCCCACCAGAGACACCGCCCACTGTCTTTGACCCCAGCCAGAGACTCCACCCACTGTCTTTGAGTCCCACCAGAGACACCGCCCACTGTCTTTGACCCCAGCCAGAGACTCCACCCACTGTCTTTGAGTCCCACCAGAGACACCGCCCACTGTCTTTGACCCCAGCCAGAGACTCCACCCACTGTCTTTGAGTCCAGCCAGAGACTCCACTCACTGTCTTTGAGTCCCACTAGAGACACCGCCCACTGTCTTTGACCCCAGCCAGAGACTCCACCCACTGTCTTTGAGTCCCACTAGAGACACCGCCCACTGTCTTTAAATCCACCAGAGACTCCACCCACTGTCTTTGAGTCCCACTAGAGACTCCACCCACTGTCTTTAAATCCACCAGAGACTCCACCCACTGTCTTTGAGTCCCACTAGAGACACCGCCCACTGTCTTTGACCCCAGCCAGAGACTCCACCCACTGTCTTTGAGTCCCACTAGAGACACCGCCCACTGTCTTTGACCCCAGCCAGAGACTCCACCCACTGTCTTTGAGTCCCACTAGAGACACCGCCCACTGTCTTTAAATCCACCAGAGACTCCACCCACTGTCTTTGAGTCCCACTAGAGACTCCACCCACTGTCTTTGAGTCCAGCCAGAGACTCCACCCACTGTCTTTGAGTCCCACTAGAGACTCCACCCACTGTCTTTGAGTCCCACCAGAGACACCGCCCACTGTCTTTGACCCCAGCCAGAGACTCCACCCACTGTCTTTGAGTCCCACTAGAGACACCGCCCACTGTCTTTGACCCCAGCCAGAGACTCCACCCACTGTCTTTGAGTCCCACTAGAGACACCGCCCACTGTCTTTAAATCCACCAGAGACTCCACCCACTGTCTTTGAGTCCCACTAGAGACTCCACCCACTGTCTTTGAGTCCAGCCAGAGACTCCACCCACTGTCTTTGAGTCCCACTAGAGACTCCACCCACTGTCTTTGAGTCCAGCCAGAGACTCCACCCACTGTCTTTGAGTCCCACTAGAGACTCCACCCACTGTCTTTGAGTCCCACCAGAGACACCGCCCACTGTCTTTGACCCCAGCCAGAGACTCCACCCACTGTCTTTGAGTCCCACCAGAGACACCGCCCACTGTCTTTGACCCCAGCCAGAGACTCCACCCACTGTCTTTGAGTCCAGCCAGAGACTCCACTCACTGTCTTTGAGTCCCACTAGAGACACCGCCCACTGTCTTTGACCCCAGCCAGAGACTCCACCCACTGTCTTTGAGTCCCACTAGAGACACCGCCCACTGTCTTTAAATCCACCAGAGACTCCACCCACTGTCTTTGAGTCCCACTAGAGACTCCACCCACTGTCTTTAAATCCACCAGAGACTCCACCCACTGTCTTTGAGTCCCACTAGAGACACCGCCCACTGTCTTTGACCCCAGCCAGAGACTCCACCCACTGTCTTTGAGTCCCACTAGAGACACCGCCCACTGTCTTTGACCCCAGCCAGAGACTCCACCCACTGTCTTTGAGTCCCACTAGAGACACCGCCCACTGTCTTTAAATCCACCAGAGACTCCACCCACTGTCTTTGAGTCCCACTAGAGACTCCACCCACTGTCTTTGAGTCCAGCCAGAGACTCCACCCACTGTCTTTGAGTCCCACTAGAGACTCCACCCACTGTCTTTGACCCCAGCCAGAGACTCCACCCACTGTCTTTGAGTCCCACTAGAGACTCCACCCACTGTCTTTGACCCCAGCCAGAGACTCCACCCACTGTCTTTGAGTCCCACTAGAGACTCCACCCACTGTCTTTGAGTCCCACTAGAGACTCCACCCACTGTCTTTGAGTCCCACTAGAGACTCCACCCACTGTCTTTGAGTCCCACTAGAGACTCCACCCACTGTCTTTGAGTCCCACTAGAGACTCCACCCACTGTCTTTGACCCCAGCCAGAGACTCCACCCACTGTCTTTGAGTCCCACTAGAGACACCGCCCACTATCTTTGAGTCCAGACAGAGACTCCACCCACTGTCTTTGAGTCCCACTAGAGACTCCACCCACTGTCTTTGAGTCCCACTAGAGACACCACCCACTGTCTTTGAGTCCCACCAGAGACTCCACCCACTGTCTTTGAGTCCCACTAGAGACACCGCCCACTGTCTTTGAGTCCAGCCAGAGACTCCACCCACTGTCTTTGAGTCCCACCAGAGACTCCACCCACTGTCTTTGAGTCCCACCAGAGACACCGCCCACTGTCTTTGAGTCCAGCCAGAGACTCCACCCACTGTCTTTGAGTCCCACCAGAGACTCCACCCACTGTCTTTGAGTCCCACTAGAGACACCACCCACTGTCTTTGAGTCCCACCAGAGACTCCACCCACTGTCTTTGAGTCCCACCAGAGACTCCACCCACTGTCTTTGAGTCCAGCCAGAGACTCCGCCCACTGTCTTTGAGTCCAGCCAGAGACTCCACCCACTGTCTTTAAATCCACTAGAGACTCCACCCACTGTCTTTGAGTCCCACTAGAGACACCGCCCACTGTCTTTGAGTCTAGCCAGAGACTCCACCCACTGTCTTTGAGTCCCACTAGAGACACCGCCCACTGTCTTTGAGTCCAGCCAGAGACTCCACCCACTGTCTTTGAGTCCCACTAGAGACACCGCCCACTGTCTTTGAGTCCAGCCAGAGACTCCACCCACTGTCTTTGAGTCCCACTAGAGACACCGCCCACTGTCTTTAAATCCACCAGAGACTCCACCCACTGTCTTTGAGTCCCACTAGAGACACCGCCCACTGTCTTTTGACCCCAGCCAGAGACTCCACCCACTGTCTTTGAGTCCCACTAGAGACTCCACCCACTGTCTTTGAGTCCAGCCAGAGACTCCACCCACTGTCTTTGAGTCCCACTAGAGACACCGCCCACTGTCTTTGACCCCAGCCAGAGACTCCACCCACTGTCTTTGAGTCCCACCAGAGACACCGCCCACTGTCTTTGACCCCAGCCAGAGACTCCACCCACTGTCTTTGAGTCCAGCCAGAGACTCCACTCACTGTCTTTGAGTTCCACTAGAGACACCGCCCACTGTCTTTGACCCCAGCCAGAAACTCCACCCACTGTCTTTGAGTCCAGCCAGAGACACCGCCCACTGTCTTTGACCCCAGCCAGAGACTCCACCCACTGTCTTTGAGTCCAGCCAGAGACACCGCCCACTGTCTTTGACCCCAGCCAGAGACTCCACCCACTGTCTTTGAGTCCCACTAGAGACACCGCCCACTGTCTTTGAGTCCAGCCAGAGACTCCACCCACTGTCTTTGAGTCCCACTAGAGACACCGCCCACTGTCTTTAAATCCACCAGAGACTCCACCCACTGTCTTTGAGTCCCACTAGAGACACCGCCCACTGTCTTTTGACCCCAGCCAGAGACTCCACCCACTGTCTTTGAGTCCCACTAGAGACTCCACCCACTGTCTTTGAGTCCAGCCAGAGACTCCACCCACTGTCTTTGAGTCCCACTAGAGACTCCACCCACTGTCTTTGAGTCCCACTAGAGACACCGCCCACTGTCTTTGACCCCAGCCAGAGACTCCACCCACTGTCTTTGAGTCCCACCAGAGACACCGCCCACTGTCTTTGACCCCAGCCAGAGACTCCACCCACTGTCTTTGAGTCCAGCCAGAGACTCCACTCACTGTCTTTGAGTTCCACTAGAGACACCGCCCACTGTCTTTGACCCCAGCCAGAAACTCCACCCACTGTCTTTGAGTCCAGCCAGAGACACCGCCCACTGTCTTTGACTCCAGCCAGAGACTCCACCCACTGTCTTTGAGTCCAGCCAGAGACACCGCCCACTGTCTTTGACCCCAGCCAGAGACTCCACCCACTGTCTTTGAGTCCCACCAGAGACACCGCCCACTGTCTTTGACCCCAGCCAGAGACTCCACCCACTGTCTTTGAGTCCCACCAGAGACACCGCCCACTGTCTTTGACCCCAGCCAGAGACTCCACCCACTGTCTTTGAGTCCCACCAGAGACACCGCCCACTGTCTTTGACCCCAGCCAGAGACTCCACCCACTGTCTTTGAGTCCAGCCAGAGACTCCACTCACTGTCTTTGAGTCCCACTAGAGACACCGCCCACTGTCTTTGACCCCAGCCAGAGACTCCACCCACTGTCTTTGAGTCCCACTAGAGACACCGCCCACTGTCTTTAAATCCACCAGAGACTCCACCCACTGTCTTTGAGTCCCACTAGAGACTCCACCCACTGTCTTTAAATCCACCAGAGACTCCACCCACTGTCTTTGAGTCCCACTAGAGACACCGCCCACTGTCTTTGACCCCAGCCAGAGACTCCACCCACTGTCTTTGAGTCCCACTAGAGACACCGCCCACTGTCTTTGACCCCAGCCAGAGACTCCACCCACTGTCTTTGAGTCCCACTAGAGACACCGCCCACTGTCTTTAAATCCACCAGAGACTCCACCCACTGTCTTTGAGTCCCACTAGAGACTCCACCCACTGTCTTTGAGTCCAGCCAGAGACTCCACCCACTGTCTTTGAGTCCCACTAGAGACTCCACCCACTGTCTTTGAGTCCCACCAGAGACACCGCCCACTGTCTTTGACCCCAGCCAGAGACTCCACCCACTGTCTTTGAGTCCCACTAGAGACACCGCCCACTGTCTTTGACCCCAGCCAGAGACTCCACCCACTGTCTTTGAGTCCCACTAGAGACACCGCCCACTGTCTTTAAATCCACCAGAGACTCCACCCACTGTCTTTGAGTCCCACTAGAGACTCCACCCACTGTCTTTGAGTCCAGCCAGAGACTCCACCCACTGTCTTTGAGTCCCACTAGAGACTCCACCCACTGTCTTTGAGTCCAGCCAGAGACTCCACCCACTGTCTTTGAGTCCCACTAGAGACTCCACCCACTGTCTTTGAGTCCCACCAGAGACACCGCCCACTGTCTTTGACCCCAGCCAGAGACTCCACCCACTGTCTTTGAGTCCCACCAGAGACACCGCCCACTGTCTTTGACCCCAGCCAGAGACTCCACCCACTGTCTTTGAGTCCAGCCAGAGACTCCACTCACTGTCTTTGAGTCCCACTAGAGACACCGCCCACTGTCTTTGACCCCAGCCAGAGACTCCACCCACTGTCTTTGAGTCCCACTAGAGACACCGCCCACTGTCTTTAAATCCACCAGAGACTCCACCCACTGTCTTTGAGTCCCACTAGAGACTCCACCCACTGTCTTTAAATCCACCAGAGACTCCACCCACTGTCTTTGAGTCCCACTAGAGACACCGCCCACTGTCTTTGACCCCAGCCAGAGACTCCACCCACTGTCTTTGAGTCCCACTAGAGACACCGCCCACTGTCTTTGACCCCAGCCAGAGACTCCACCCACTGTCTTTGAGTCCCACTAGAGACACCGCCCACTGTCTTTAAATCCACCAGAGACTCCACCCACTGTCTTTGAGTCCCACTAGAGACTCCACCCACTGTCTTTGAGTCCAGCCAGAGACTCCACCCACTGTCTTTGAGTCCCACTAGAGACTCCACCCACTGTCTTTGACCCCAGCCAGAGACTCCACCCACTGTCTTTGAGTCCCACTAGAGACTCCACCCACTGTCTTTGAGTCCCACTAGAGACTCCACCCACTGTCTTTGAGTCCCACTAGAGACTCCACCCACTGTCTTTGAGTCCCACTAGAGACTCCACCCACTGTCTTTGAGTCCCACTAGAGACTCCACCCACTGTCTTTGAGTCCCACTAGAGACTCCACCCACTGTCTTTGACCCCAGCCAGAGACTCCACCCACTGTCTTTGAGTCCCACTAGAGACTCCACCCACTGTCTTTGAGTCCCACTAGAGACTCCACCCACTGTCTTTAAATCCACCAGAGACTCCACCCACTGTCTTTGAGTCCCACTAGAGACACCGCCCACTGTCTTTGACCCCAGCCAGAGACTCCACCCACTGTCTTTGAGTCCCACTAGAGACACCGCCCACTGTCTTTGACCCCAGCCAGAGACTCCACCCACTGTCTTTGAGTCCCACTAGAGACACCGCCCACTGTCTTTAAATCCACCAGAGACTCCACCCACTGTCTTTGAGTCCCACTAGAGACTCCACCCACTGTCTTTGAGTCCAGCCAGAGACTCCACCCACTGTCTTTGAGTCCCACTAGAGACTCCACCCACTGTCTTTGAGTCCCACCAGAGACACCGCCCACTGTCTTTGACCCCAGCCAGAGACTCCACCCACTGTCTTTGAGTCCCACCAGAGACACCGCCCACTGTCTTTGACCCCAGCCAGAGACTCCACCCACTGTCTTTGAGTCCAGCCAGAGACTCCACTCACTGTCTTTGAGTCCCACTAGAGACACCGCCCACTGTCTTTGACCCCAGCCAGAGACTCCACCCACTGTCTTTGAGTCCCACTAGAGACACCGCCCACTGTCTTTAAATCCACCAGAGACTCCACCCACTGTCTTTGAGTTCCACTAGAGACTCCACCCACTGTCTTTAAATCCACCAGAGACTCCACCCACTGTCTTTGAGTCCCACTAGAGACACCGCCCACTGTCTTTGACCCCAGCCAGAGACTCCACCCACTGTCTTTGAGTCCCACTAGAGACACCGCCCACTGTCTTTGACCCCAGCCAGAGACTCCACCCACTGTCTTTGAGTCCCACTAGAGACTCCACCCACTGTCTTTGAGTCCAGCCAGAGACTCCACCCACTGTCTTTGAGTCCCACTAGAGACTCCACCCACTGTCTTTGAGTCCCACTAGAGACTCCACCCACTGTCTTTGAGTCCCACTAGAGACACCGCCCACTGTCTTTGACCCCAGCCAGAGACTCCACCCACTGTCTTTGAGTCCCACCAGAGACACCGCCCACTGTCTTTGACCCCAGCCAGAGACTCCACCCACTGTCTTTGAGTCCCACCAGAGACACCGCCCACTGTCTTTGACCCCAGCCAGAGACTCCACCCACTGTCTTTGAGTCCCACTAGAGACTCCACCCACTGTCTTTGAGTCCCACTAGAGACTCCACCCACTGTCTTTGAGTCCCACCAGAGACACCGCCCACTGTCTTTGACCCCAGCCAGAGACTCCACCCACTGTCTTTGAGTCCCACCAGAGACACCGCCCACTGTCTTTGACCCCAGCCAGAGACTCCACCCACTGTCTTTGAGTCCCACTAGAGACACCGCCCACTGTCTTTAAATCCACCAGAGACTCCACCCACTGTCTTTGAGTCCCACTAGAGACACCGCCCACTGTCTTTGACCCCAGCCAGAGACTCCACCCACTGTCTTTGAGTCCCACTAGAGACACCGCCCACTGTCTTTGACCCCAGCCAGAGACTCCACCCACTGTCTTTGAGTCCCACTAGAGACTCCACCCACTGTCTTTGAGTCCAGCCAGAGACTCCACCCACTGTCTTTGAGTCCCACTAGAGACTCCACCCACTGTCTTTGAGTCCCACTAGAGACTCCACCCACTGTCTTTGAGTCCCACTAGAGACACCGCCCACTGTCTTTGACCCCAGCCAGAGACTCCACCCACTGTCTTTGAGTCCCACCAGAGACACCGCCCACTGTCTTTGACCCCAGCCAGAGACTCCACCCACTGTCTTTGAGTGAGTCCAGCCAGAGACTCCACCCACTGTCTTTGAGTCCCACTAGAGACACCGCCCACTGTCTTTGAGTCCCACTAGAGACACCGCCCACTGTCTTTGACCCCAGCCAGAGACTCCACCCACTGTCTTTGAGTCCCACCAGAGACACCGCCCACTGTCTTTGACCCCAGCCAGAGACTCCACCCACTGTCTTTGAGTCCAGCCAGAGACTCCACTCACTGTCTTTGAGTCCCACTAGAGACACCGCCCACTGTCTTTGACCCCAGCCAGAGACTCCACCCACTGTCTTTGAGTCCAGCCAGAGACTCCACTCACTGTCTTTGAGTCCCACTAGAGACACCGCCCACTGTCTTTTAGTCCAGCCAATTTCGAGCTTCCTGAGCATACAAAGCTGATAATTTTATTACATTATTACTTTGTATTATATTATTACTTTGTATTATATTATTACTTTTTATTATATTACTTTTCAGTATATTATTTTTTTTTAAAGTTAGCTGCATATCCTTTACAGGATGTCATAGTCAACCCCACCAATTTTTGCTGTTGGATTTCTTGGCAAGTTTACTTTCAGTATTTTGCCATTGCTTTTTGAACAACCAGCACCCAAACCATTTCGTAAAAAACCAACACAAGACAGTCTACTGCAAAATCGCAGCTGTGTTTCTAACGCGGTATGTAAGATTACGAACTGTTTTCGTAACCTCTTCAACACGGAGCCGGCATTATGATGTTATTTCTTATTATATTATTATTTTTTATTATATTGTTATTTTTTATTATATTATTACTTTTTTATTATATTATTACTTTTTATTACATTATTACATACTCCATGTTTTCCGGAAGGTTTTTATGGGAGCGAGGTTCTGCAAAGGACATGCTACTGAATGAATGAATGAATGAACATACTCCACATTATTACTTTTTAATTATATTATTACTTTTCATTATATTATTGCTTTTCATTATATTGTTACTTTTCATTATATTATTACTTTTTAATTATAGTATTACTTTTCATTATATTGTTACTTTTTATTATATTATTACATTTTATTATATTATTACTTCCTATTATATTATTAATTTTTCATTATATTATTACTTTTCATTATATTATTACTTTATTTTCACCTATTTCCCACAACACTGTTTACATGAACTGAAGTCCTAGTCAGTTACGTATATTTAAATAGTGAGCACAACCCACTACTGGCAACGCCGATCGTACTCTGGTATGAACCTAAGGCCCATCCACGTCAATATGGAAGCACTATACTCGAGTTTCACTCTCGTTTGAGCTCGTCAGTAGTGCATATCCCTGACCGGATCCGGAAACAGGCCCCGGATCACTGGCGTGTGAAGCGGATGTGTAACCACGCGGCACACGCTGGACGCGCCAAATTATCACAACAGAATACCACAACGTTACCCATCGTAGGCTATGCTCAAGATTGCCCAATCGCTGCGACTGACGTCTGTCAATCGATGTGGACCCGAACAATCTGGACTTCTCACTGGCAAGGAACACCAGGCCTCCTAAATCCAGTGAGCAATAATCAAATTGATTATTTGGTTGTTTCGGGATTTGAAATTTAAATAGTGAGCACAACCCACTACTGGCAACGCCGATCGTACTCTGGTATGAACCTAAGGCCCATGTGTTTAACTGTGTCTTCTCAGTATTTAAAACCATGTATTTGTTTCATTCACTAAAGTGGGCACTTGGAAATGTCAGGGAAGTACAGGTAACCAGACCGATACTGATCACATGATCCACTGAGTGCGATTGGTCTATACAAATATGGGTCTAGCACCATGTGTTAGGCTGGGTCAACCTGGGACAATCTGAACCCATGGCCGTCTTACTGACAGGCAAGTAGAGCTAATATGGATGCTTCATATTAAATAGCGATCATTCTTCTTCCGGTCGCCAATATGGCGGTTAGGCGTTGAACTGTTTAGGCCTGTGGCGTGTTTATGCTTGCAGCTACGGTTTGCAATCGCATTTTCCTCATGTTGGACTGGTAGTACATGGTTCTGTCGCCCTGTTACTGAGTGAGTGCGTGGGCAACACTGTGAGCTGTGAAATTCACAGGGAATGCTTTTACGTCTGTCCTGTACAGTGACCTGCATGTTCGGAACAATGGCTACCAGCTGTTGCTGAATAGACTAATTTTCCTTTTCGGTTCACGAGTGCATTTTTCAGGAGACTCCCAGGAGTCGGCGCTGAAGCTGCGGAGTTCGTGCTTTATGCGACATTTTCGGCGGGTCGCCCTGCGGTAAAAGATCAAGCCATGTGAGAAAACCTGGGTCAATGAGGTCTTTCTGGTGACTGCCGAGTCCATCGACGATGAACTGTGGTTTTCGTGGATTAATTTTGTGTGGCATCCTGGCAGCGGCATTATGCACAGTGTACCTGTGCGGGCTGTTGGATTGCCGAGACTCCTGCCTATTCCACTGTTCACATTGGACAGTGGGGAGCATTTTGTGTCATATTCACTGGCACATGAACGGAGCATAATGGGGACGACCCGTTGCCAAGAAGTTGGAACCTCAACTAACTAACTAAATAACTAATCTTCAAACAAGACAACGATCAAAAATTTCACCATACAACTTTTATTTTATATGAGGTACAACAAAAGCATGATGCATGATCATAAATTATTAATCAATTCTGTTTTCATATAAAAATATTGTTGGCATATCTGGCAGAATTGTAGCACAAAAGCCAACCAATGAGAATGGCTTCCCATAATGCATCTCACTGACCTTGAATCAGCAAATCAGGATATTATGTATATAATTATGCCACATTAAATGACTTGAAAGACATCACAAGACACAAACAAAACACTAACATGGAAAGAAAGATGGAGATTACAATGGCTGAAAAGTATGGTGTCTATCTCAAAATAAAAACATACCAGCTTTGAATTCAGCTCAGGACAAGTTTCTCTGAACAATATCTGCCACAGGAATTTGATGGTGTCATACTCCATCTTAATATCTAGACAGTAAATTGACTGCCATTACAATGGAAGTCAATGGCACATTATAAACAATACTTTTCTTCCAACACTGTTATCAATGTTAAACTTGGCCCCTATCCAAATCCCACCAGACAACTCATAAGTGATAGAGATGAAATGCTTGAGACAGGCATGGTGGGGTTTCCAGAAGAAACATAATGCAAAACGATGAGATCAGAAATATGATAAGCATACTATTTTGCATCACATTTATCAAGAGGCAATAAATAAAGTACTAGGACAGGACCAAGTTTGGACATCTCATGAAAATGAAACCTGATCAACTACCGATAGAAGCACACAAACAGAACAGAACCAGATAAGAACCAAGAAAAATTATCAACAGATAACTTTAACATTACACTAACCAAACATGGATATTACACAACCAAGGCAACACATAGCGCCTTGGAAAGCAAGATCAGGAAGCCTCCTCTCCACAGCTATACTAAATGACAAACGTGGATTAGAAATAAGATGCATCATCCACCTGGGGTTAGATAACAGACAAATAGACTTGACACCCAGCCTTCTGAAACAAAAGCGACAAATCAGAGGTCTGTTAGGCACCTTGCATACATTACAAATTCCTTGGCATTTGTAAATCATAAAGAGCAGTCCAAGTAGGCAAGCTGCCTTGGTAAAATTATTTCATAATTATAAAACCTAGCCACAAAGACATTTATTTTAAAAAAGGCATACACATATCTATTAATTCAAACATACATGGAATTAATGAGAACAGCATAATACAGACGTCTATGGAACACAGAAGCCACAAATAATATGTTGCATGATTTATTGCCTGGAATATTTCGCTGCATCTCGTCATATGCATACTGCAAAGTAATATATCATACAAAGTGAATATTTCATTGGGTGCTGTTCATTGAATTCAGTATATAAAATGTGTTATTTATTAACTCTATGATTGCTAAGTAAATCTCCCGCGATTGATGACTTTTTTTGTATACTGTATTAGACAAACAATAATTGATTGCTCAAATATATCGAGGCATTATCAATTAGGTATTCCAGCTCTTGCTATGCAAACAGAAGGACTTCCTTTTAAATCTTAGAGTACCGTGGGGATAACATACTCCACATCTGAACAATATTAGTGATTATGTATTTTGTATTTCAGCCAAATAATATTGTGTTTATTCACTTTATATGATATATAAATCTGCAGAAACCACTTGACAAAATGCAGCGAAATATGCCTGGCAAGAAATGGTGCAACATATCGTTTGTGGCTTCTATGTTTAAAATCTATGGAATAGATTGATCAGGTGATCAGGAAGTTTCACTGCCAGTCCAGGGATTGAAATACTCAAAGAGATGACCCACTAAAGAATATTTATGGTACACATTTAAGAACAAACCGCATTCTAAATGACTTGTTATGAAGACAGATATGTCGACATACCAGTGCAAATATCACAGCTTTTCTCTATAAGACACAACACAACCAACATCAGTTTAAGAATTACCAAGAAAGAGGAAGAGTGGCAGATGAAGTAGGAAGTAAAGGGCCCCTTTCCATACCTTGAGGCATATTGGGAGTATGGAGTGAGCCCCATATTTTAATAGACTAGTTAGCACTTGATGTGTGACGTGGTCAATATCACACCGGCTATCTTTACCTCCAAGAACATTTCCTGGTACCAATTTTATGTTGGGTGAACCTAGGATGCCAGGTCATGTTCTTCACCTTGATGGGGGTTTGAATACATGAATATAGATCCACCAGGCAAGGGTGCTAGTCAATATATGCTGTGCTGATACACGAAGGTGGTCATGTTATGCCATCTTATATGATCATCAGAGTAATGGAATAGCTCTGTGTTCTTGTCCCGACCATGCCACGTGGCCAAGCCATCCAGATATTTACTTCTCTGCCTTCCCCTTTGTTCTTTTCCCCCCAATCTTGCCAGTTGTTAGCAAGTTCTCTTTTATTTCTTCTTATAATGTGTCCAAAAAATGTTGACTGTCTACATCTAATTTCTCTTATCAATTTACGGTTTTCATTTGTTTATTGTAGGACTTGATCATTGGCTTTTCTGTCTGTCCATGGTATTCTTTGCATTTTCCTCAGAAACCGCATTTCCACGGCCATCAGATGTTTTTCAGCTAATCTGCTTATTGTCGACGTTTCACATCCATACAAAAGTACAGGTTTTATGTACCATTTCAACACTTTTTCTCGTTGCAACTGACATCTTTTTATTGGTCAGTATGTTTTCCATCTTGCAAAAAAGCTACCTTCACCATAGTGATTCTTATTCTAATCTCTTCAAGGCACCTCCCATCAGATGTTATGTCTGTTCCAAGATAGTTGTACCACAAGCTCCCAGGTTACGTAATAGTTTAATGGAAATATTTATTTACAATGTTATTTCAGTTTGGTACACAAGTCTAATTTCTAAAGCTGTCTGTTCTTTCTAATGACAAAGATTGTGGACAATCTTTAAAATATTGCACCCAAAAATTTAATAAAAACAGCACTGTAATTACTATGCACATGCATAAACTGAATTATAATATACAACAAACTTATATATGAGTAACATTGTAATACCATATGTTGGCAAACCTAGGCTACATGTAATAAATATAAAGGAAGTAGGCAAAATAAATTATCAATGTATCAAGACAGCAAGTGCACAAATGGGGTTGACATACAATAAATGTATCATTGCATTAGCATAGTAAAATTAGGAATCAGGTAAAACCAATTATTGCTGTACTAGAACAGTAAAACTGGGATCATGTAACACCAATGATTATTTTATTAAGACAGTAAAACTGGGAATCAGATAAAACCAATGATTACTGTACTAGGACAGTAAAACTGGGAATCAAGTAAAACCAATGATTATTGTACTATGTCACAGTCTCACATAAGGGCGGTACCAACATAAAATTAAGAGAGAGTGGAGAAGGGATAGAACTCCAGCTAAAGGGAAAGAACCGAGTCACTCGAGGGCTCGAATAATCCAGAGCCTTCTCGAAGGACCGGTCAGTGTGTCCACAGCCCCGTGGACACCGATGGGGCCCGCCGATTGCGGGGTCCACGAGAAACTCGGAGAGAGTTACCACCCGTGTCGGATTGCGACACGTGTGAAAAGGCAGACACGGACTGGACATCGAGGAAGCAACAGGGCTTACCTTAAGGGGGACTTGATAGCTTAAAACCCAAGTGTATTTAGGGGTCTTATGCATATGTTAGATAGCTGATAGAGTTGTTGTAATAATCATGTTTATTGTAAACTCCTGTGATACGCAACTTGCAGATTGCTGGCTTGCGAAAACTCTCTTCGCCAGCTTACTGTAACATAATATAAATAAATGATGTTAGATTGCATATGAACGGAGTTTGTTGCCTGTATGAGCCCGAGTTTCATTCCCCTAGATATCTAGGACGGTGACAGGCTATTTGGGGGCAAGCCGGTTTTGGCAAGCACAAGCTTTACTTTCCAGACAGCTCTTGGTTTTGCCAAGTAAAATATATCAACTTTCATAAATGACAAAGTCTAAAACTTTGCAGCTATCATCGTATCATCTGTGAATGAGCTATTGTAGTCCCTCTACAAAAATATTTGATATTTGAAATTATGATGATGTTCATGAAATTTGACATTGACATGACTGTGACAATTACAGTGACAGTTACTAATTTTTTTTTATTCCAACATCAGATTGTTCCGCGAAATATCGTGTGTATGTAACCTGTCCTCCAGCAGTGGCGAGAAAACAGGAAAACCAAACAAGACTACAGTCGAGAAACCAGGAAAAATAAGATGAGTGTCATTTCATGCTCATTATATCCCTAAGCGATACTCATCCATGATTCATTGATGTAACATTTTTCATTGTATTGATTTTTATATATATGCTAATCTCATAACCAAGTAAACCTGCTCGTGTAAATTTGAATGTAAACATTAAGGGGGATAACCAACTTTTGTACACCCAGACTAATTTCAAAGGGATTTAATTTCAATAAAGTGAACAATAACTAAAATACAAGATGTCAACATTAGAACAGTGCATTGAATTAGGAAGTAGGTTAGGATATACTGACGAAAAACTTTCAGAATGGGCACAAAAGACATATTCAGAAAATATTGCACGAGAAGAAAGAGCAACGGAAAGAGAAGAGAAAAAGATGCAAGCAGAAAGAGAAGAGAAAAAGATGAAGATGCAAATGGAAGCTGAAGAAAAGAAAATGCAACTGCAGGCTCAAGAGAAGAAGATACAAATGGAGCTCGAAGCTGCGACCAAGCAAGCCCAATTAAACGCAGAAACACAGATAAAACTGAAACAAATGGAAATTGACTCCAACTTAGAAATTTCAGTAAACAAAATTAGAAGTAAAGAAGATGAACAAAAATACAACAAATATAAAGGCCTAGTCAAGCCGTTTTGTTCAGGAGATTCAATAAGCGCATACTTAGAGAACTTCGAGTGTTTGATGACTTACCATAACGTCGCAAAAGTCGACTGGTCATTTATTCTGATGAGAAATTTAGCATTAGAGCCCTTAAAAGTGATAGAGACAGTTCCACAAGACATGAGGAAAGATTACGACTATTTAAAACAAAGAATACTACAACATTTTTCACTAGATACAGCAGGCTATCAACTACAGTTCGCAAAATTAGCCCCATTACCTAACCAAACTTTCATAGACTACGTGTCTACAGTCCAAGATATTTGTACAAAATGGATAACCTCAGCAAAAACAAATAACAACCATGATAAACTGAAGGAGCTAATTATAATTGATAAAATTATTAGCACAATACCAACACCTTTTTCTAAATTTCTAAGGCAAAATGATTGTAAAACTATCCAAGAAATAGAAACTAAGGGGAGCGCATATTTTACAGCGAACCGCGATATTTTTCAGTTAAATATGAGCCAAAATGAAACAGCAGCGGTTACAAACACCAAATATTCAAAACCAAATGAAAATAGGTTCAAACAACGCTCTAAGTTCACAAAACCAGTCCTGTGTCAGTATCGTCATCTGACACACGAACAGTACGCGATGTGTGACAAATCACCGAATTATCCACATCATCTCCAAATGATAGTGGAAAAACAAAAGAACAAAAGGAACGCATATCAGAGAGCGGTTAAATGTTATTTTTGTTCGAGTTATGGGCATTATTCAGGACGTTGCGACGGGCGAAAGATGATGAAGCAGGCCAATGCCGCATTAATAGACACATCTTCAGATGAAGAAACTGAACGACAGAACGAATGCGACATCCAGAATGAAAGTGCGAGTGAGTTAGGTAATGCAGTAGAAATCATTAACACCATCACTGATAACACATGTAACACCTGCAGAAAATTTCAGCTTGATACAACTTTGTTATGCGGCCACACAATCCCAGTGTCTAACGAAATGGCCAACGCAGCCTTAACATCAACAGGCAAGTTAAAGTTTGCGACAGGTTTTGTTAATAACAAACAATGTACACTAATACGAGATAGCGGGGCGACTCTTTGTGGAATTAAAAGAACATTAGTTAATGACAAAGACTACACACACAAATACGTAACGTGTCGCACATTCGCAGGCACTATCGAAAGATACCCCCTAGCACTTGCCGAAATTCGGACACCTTTTATATCAGGACAAGTGCTATGCGCAGTACTGGAAAATCCTGCCGCTGAAATTATCCTTGGGAATCTTCCTAACATAAGATCCTGCTCTGAAAAAGAAATCAGAGAATGGGAACAGAAAAACTGTATCCAAAAACCGAACAGCGATTCCAAAATGAAAAACCACGCTTCCATGTCTCAAACTGCCAAAAGCACAAGGGAGACAACCGATGACGGAATTCGAAACAAATTCACAGAGGTGCAGAACACAGGGGCGGTTGAATCTTTCAATGACACCATCAAATCAACACCTCGAACTGAGGACGCCATCGATCCACAAAATATTGAGCCTGTAAATGTGCAACAACATACACAATACGCTAATATAGTGACAAGACAAATGACACACAAAACCCACAACGACCAACTTCAGGAGTCGCTACAAATCATTTCACCCAATATTACCACCACCGAGTTTATAGAAGAACAAAAAGCAGATCCAACCCTTTCGCAATACTTTCGACTAGTAGGATTGAAGCCAAAATTGATGAAAAACGCTTCTTGGACATTTAGACTAAATAACAATATTCTAACGAGATTATATACCAGAGATCAAACCACGATACAGCAAGTGGTTCTACCTCAGTCACATTGTGAGAAAGTGCTTCATATAGCCCATGACTCACCTTTCGGAGGTCATATGGGTTATGAAAAAACCAGGGCCAGAGTCCTGAGCCAATTTTATTGGCCTAAATTTTGCCAAGACATAAAAACCCATTGTAAATCATGTGATATCTGTCAAAAACTAATTAAGAAAGGTAAAAACCCTACGGCAGAAATTCAATCAACCACAACTGCCTCGAGACCATTTCAAATCGTGGCGGTTGATTTAGTGGGTCCTTTGAACCACATCTCAAACAAAGGAAATAGATACATTTTTACACTCGTTGATTTGTGTTCAAGGTGGGCAGAAATGATTCCATTAAAATCTATCTCCTCTAAGGATGTGACGGACGTATTATTACAGATATTCTCCCGTTTTGGCTTTCCGGAGAAGATAATATCGGATAGAGGAACGCAATTCATATCTAATGCCACCCAATCGGTAACTAAGTTACTAGGCATAAAACAATGTTTTACAAGTCCCTATCGACCGGCCGCAAATGGAATTTGCGAAAAATTGAATGGGGACCTAAAACATATGTTATCCAAAGTGACAGCTAAAAATCCAGCCGATTGGGATATACTTCTCCCAACGGTGCTGTTCGCATACAGAGAAGTCCCACAATCAAGCACGGGGTTCTCTCCGTTTGAATTGATATATGGAGCGAACCCAAGAGGACCTCTCACTATTTACAAAGATATAATATCACAACCCGTAAACACCCAATTACCAGTTTCCACCTATGATTTGGTCACTGACACCAGAGACAAAATCATTAGATCCTGTATACTGGCCAGAACATCATTACAGGAGAAAGGTTTTAGGTACAGGCAGTACGCCAACAAAGGGACAAAAACGACTGCATTACAACCAAATCAAGATATTTTACTATTACTACCTGACAAGAGAGATTTATTATCAACCTCTTGGCAGGGACCATTTAAAGTTGTAAGAAGGATTTCGGAAGTTGACTACGAAATTTCTTTGAATGGAAAGTTGAAAATATTCCATGTAAATATGTTAAAACCGTACTATTCTAGAAATGACAGTGACACGAACAAGCAGACGCAGATAACAGATGACAATAACCAGACTGACAAGAAGGACAACGAAAACGAAACGACAATTACCCGACTGAATGACACCTCGACAAACGAAGATCTAAACGAGGCATCATTAACGACTCATTCTTGTGACAACGAAGACGACGAAAACATATTCACAGTACCGACAATATGGGATAACGACAAGTACGACCAATTTAACGACAGTAAAACTGGGAATCACATGAAATCAATGATTACTGAACTAGGACAGTAAAACTGGGATCATGTAACACCAATGATTATTGTGCTAGGACAGTAAAATTGGGAATCAGATAAAACCAATGATTACTGTACTAGGACAGTAAAACTGGGATCATGTAACACCAATGATTATTGTACTAGGACAGTAAAACTGGTATTAGGTAAAACAATTATTACTGTACTTTTTTGCATATCCTATTTAACGACATCGCTGTCAACACCAGCACTGCTGTTGTTGATGTCTTGACAAGTTTACGTTCAGTAGTTTGCCATTGCTTTATGAATGACTGGCTCCCATACCAACACGTTAAAACCCAGTGCAACATGGTCTGCTGCCAAATCAGTCGCAGCTGTGTTTCGAACCGCATCCGTAACGCCTTTGCCGCACAGACCGATTACTGTACTAGGACAGTAAACATGGGATCACGTAAAACTAATGATTACTGTACAGGGACAGTGAAATTGGGATCATGTAAAATGAGATGGCCAAACCATTTGATCTTCTATCTTTCAATATGTGTCGCACAAGGTGCTGATTCCCTGTCCCCCTATAAACTTTGCTAATATACCCACCAGGGGTTAATCTAAACTGCTACTAAATGAGAACAGCAAGTGAATTAAACAGAGGTTAACTCATTACGTCAAGCAAATAATAATTGAATTGGTCACCTTATACATCAGACACTGCCTAACCTTTTCTGTACGAGGCAATTACTTTTAAAATAAATGTCTGCTTCAGAAGGAGTTAAAATGACAGAAAAAGTTAAACAACATTCACCGAGAACAGAAATTGCTAAATACAAAATCTGTTTTGTTTGCTTGCTTCAAACTCAAGCTTAGTCCACACTGGACTGATTTTTGTGTGTGGGCCAGCTTTCCCTATTACCGGTGTCCCTCACCATCAGGCGAACCCACTCCAACTTCAGAGGTACTTGTAATTTACATCCCCAAGTCAAGGACGAGAAGTCAACATTTTAATCCAACTGACTGGTGTAGGGGTTGAAACCTGCTTCCTCGCCATCAGCACACAGGAAGTGCAATAGTAATTGCTCATAATCAAATCAGCCACGCTGACCTCCTGCTAAATAAAATAACGAGCAGCATAGAGTCAGTTAATACACCACATGTGTCAAGTATTTAAGGTTCAAAGGTCATAGGTCTCATTGTGTATTCAAATGGACAGGCATTCTTCCATTTCATACTGACACACAAACATGGCTGACTGGCAATATTCTGTAGACTTTATCCTGACACTTGTGAATAATCTGATGACTTGTGTATGTCTAACACACTATCTCCATATGATGTCAGCCTCTCCGTCCCACATTCAGACTAGATACAGCCGAGAACTGCCCACAGAAAGTCCAGTCTCAGAATGATTACTCCAGGCGAGTCACCTTGCATTACACTATTTCACAATTCACACTACTACATTTTTGTCATGCTTCAAGCAAAATACTCGTACATTACCCAAGTAACATGACTGTCCACAGTTCAAAACCCCAGAGGTATTCCTCTATTCAACTCTTTTGTGTCTCCATCTTATTGTGGTAGAGGAAGTTTATGTGTCTCCATGAGCTATGCCGGAGTAGCACAGTTAATGGTACAATTCTCAAGCTGGCCAGATTAGGTGTAGGGACTAGGCTAAAAGTAAAAATAGCTGCTGGCTTTCGTTTACACTGGGAACAGTCAAGAGACATTATAGATACATGGAGGACAGTCAGAAATCTTGAAGATACAATGGAACAGTCCAAAACCTTGCATATACACCGGGAAGTCAGAGACATTTCAGATACAGCGGGCACATTCAGAGACATTGCATATACACTGGGAACAGTCAGAGACATTGCATATACACTAGAAACCATCAAAGGCCTTGCAGATACAATAGGAAGTGTCAGAGACATTGCAGATACACTGAGGATAGATAGATCTTGCAGATATATAGAGGACAGTCAGAAATCTTGTAGTCAGAGACAATGCAGATAAACTGGGACTAGTAAGACACCTTGCAGATACATGGAAGACAATCAGAAATTTTGGAGATACCACGGAAACAGAGACAATGCAAATACACTTGCAATTGGAAATATGTGAAAAACAAAACATTATTTTTGTTCTTATTAATAGTAACAGCAAACGTCATGATCAGTTGTAATCATCATGTACAGAACACAAATTCATGAATTATAATATGGAAATAACTTTAACCATTCCTCATAAGATAATAATGCTGCAGTTATGATTCACTCTATCATTGTCATCATCACGTTTCTTATAGCATGGCGGCGGAGGGGTTATAAACACAATCCACAATCTTGCATACCATGTGTCTCTTGTAGTCGTGTTTTAGTAAAGCTCACAATCTACTTCTCGTTTATTTGGGTGATTCATTCATGCTCTAAACACAGCTGCAAGCGATTTGGAAGCAGACAGCTATGTGGTGGTTGTCATACCATGTTATGAGTGCTGGTTGTTCAGGAAGCAATGGCAAACTACTGAACGTAAACTTGCCAAGAAATCACAAACAGCACCCAAATATGTCGATACCCATTGAGGGAGATGAAGTATTCATGAGCCTGTCCCAAGTGCTTTGATATCACTTCTGTTATCCAATAACAAATCACGTGAACATTTAAGACTTCCGTTTCTGTCAACTATTAGCGTCATAGAGCCGTGATAGTGCAGTGGCTGCATGCTGACCCATGGTCATACGCTAAAATTGACATGAAAGTGGGCATTTTTTTTTTCAACTGACAAGAGCTCCAAGGTCGACTGAGCCTAAAATAGGCAGCAAGAAATTTCCTGGGAAGTAAGGGCAGAGGATGTCATTTTAACTACATCACTCAAAGAGTGGCAAGGGTCTAAAAATATAGAACTAGCACTGTATACCAAATATTCATTAAGACATGAAAAAGAGCTCTTTATTTTACCAGCACCATGCCATCTAGTTTCACCGTTTTATGACTGATACATCAAAATATGAATGTAAAATAAAAACACAGACGTGGTTACATATACATCAAAACAATCTGGCAACATAATTGTAAAACATCAATGTGTATATAATATCAACAACATGACTCGTATGTGACTTTACATCGTAACATATGGATGGAACAGTGGTACATAATGCTGCACTCAAATACACAACAATAAATATTAAACACTGGTAAAAATAATGGCATTGTAATAAATAATAACAGTTGATTACGTTAAGTTCAATGACTATTCCATTATATACATTTTGGCTAGTTAGTCATAAAGTAATGAAACACGTATAGATGAGTGTATTACGTCAAGTTCAATGACTATTCCATAATATACATTTTGGCTAGTTAGTCACAAAGTAATGAAACACGTTTCGATGAGCGTATTCAGTCATGATACATAGAAATATCAACTGGGAAACCTTTGAGGCCACTAAGACAGTGCATAAACAAATTCACAAGGTACTGGTTCGTGCTCACAGAAGTAGACGAGAAAAGAAAGGAAGTGTTCAATGTGTATGGTGTCTTATATGTACTCTAATCTCTACTTCTTATTTCTACTTCTATGAGTGGCAGCCAATACTTGTCAATGTATTTATGTACTATTCAGTCAAGAGTTGAGTGATGTGTGTGTGTTTACACAGGACAAAAATGGTTGTTATGAAGCATTGGGAGGTACCAGGGATGCCTCACAATTAATTTGAAGTGTGTCTCATGATATGTAGCTGTAAGTGTTCTGTGCTGTGTAAGTGTTTTGTACTGTGTAAGTGCTAATGTTTTGTGTTGTGTAAGTTTTCAGTGCTGTGTTCTGTGCTGTGTAAGTGTTCTCTGTGTGTAAGTGTTGTGTGCTATTAAGTGTAAGTGTTGTGTGCTGTTATATGTAAGTGCTGTATGCTGTTAAGTGTAAATGTTCTGTGCTGTTAAGTGTAAGTTTTCTGTGCTGTTAAGTGTAAGTGTTCTGTGCTGTGTCAGTGTATGTTTTCTGTGCTGTGTAAGTGTTCTGTGCTGTGTAAGTGTTCTGTGCTGTGTAAGTGTTCTGTGCTGTGTCAGTGTTCTGTGCTGTGTCAGTGTTCTGTGCTGTGTCAGTGTATGTTTTCTGTGCTGTGTTACTGCTGTGCTGTGTAAGTGCTCTGTGCTATGTCAGTATATGTTTTCTGTGCTGTGTTAGTGTTCTGTGCTGTGAAAGTGTTCTGTGCTGTGTAAGTGTTCTGTGCTGTGTCAGTGTACTGTGCTGTGTCAGTGTATGTTTTCTGTGCTGTTAGTGCTCTGTGCTGTGTAAGTGTTCTGTGCTGTGTAAGTGTTCTGTGCTGTGTCAGTGTATGTTTTCTGTGCTGTGTAAGTGTTCTGTGCTGTGTAAGTGTTCTGTGCTGTGTAAGTGTTCTGTGCTGTGTCAGTGTATGTTTTTTGTGCTGTTAGTGCTTTGTGCTGTGTAAGGGCTCTGTGCTGTGTAAGGGCTCTGTGCTGCGTAAGTGTTCTGTGCTGTGTCAGTGTATGTTTTCTGTGCTGTGTAAGTATTATGTAAGTGCATGTTTTCTGTGCTGTGTAAGTATTATGTACTATGCCAAGGATATTACTTTATACTGAATGCTAAAACTGGATATTACATTGAACCATCTTGTATATAAAATCTGGGCAGTACATTATTCCTTCTGTCTTTCCATTATAATTATCTTCCCCACATGTGTTGTTTTAAAACTGACTTCTCTTTCATTTACCATAAGGGCTGAAGCAGAACTAAGTAAAAATGGTAGAGGACTCTTTCACATACCTTGAGATGTATAGGGTATATAGTCATCATCATGTGCCATGACGATAAGCGTAGGCGGCCATGTTTTGCCGTCTCACACGATCACCAGAGTCGTGGATCAGCTGTGTGTTTTTGTCTCGACCATTCTGTGTGGCCAAGCTATCTAGACATTTACCTGAATGCCTTCCTCTTGTTCCTTTCCCCTCAATCTTATCTGTTGTCACCAAGTTCTTAAGTTTATATCTTCTCTTAAATTGCCCCAAAAAATCTTGACTGCCTACATCTAACTTCTCTAATCAATTTATGGCTTTCATGAGTTTCTTGTAGGACTAGCTCAATGGTTTTTCTGTCTGTCCATGGTATTCTTTGCACGTTCCTCAGAAACCACATCTCCGCTGCCATTAGATGTTTTTCAGCTTGTCTGCGCACTGTCCACATTTCAAATCCACACAAAAGTACAGGTTCTATGTAGCACTTCAACTCTCTTTTTCTCATTGCAATTGACATCTTTTTATTGGTCAGTATGTTTTCCATCTTGCACAAGGCTACCTTTTTCACAGTGATTCTTGCTTTAATCTCTTCAAGGCACCTCCCATCAGATGTTGTGGTACCAATCCCATATTGGTATACACCATTTATAAGCTGTGGGAAATTTGGCAGCAGACCGCCTTACGTTGGTTTTTTTATGAAATGGAATGGGTGCCAGTCATTCAGAAAGCAATGGCAAACTACTGAACGTAAACTTGCCCAGGAATGACAAACAGCCAAAATGTGCTGGGGTTGACAGCTATATCCTGTAAAGGATATGCAACTAACAATTTTTTTTAAAATATGCATATATTGGTTGGCCAATGGCTAGCACACTTGTCTGCTGGCCTGGTGATCATGTGATCCAATCACCTTTAAAGCGAGGAATTGTTTTCATTATCTGGGCTCTAGAGTTGACTCAATCTAAAATTAGTCCCGGGAAATGTTCTGGGAAGTAAAGGCAGCTGCATGACACTGACTACATCACCCAACAAATGTTGATTAGGCTTAAAATATAGGCCTAGCATCATATACCCTATACATCTCATGGCGTGAAAAAGGATTCTTTAGTTGACTTAATCTTATAATATTATTAGTGTACTACCCTCATGTGAGATTGTACCGAACAAAGTAAACACAGTTGGTAAGATAGGACTATTTCTGCACACCAGTTGTGTGCACCAATGCTTATGCGCTGGTCAGTGCTATATGATATCACCCCTCATGTACTGGTCAGTGCTATAGCATATCGCCACTCATGTACGGGTCAGTACTATAGTATATCACCACTTATATACTGGTCAGTACTACATCATATCACCACTCATGTGCTGGTCAGTACTATAGCATATCACCACTTATATACTGGTTAGTACTACATCATATCACCACTTTATCACTATAGCATATAGCTATATCACCACTTTACCACTATAGCATATCACAACTCATGTGCCGGTCAGTACTACATCATATCGCCACTTATGTGCTGGTCAGTACTACATCATATCACCACTTATGTGCTGGTCAGTACTATAGCATATCACCACTTATATACTGGTCTGTACTATAGCATATCACCACCCATGCGCTGGTCAGTACTATAGCATATCACCACTTATGTGCTGGTCAGTACTACATCATATCACCACTTATGTGCTGGTCAGTACTATAGCATATCACCACTTATATACTGGTCTGTACTATAGCATATCACAACTCATGTGCCGGTCAGTACCATAGCATATCACAACTCATGTGCTGGTCAGTACTATAACATATCACCACTTATATACTGGTCAGTACTGTAGCATATCACCACTTATATACTAGTCTGTGCTATAGCATATCACCACTCATGTGCTGGTAAGTACTATAGCATATCACCAATTATCTTCTGGTCAGTACTATAGCATATCACCACTTATGTTCTGGTCAGTACTACAGCATATCACCACTTATGTTCTGGTCAGTAATATAGCATATCACCACTTATGTTCTGGTCAGTACTATAGCATATCACCATTTATGTGCTGGTCAGTACTATAGTATATCACCACTTATATACTGGTCCGTACTATAGCATATCACCACTTATGTTCTGGTCAGTAATATAGCATATCACCACTTATGTTCTGGTCAGTACTATATCATATCACCATTTATGTGCTGGTCAGTACTATAGTATATCACCACTTATATACTGGTCCGTACTATAGCATATCACCACTTATGTTCTGGTCAGTAATATAGCATATCACCACTTATGTTCTGGTCAGTACTATATCATATCACCATTTATGTGCTGGTCAGTACTATAGTATATCACCACTTATATACTGCTCTGTACTATAGCATATCACAACTCATGTGCTGGTCAGTACTATAGCATATCACCACTCATGTGCTGGTCAGTACTATAGCATATCACAACTTATGTGCTGGTCAGTACCGCAATCTGTGACCATATCACCACTTAAGTACTGGTCCGATACCATTCATAAGCTATTCAGTACTATAATGGCATCGTATCATTCCTCAATGATGACACGAAAACTCTTATAATAATATTATTACTGTACTACACTCATGTGAGATTGTACAGAACAAAATAATCACAGTTTCACAGTTACCAAGATGGGATTATTTCTGCACACTGATTCTCAATAGAAATGACTCAAGCAATGAAATTACACATTTCTTCCCTCGGTAAACAAAACAGTGCTTTTAAAAACTTCTAAGAAACTATCAACTTCCAAATCCTAAACTGAAAGCCATATCAACCAATGTCTGGTGTGCTGATTCATGGAAGCAGACGTACATTTCCTCTGACCTTGGAGATGACCAAGAACGCCTGAAGGAGAAAAAGAAATGTAAAATAAAATAAAGCATAGCAGAAAGCCAATGGATGATACAACTGAATTTCTAACACAGTATGTTACTGATCCTGCAAAAACAATAATGTGAGAACCAATGTTTCATTTCCATGTGTCATTTATCGGCCACCAAGTAAAATCAAGTTAGCTGCTTTATCCACCATTCATGCAAATTGGGGTTATGGTGTTGAGCAAACATTTTCTATGACTGAAAAAGACGTGGATGATGATGCTATCATTACTGCAACCAATCACCACATCTCTTCTCGTGTGCTAGTCAGTACTATAACCTACCACAATATCACCCCTCATGTGTTTTCAGTCATGTAATCTGTGACCATATCACCCCTCATGTGCTGGCCAGTACTATAACCTACCACAATATCACCTCTCATGTGTTGGTCAGTACCATAACCTACCACAATATCACCCCTCATGTGTTGGTCGGTACTATAACCTACCACAATATCACCCCTCATGTGCTTTCAGTAGTGTAATCTGTGACCATATCACCCTTCTAGTGGTGGTCAGTACTATAACCTACCACAATATCACCCCTCATGTGCTGGTCAGTACTATATCCTACCACAATATCACCCCTCATGTGTTGGTCAGTACTATAACCTACCACAATATCACCCCTCATGTGTTGGTAAGTACTATAACCTACCACAATATCACCCCTCATGTGTTGGTAAGTACTATAACCTACCACAATATCACCCCTCATGTGTTGGTCAGTACTATAACCTACCACAATATCACCCCTCATGTGCTTTCAGTAGTGTAATCTGTGACCATATCACCCCTCATGTGCTGGTCAATACTATAACCTACCACAATATCACCCCTCATGTGCTTTCAGTAGTGTAATCTGTGACCATATCACCCCTCATGTGCTGGTCAGTACTATAACCTACCACAATATCACCCCTCATGTGTTGGTCAGTACTATAACCTACCACAATATCACTCCTCATGTGTTGGTCAGTACTATAACCTACCACAATATCACCCCTCATGTGTTGGTCAGTACTATAACCTACCACAATATCACCCCTCATGTGTTGGTCAGTACTATAACCTACCACAATATCACCCCTCATGTGTTGGTCAGTACTATAACCTACCACAATATCACCCCTCATGTGCTTTCAGTAGTGTAATCTGTGACCATATCACCCCTCATGTGCTGGTCAGTACTATAACCTACCACAATATCACCCCTCATGTGTTGGTCAGTACTATAACCTACCACAATATCACCCCTCATGTGTTGGTCAGTACTATAACCTACCACAATATCACCCCTCATGTGTTGGTCAGTACTATAACCTACCACAATATCACCCCTCATGTGTTGGTCGGTACTATAACCTACCACAATATCACCCCTCATGTGCTTTCAGTAGTGTAATCTGTGACCATATCACCCTTCTAGTGGTGGTCAGTACTATAACCTACCACAATATCACCCCTCATGTGCTGGTCAGTACTATATCCTACCACAATATCACCCCTCATGTGTTGGTCAGTACTATAACCTACCACAATATCACCCCTCATGTGTTGGTAAGTACTATAACCTACCACAATATCACCCCTCATGTGTTGGTCAGTACTATAACCTACCACAATATCACCCCTCATGTGCTTTCAGTAGTGTAATCTGTGACCATATCACCCCTCATGTGCTGGTCAGTACTATAACCTACCACAATATCACCCCTCATGTGTTGGTCAGTACTATAACCTACCACAATATCACCCCTCATGTGTTGGTCAGTACTATAACCTACCACAGTATCACCCCTCATGTGTTGGTCAGTACCATAACCTACCACAATATCACCCCTCATGTGTTGGTCGGTACTATAACCTACCACAATATCACCCCTCATGTGCTTTCAGTAGTGTAATCTGTGACCATATCACCCTTCTAGTGGTGGTCAGTACTATAACCTACCACAATATCACCCCTCATGTGCTGGTCGGTACTATAACCTACCACAATATCACCCCTCATGTGTTGGTCGGTACTATAACCTACCACAATATCACCCCTCATGTGCTTTCAGTAGTGTAATCTGTGACCATATCACCCTTCAAGTGGTGGTCAGTACTATAACCTACCACAATATCACCCCTCATGTGCTGGTCAGTACTATATCCTACCACAATATCACCCCTCATGTGTTGGTCAGTACTATAACCTACCACAATATCACCCCTCATGTGTTGGTAAGTACTATAACCTACCACAATATCACCCCTCATGTGTTGGTCTTTACTATAACCTACCACAATATCACCCCTCATGTGCTTTCAGTAGTGTAATCTGTGACCATATCACCCCTCATGTGCTGGTCAGTACTATAACCTACCACAATATCACCCCTCATGTGTTGGTCAGTACTATAACCTACCACAATATCACCCCTCATGTGTTGGTCAGTACTATAACCTACCACAATATCACCCCTCATGTGTTGGTCAGTACCATAACCTACCACAATATCACCCCTCATGTGTTGGTCGGTACTATAACCTACCACAATATCACCCCTCATGTGCTTTCAGTAGTGTAATCTGTGACCATATCACCCTTCTAGTGGTGGTCAGTACTATAACCTACCACAATATCACCCCTCATGTGCTGGTCGGTACTATAACCTACCACAATATCACCCCTCATGTGTTGGTCGGTACTATAACCAACCACAATATCACCCCTCATGTGCTTTCAGTAGTGTAATCTGTGACCATATCACCCTTCAAGTGGTGGTCAGTACTATAACCTACCACAATATCACCCCTCATGTGTTGGTCAGTACTATAACCTACCACAATATCACCCCTCATGTGTTGGTCAGTACTATAACCTACCACAATATCATCCCTCATGTGTTGGTCGGTACTATAACCTACAACAATATCACCCCTCATGGTGTTGGTGAGTACTATAACCTACCACAATATCGCCCCTCATGTGCTGGTCAGAGCTATAGCATATCACCACTCATTTTCTGGTGACTATAATAGCATAAACACAAATCATATGATGGCACACACATCACTTAATCACATGATGGCACACAAATCACTTAATCACATGATGGCACATAAACCACATGATGGCATACAAATAACAAACCATATGATGGCACACAAATCACATCAACCACAAGATGGCACACAACTCATATAAACCACATGATGGCACATAAATAATTTGAACCACATGAGGGCGCTCAAATCAATGAAAAAACCACACAATGGCATACAAGCTAAAATGAAGGCACACAAACCACATAATGACACACATAATCCACACGATGGCACACAAACAACCACACTCACCCGACTACCCAATAGTTGAGTGTAGTAAGCTGCCGTTTTCTTTCAGACTGTGACTGGTAAATACAAGAAAACAAAGTTCCTACTTCTTTGTACAGGTCGTCATTTTCTACAGGCAAGCTATAGCTGGAATTATTTGTATCATCGCTAGAAACCTGTGAGGTTTAGGATAACAAAATCACTATTATTTAAACTGAAAACACGAAAACAGACTAAGATGAAAGGATTTACTCCTTATATGTCATTGTCAAGAGCAGACAACTTAGAAATATTTGAACCAACAACAACTTGCTTGCTTGTGTTCATTGGCTTGAGCTCCAACGCGAAGTCCTGTATGTCGGATGAAGGCATCCTGTTGTCCAACATCAGTGTGATGTCATACAGGACCTGAGGTTTGTGTGAGTATCCGTTGTCCCATGTCTGGCTTATTTGTGTGCAGACTGGTGATTCCTCGCCCTACAGGCAGACACTCTCCGACTTCGGAGGAATCGGCGATCCTACTGACTTTAGCCAGGACGCCGAAGGGACCTGTTGCCCAGGACGCTCAATGAGGATGCGTCAATAGGTCTTGGCCAGTATATAACTTGGCGCTGGTGCCTTGGAAACACCTCTGCGTTCCCCAACAACAACAACTTGTATGCCAATGTCAAGAGGAGACAACTCAGCGACAGTTGGACCAACAACAATTTGTCAGACTCTGTCAAGAGCAGACAACTCAGTGACAGTTGGACCAACAATAATTTATCAGACTGTCAAGAGGAGACAACTCAGCGACAGTTAGACCAACAACAACAACTTGTACGTCACTGTCAAGAGCAGACAACTCAGCGACAGTTCAACCAATAACAACTTGTCAGACTCTGTCAAGAGCAGCAGCTCAACAACATTTGAACCAACAATAATTCCTTGTTATGTTTCTGTCAGCCGGTCTCCCTGGCGAAGGCATTAATGATTTTCTCCGTAATCCTGTATATCCACATGAGGAACACAGCTGCGTGAGATTCGGCAGCGGATCGTGTCGCGTTGGTTACCTACAGGGTATGTGAGCCGGTCGCTCAGAAAGCAATGGCAAACTACTGAGTGTAATCTTGCCAAGAACATCAACAGCAGCTGAAAAATGCTGGTGTTGACTGCAATGTCCTTTAAGGGATATACAACTTTTTAAAAACATGTTTATATCAAGAGCAGACAACTCAGCAATGGACCAACAACTAATTGTGTGCATGTCACAGGAGCAGATAACCCAGTGTCATTTGGATCAACTCAACAACTGCTTATATGACCAAAATACTTTCACCTTTTAATTTACTATTTCAGTCCCAGAAAGTAATTTTGCTTGTCACCATCAAGTACCATCTCTGCATCAAGGGTCAGCTTTAAAGAGTGTCCAAAACTTTCTGTCCTGTATGTCAATGGTGCATTCATGCATGCTTCTTCCAATCCAACTCTTCATGTTAAAGTGTGAATAAAATTAGTGGAACTGCGATAAAGCTGTTGAAATGTAATGACTATAAAATAACACAAAGTAATGCAGCTTTGCAGAACACAATTAAGAAAAAGAAAGGAGGTTGCAGCAACTAGCCTTCACCAGCAAACTAATATACAAAACATGACATGGGAAAGACACTACAGTGATTACATTAAAGCATAATAACTGAATGAGAAGAATGGAAAGATGAAAACAATTAGAAGAATTTGTTTATTGTCTTTTAATAGTTCTCATTCAAATGAGGCAGTCCTTCAAGAAGCAGACGAAAAGAAAAATGTTTCCATTTTCTTTTCACTGTTCTCATTTTTTTTCATCTTTCCACTCTTCTCATTCAGTTATTATGCCTTATTGTAGTCTCCGTAGTGTCTTCCCAGAGTTTATATGTTGTGTTTTGTGTATTTGTTTGCTGATGAAGGCTAGTTGCCTTTGTTTTCCATTACTTTGTTCTGTAAAACTGCATTACTTTAACTTCTGGTGCCTCAGATACTTACCACTTTAACTCCTTGTGCCTCAGATAGTTATCATTTTAACTCCTTCTGATCCAGAGCATCATTACCATCAAAAATTAATTGCCTCGAACAGAAAGAGATAACAGACATGAAGTCCTATCACTTCAAAAACACCCATGAGATTGCCCTAACCTCACACAAGACACCACATTCAAATGACAAAACTTCAATTACCTGATTTCTGAACAATGTCCTTATCTTACGGCAAGAGCACGAGAAATTATCAATTACTTGTTGCTGCAAGCTAGAATGTACATCCATTAGTTCTGCCTCTGTTGGAGCTATAAGAATTCCCTCCAAGGAATCCAAATGGAGAAAGGTAAACAATGTAGTCTCGCTGCCCCGGTCCAGCCTACAACATGATTACAGATGTGAGTTAGCAATGTCAAGGGATTACAAAGTTATAAACAAAACACAGGTTTAAAAGGCAAGACGATTTACTTTATTGCAAAGCATTATATCCTGAATGGCTTGGTCTTTTCTGCTGGGTAGCCTCTCGAAAGCGTTGGAAAAAGCACAAACTTTGTAGCTCCAGCAATGACCCCCAGGAGTCTCTAAGAAAATTGCACTAATGAATCGAACGACATCGCCCAGAATCAAACCCACAACTTTCAGAACACAGGGCAGGTGGCGTAGCCACTTCGTCACAGAGACTCCCACAAAGTTTCAACAAGTCCCATTGAAGGCTTTAGGTCAAACTGGGATATATGGCTTCATTTGGTTTGTAAAGGATCCCCTTCACTAGAGACAGTACCTCCATACGTGGTCCAGTCTACCCCCATAGATCACACAGAGAGAATCTCAGCACAGCGCATGAACTCAATATTACTGTCGGGGATACGAATATGTGCATACCAGAATTACACATGCTTTAAATTTTGTTTTGCTGGTCAGTTTGTCTAATTTGAGATTTAGCTTGGGAGTCAGCCCACAAAGTGGACGCAGGTCTTCGGAACTTTTTTGAATCTCTCTCTCTCTCACCAGACCAGACCAGACCAGACCAGACCAGACCAGACCAGACCAGACCAGACCAGACCAGACCAGACCAGACCAGACCAGACCAGACCAGACCAGACCAGACCAGACCAGACCAGACCAGACCAGACCAGACCAGACCAGACCAGACCAGACCAGACCAGACCAGACCAGACCAGACCAGACCAGACCAGACCAGACCAGACCAGACCAGACCAGACCAGACCAGACCAGACCAGACCAGACCAGACCAGACCAGACCAGACCAGACCAGACCAGACCAGACCAGACCAGACCAGACCAGACCAGACCAGACCAGCCCAGCCCAGCCCAGCCCAGACCAGAGAAAGTGTTGTAACCCCTCGGCCAGAGAGACCGGCAAATGACAAACTAGTGATCCTAAAATTGCCTAGAAAATGACAAACAGCCACAAAATGTTGGGATTTATGGCGATGTGCTGTAAAAAGACAAGCAACAAACCCGTAACTTCATACAAACAATCTGATTACTTATTTTAAACTTCTACTCTGCTCAACATATTATTAGAATGTCACTATTGTGTAAATAGATGCAATAAGGTAAACCAACTCATTGGACAAATGGCACCAATAATAAAGAACAAACATGTATTAATAACTACTAACAATATTCCTACAAACTCTATGCTACCAATGCCAAACCTGGACAATGACAGAAAAAGAGAAAAGAAAAATCACAACAACAGAAATGAGATTCCTGAGAAGAATACTCAATGTATCAAGAAAAGATACGATCAGAAATGAAGAAATCAGGACTAAAGTGGAGGTTATAGCTGCGCTAGATTTTATTAAAAGGCAGCAAGTCAAATGGTTTGGCCATGCAAGTAGGGTACCAACTAACAGTATACCACAAGAAGCAATGATGTACAGACCAGAGGGAAACAGAGGAAGAGGCCGACCACGTAAACGATGGACGCAGGGAATAACAGAGTCCATGGGAATATCGATACATGAAGCCCATAAGCGGGCACTCTCCCGCTGTTTATACTTCACCTCGATACTGCAAGGTACAAGAGGAACATGATGAGATAAGATGAGACTATTGTGTTTTTCTAATTCTATGTTGTTGAACCACAAACGCATCCAGTCCATAACAAAAATAAAACAGATGAACCACTATTTTATATATACACCTCCATGTGGAGTTTTTCATGTAATTGTTGGTATCAATGTATATATGTTGTTTGTGTGCTGATGAATACTTTAGTCAATCAATCAATCATTGCCGGAAAGCGTGGGCGGTCATGACTCGCCATTTCACTCTATCACTAGCGTCGTGGATCAGCTCAGTGTTCCTGTTTCGTCCATGCCATGTGGCCAAGCCATCCAGATATTTTCCTCTCTGTCTTCCTCTTGGTCTGTTCCCTTCGATCTTGCCAGTTGTCACTAAGTTCTCCAGTACATTTCTTCTCATAAAATGTCCAAAAAATGTTGACTGTCTATGTCTAATTTCTCTAATCAATTTACGATTTTCATTTGTCTCCTGTAGTACTTGGTCATTGGTTTTTCTATCTGTCCATGATATTCTTTGCATTTTCCTCAGAAACCACAGTATTATTCATTTATTCACTTCATATGATATATTACACATTTTCATACAGTGAGACATTTCCCTCCTATATGACTACAGCCGCTAATCAGCTATTGGGTCTAAGTAGCTGAAACATGAGTTATTTAAACCCAGCATGCTGCCATATGACAAGCACGTCAAAAGTAGATACAGAAAAGGATAAAGGGATTTTGCATAAGGATGCACCAAAGTGGATGATGAACAAGAAAACCAAGAGAGACACGAGACGTCATAGGACAACAAAGGACAGACGTTGTGAAGCCATGTTACCAAGCGGTTGTGTTTTCCAAATTCTGTGTCAAGTGGATATCTGGATGCAATGATACGATGATCTGCAAGTAAACAACAGGACGAGGAATTTGTTGATAAGAAGCCATTGATGGAAGGACTGGGAACAGAAACCTAGACGAATTCTGAACGACGGAACTGTGGAATGGAAGAATAAGCTTCAAGGTGAACAGGACAGAATAGGGAAGATTATTCGTAGATATTTTAGATAGATCCCGACCCTGTGGCAAGGGCAATCTATGTTCTACAGAAATTGAATCTTATAATTCTGCAACGCACAATTTAAAAAAATGTGTGGAAACGTTCACTGGCCTACGTGATTTTATTTCCTGTTATCAGGTGAGATTATTGTTCAGTATTACGAGTTACAATGCTTTTATATGTGGATTCACTGTAAGGAACATGCCCTAATGAAGTAGCACACAAATGGCCAAAACAAAGACTTAACTCCTGCAAATATATTTTCCAGCAAATGGTTCTAGATTAGAAAGGAGGTTCTATACATGATCTTACCTTCTTTCTCGTACGACATCATGTGGTGCGTCAATCTGTAAGTAGGACAAACTGCGAGCCATGCCAGGCAAATCAGTGGAAGAACTCACCCTGGAGCCTTTGCTCTGAAATAATATTCAATTTAGAAGTCATGAAATACAGGTGCTATCCTTTAAACAGGTTAAAGGTGAAAGTATCGATTTAACTGCACCAGGTCTGATCCCATCTGGGTCAGTCTCTCTCTACCACAAGCCGCAAACATCACACAAATCATGAAATCCGTAGCTCCATCTATGACTCCATGAGTCTCTAGAAAAATTACAGTCATGATCTGAATGATGCAGACTGAAAAAAAACAAAGACCAACAACCTTCACAGCATGAAGTGCGAGGGGGTCTTCTAATGAAAACCTTACATGCTTATTTTGTGTTTGGTGTGAATATATTCTGGAGAAAAAAAAGTAAAGGACAAATTTATCATTTTTCGATGCAGTCACCACTGCATTGAATGCAAGTCCTCCAGTGCTGATAAAGTGCTTGGATTCCCACAGAAAACAATTCTCTGGGGTCACTACTTGGTGTGCCTGACCCGGTCGTGAACAGTCTGTCACAGAAGTCACGCTGTTTTGAAACTTCCTACTCGATTCATACCCTTACTGGACTGACAGGCATGCGTCACCATACTGGACCTTCACTCGCCGATGAATTTCTGTAAATTTCACCCCTTCAATGATCAAAAATGGATAGCAGAACACTGCTCCTCTTTGGTGCATGTCAAAAGTGGGGTGGCCATTATTAAACTGTCCTTATGACGTCACCGTGTTCGTCTGCACCATGATGTCAAGTTTTTAACACTCTTGACATCCTTAACAACAATATTGACAGGCTACAAGACAATGGCATGGTTATTGTAATTTCATCCACACTTTTAAGGTTTTCATGTGAAGGCCCCAAGTAGATGCTGGGTCTACTTCACTACGAGCAGAAGGTGAAACTTTCTGAGACTCCTTTCAATAAGGCAGACATCATAACTGACCCCCAGTCAATGTTCCGGAAGGTTCAGTATGCATATTTCTGGCATTAATGGTTGACACTCACAAGAACCATCATACCCACAGGAGCTGAAGTGGCTTTACTATCCGTGGAAATGAAAGAGTCATTTGGATGGTCTTAGGGTAACTCTGAGGCTGAGTATGAGGAAATACAAATCAATGACTACATGTGGCTATGATTGGAATCTGGAATCAAATTTTCCACCAACAAGAAGGATCGTGGTAGAAGATGAAGCAGAAGCACGTATAGCCAACTGGATACTAAAACTACAAGCCTCCATACTCTTTGACATCTTCTGAGGAGATGGAGCACACAGGGACATATCCTGAGTGTTGTGACGTCAGTGCTGAATGACAATTTCTAACCATCAACTCACACTGGCACCTTGCCATCTTGACAGACGATACTTTGTGATGCAGTTATACCTCTCCCTAGCACAAAGCCTGGGCTGAATTGTAGAGACCATGTGTTGCCCATGCAGCATGATACCTCTATCGGCATGCCTGGTTTATTTAAGAGGAAAGGTAACATCAATACATCTGGAACAAGACAAGCTCCAGGATCAACAAAGCAATGCTCATCTGAGCTTCAATCCTAGACCAATTGCTGATCAAGGCTTAGAGCCTGGTCTGCCCTGCCATGACATTTAGTTTTTAGGTTGCAATTCCTCGCACTAGGTAAGACATGCACCCTCTCAATTTTGCTCCTCCACCCAAAGCCATTGGCACAATGTGGGGTGTCGGGTTTGGTAAACGTCACCCAACATTTAGCCCTAACAGAAATCAGGTAGTAATGTCTGCTGTTATATGGTAGCTCAGTATATCTGACTAAGACCTGACTATAACCATCAAATAAAATGGTTACAAGTGCATGAAGTTAATTAAAGTAAAGGATCCCATTTTCATCACAATCATTCAATGGTCAGAAAGTTCAGAGTTGAGGCAGAACTTATGAGAATTGCTGTAACTGTGAAAGAATCTGGGGGAGGGGGGGGGGGGGGGGGGGGGGTTCATCAAGGCAACGGGCTAGCAAACAGTTTGACCAATTACCAAACAAGTACATGACTACTTTACACAGATAGTATTTGCAGCAGTGATAAAGCTGGATGAAATTACCTTTGGAAGGCCAGTACTGCTGCCACTGCCAGCCGAATCATTAGAACCGTATGACAGTTTGCTGCCTTGTCTCTTTATGAAGGCAGCACTGCCACCATCACTTCTGTCATCTGTGGAGGCATCACTCTATCATCAATACACATTCTGGCTGGTAACCATCTTGTGATCATATAGTACACATAAAGGCACATGTAGTTTCTGAGATCTGACAGTAAGTAGTACAGGAGCCTTTTACATGTCTTTAGACATACCAGGTTTATGGTGATAGTCCCAGATTTGTATAGATCAATCGACAATCAGCGTCTGATGTGATCAATCTCACGCCGGCTGCCTTTTATACCCCAGGACATTTCCGATAGTTATTTTAGACCTGGCAGCCCAGGTCATTTTGTTTTTAAATGTGCATTGTTGTCTGCAGTGACCAATTATTGGGTAAAAGACAGTAGTTTGCCTTTGCCTTTGGAGTTAATGGATTAAATCATGTCTGTTGTCTGTATTATTTTTTCTTCCACTGAGTGGTGTATATACTGTGACATAGGTTTTTGCTCCTTGTCATGAGAAGATACCTGAACTGCTCCATTCTGCTGCTAATTTCATACATAAGTTCTCACAACTTGGTTTCTATGACAATAAGTATCCTTTTCCTCACCTTAATACTTTGAATCCTGCCAGTACCCATGGGTAAATATCCTGTCCCCAGGGGTTCCCAGGTAATTACCCATTTTTTTGCATACTAATAATGTTTCAATATTTCAACCTGAACAAGACATTATTTCTGGGGAAAATAATCATTGGTGAACAACAAGAAGAAACATAGGAAATGTTTCTAAGTGAGAAATAAAGTGTTTCTAAGTGATAAAAAATATATATATTTATGCAATTGGATCGGTTCATCCTGAGCATTACGAAGTCATCCTTCTATGTTTTCCCCAACAACTCGGCCAGGGGTAACTGGCGCATGACGATGGAAATTTCCGACAAGTTCTTTGCAAAGTGTTTCAATGTACCTATGGAAGATTGTCTTCCTTTTTCCAGGAACTGCTAGCACTAATTCTCCATGTATGATGTAGCTATCGAAAATAGCACTCATGCAGAATTTGACTGTCAGTCTTTGAGGCCATCGCTGGTGACACCTGCAGCGTTGAAGTCGTATTAGCTGATCATTTTTATCAGTCCAATAAGCATCTAGCTTACATATCTAAACATGTTAGCCATGTCTAGATGTAAGCTGGATGCTTATTGGTCGGCTGGTAACAGTGAGATGTAAATAGGAAACACGTGGAAGCTGGTATACCGGCTCGCAGGGTTTCTGATACACAGTAAATATAGCCGGTATACTGGCGCGTCTGGTTTAAAGGGTTAAGGACCATATAGCAGATGGTTCTAGACCCATACTTTTATCAATCAACTGGCACTGGGTGGGTGCTGTGGACAGTATTATACTGGCTGCCTTTACTTCTCAAGACGTTTCCTGATACCCCATTTTAGGCCGGGTCGACCTGTGAGATAAGGTCAACTTTAAAAATATCTGCCCCGGTGTGGATTTGAATGTATGACCCCTGGACAAGAAGTCAAACATTTAAATCCTGCCTGAATGGAGATTTAATCCTAGGATTACCAGGGCGGCAGGCACATGCACTAGCTCCTATTCTAGAATAATAATTTAACACCAGTGCTTACCCATCCTGTCCACAGATTTTGTTCTGGAAAATGGACTCTTGGGAAAAGACATTGTTGGCGTCAGAGCTAGTTTTGAAAGTAAAAACAAAAGCAGAAATTAATTCTTTTATTTAATATATAATTGTCATTTCCAAAATAATTTAATTATCCTGAAATAATTTAACTGTCATGTCTGAAATAATGTAATTGTCACGCCTGAAATAATGTATCTATCATGCCTGAAATATTTTAATTGTCCTGACATAATTTAATTGTCATGCCTGAAATAATTTGACATTCCTGAAATAATTTAATTGTCACGCCTGAAATAATGTAACTGACTGTCCTTGGCCTTATTTGGTAAAGTGCTTTTCAGCCCCAGTCCATGTAAAAAAAAGGACCCTTCACATGCCTTGAGACAAATGGTGCTGGCCCTTTATTTTTATAAACCAATTGACATGCAAGGGGAGATGTGGTCAACATCATGCCAGCGGCCCTATGGACCAATGAGTGAACTAAAAAAGAGCAAAGTTCATACAAGAGACAACACTGCAGATACAGACAAATTTCAAGTGAAGTAAAAAAGAGCAAAATTCATACAAGAGACAACATTGCAGATATAGACAAATTTCAAGTGAACTAAAAAAGAGCGAAGTTCATACAAGAAATTCCAGCAGCCTTTACTTCCCAAGACTTTTCCTGGTTCCTGTTTTAGGCTGGGTTGACCTGGGAGTCCCACTAATTGTAAAAATTCTCCTCGGTGCGGATTTGACCCCATGACCATCGGACTAGCAGGCAAGCATGCGAGCCACTTGGCTACCAAACCTCCAGTTTATGTAATTTGTCTTTATTTATTATCTTCTCATTCATCGATATCACCACTTTCCAAAACCTTCCATTTTACTCGCAAATTGTTTATTCAATGTCCATTTTTTACCAGCACATAACATGCTACATAAATCTTAATGTCTACATCTAATTTATCTAATCAATTTGCAGTTTTCATCTGCTTTGTGAAGTACTAGCCCAATTATTTATCTGTCCGTCCAAGCTATTCTTTTGGATGGCTTGGCCATGTGGGATGGTCGAGACAGGAACACGGAGCTGATCCACGACTCTGGTGATCGAGTGAGATGGCAAAACATGACCGCCCACGCTTATCGGCATGGCACATGATGGATGGATAGTCCATGCCATGTGGTGTTGGTGGTCATGTCTGTCCACAGATTTCTGTCTCTTGTGCGGACAACCATTTATGATACTGATGTTCTTCCATGCCATGATGTGAAACTGTCCAGCAGCTTCATTGCGTTTTACTCAGACATCACAAAATCCCAGAGTAGAACAGGCAAGAATATGACAAATGAGTGTTAATCAAGAAAGATCACTCTGTTCCTTACTTTCATTAACTTGTGCAGACATGTCCCTGTTTCTTGGTGATGTCAGTCTGGACAGTTTATCAGCTGATGCTAAGGAAATACTCTTACTTGTATCTATTAAACTGAAACAAAAGACAAAATAGGAAAGATTTCACTCAAACAATTACTAACAAACTACAAACATTCATTAAATGGTGCTTAAACTGAATAGAATGACTAAACTGGTATGACAAAATCACCAATCTGGAGCTCACAGAGACAACAAAACAAACACCAGTGAATCAAGAAGTGAGGAAAAGACACTGGTGTTGGATAGGACACGTACACATTGAGAAAAATCTGACAGAAGTATAACAATAAAGGTCTTTGTCTGGAACCCACAGGATTCAAAACAGTGGCAGACCTAAAAACACACGGAGATGAGGATTAGACAGAGAGATTAATATGGGAAGGACATGAACAGAACTGCATGATAAAGCAAACCATAGGACAGCTTGGAGTAGGTTGGTTGAAGACCTATGCTCGATCTGGATAGAAAGGGCACCAGAAGAAGAAGGAAAGAATATGCAGAAGAATAGTTTTTTTTTTTTTAATGTATGTAGCATACAGGTTTTTATCACAGGGAGTTGACAGATACAGACAATAGTCTTCAATACAACCACAGTTACTCTCCCATGACTACTCTAACCGGGCGAGGCTGCTCCTACAGAGCACCCATTTATGCCGTTTCTCTGATTTTCGATGAGAATGTAAAACATAATTTTCTTGGCATCTGTAAAAATGGTAGTTTGCTATTGCTTTCCCTCGTAGCAGTGACCATACTAGTCAATGACCATAGCCATTGTCTACCCAAAAAAGAGATCCTCCGCTTACCGTAGTGAAGCTGAAAACCATAACCTACAACTATCTGTCGGCTGCTTTTCAACCTCATTCACCACCTGCACCCATGGCTTCGTGTAACCATGATCAGGAGGCTAAACGGGTACTCCACCTTGCCCAAGGGTGTCCAGTAGGCTAGTGGGGGAAAGCAGGCACCTTACTTCTCCTTTGATAGGGGATACCCCTTTCCCACAACCACAGTAAACAACTTGGGCTAGAATTAAATTGTTAGAAGATAGATTATGGTCGTCACTAAGAAGAAAGAAGTACCACAATTTAATATACAAGTAATTTATATATAAAATAAATATATTCTTAAACATGTGAATCAGTACAATTATCGCGGAACAGTCATAACATCTGATGGGAGATGCCTTGAAGAGATTAGAACAAGAATTGCCATGGTGAAGGCAGCCTTTTGCAAGATGAAAAACATACTGACCAATAAAAAGATGTCATTTGCAACAAGAAAAAGAGTGAGGAGGTGCTACATAGAACCTGTGCTTTTGTATGGATATGAGACGTGGACAACGAGCAGACAAGCTGAAAAACAGCTGATGGCTGTGGAAATGTGGTTTCTGAGGAAAATGCAAAGAATACCATGGACATACAGAAAAACCAATGACCAAGTCCTTCAAGAAAAAAATTAAATCTGTAAACTGATTAGAGAAATTATACATAGACAGTCATAATTTTTTAATCACGTTATGAGAAGAAATAAATTGAAGAACTTGGTGACAACTGGCAAGATCGAGGGGAAGAGAGCAAGGGGAGGACAGAGAAGCAAATACATGGATGGCTTGGCCACGTTGTATGGTCGAGACAAGAACACTGAGCTGATCCACAACTCTGGTGATCGAGTGAGATGGCAAAACATGACCACCCACACTTACTGGCATGGCACATGATGATGATGACTCTCCCATCCAATGACCCTCACCTTTCTTCACAGCACTGTGACATGTGCACTTCCTCTGTCTCCAGCTGTGCCAGAGTGGCCTTTCCCTGATCAACAAGTAACGGAAGTGGACTTGCCTGACCTTGTATTAGTCGACTACACCCGCCAGCTTCTATCACTGCAGCAAGGTAGTAATGTTTCTAAGGAACATTAAACAAACAACACAGAATAAAACAGTGTGAGAAATAACAAGAGAAATACATCCACAGGTGTTGATTAGCACTTACAGAAGACAAAGAAAATAAATACAAACAAGAGGACTTGCTAAACAAAACAGTCTTGGGTCTGTTATAGTTTCTGCATGACAATTAGGATATTAGCTACCAATACAATTTTTAGCTACGATTGCCTGGTTGATCGAAAATCCTCTGAAAGGCTGTCAGTTGTACCTCTTGTGTCCGATGCACTGGCAATAAGGTCATCTCAGCCTTGAAAGGGCTTGCATCTAATGGAGTGAAGTTTGTGTAAGGACTGGCTCTGTGGTGAACACACACATCTGCGTTGGTTTCTATACAATTTTGCGAGTGCCGGTTATTCAAAAAGCAATGGCAAACTACTGAGCGTAAACTTGCCCTGGAATCACAAACAGCCAAAAAATGCTGGAGTTGAGCGCTACGTCCTGTAAAGGATACGCAACTAACATTTTTGTGTCAGGACTTCTCTCTCAAGCCCGTACCAAATTAATTCCTCCATGGGGGCTGTATTACTGCGCTCTCCTTCCCCTGTATAAGCTCAGAAACCAGCGCAGTGTGCAAGACCAGTACTGGAACTTCCCATCTGTGGAGAGGCATTGTAGGATGTAACCAGGTAGTTTCCTCCACAAGTGTTAGGCATGTCATTGTCAACAGCATTCACCCAAAAGCCTACGGAAGAGGGGCGGTCACATCAGCTCATAAGTTGAGGTACCTATGATGATGTTGAATATTATCAAAGTATTTTATAAGAGGATATTAAGACAGAGAGGTTACAGGCAACAGACATATTTCTGTTGTGCAAGATTAATCACAGAAATAACTTAAAGGTTAAAGGTGAGAAAATCTACTTCACTGTTCTGGGATTGACCCTATTTGGCAGTCTCTCTCAACAGAAAAGCAAGCTGTCTGCCGAAAGAATCTCACAAAACATGAACTCAGAAGCTTCAACCATGACCCCCAGTACAATTGCAGTTGCGGTCTGAACAATGCTGCCCAAAAACTAACCCACGGCCTTTAAAGTGCGAGGCAGATCACTTGACCTCTTCGTCATGTAGACCACCATAGTTAGAACATGTCAACACCTCTGAAGTCAGAGTGGGTTCGCCTGATAGCGAGGAACACTATTAATAGGCAAAAGCTAATCCACACGCAAAATTCAGGCCATTACTACTATAAATAGTGTTTATGGACTACGCTTGAGTTCAAAGCGAGCGAGCACAAAAAAAATGTTAACACCTGGTGACCAACCATACAACAGGACCCCCCCCCCCCCCCCCCATAGAAAGAACATGTTAACATATGGTGACCAATTTTCCAACAGAAACACGCCCCCCCCCCCCCCACACACACACACACACACACACAGAAAGAACATGTTAACATCTGGTGACCAACCGTACAACAGAAAACCCCCACATTCTAACATTTTAACATCTGGTGACCAACTGTACAACAGAAACTCACCAACCCCACTCCACAGAAAGAACATGTTATCATATGTTGACCAACCGTATAACAGAAAACCCCCACAGAAAGAACATGTTAACATCTGGCAACCAACCGTACAAGAGAATATGGACAATGATCAATCATCTCCACAATAAAACATGGCTGCAATGGATCTCCAACACTGTCTCTTGCCGTAATTATACAACTGTCAGACTGCTGTTCATCCATCTCTTGATTATTTTCCCACTCGTATCGTTGTTTACCTCTTACTCGCTTGCCTTCAACCTTACCCAACTCAATCTGGTTTCTTCTTCTTCTTCTACTGCGTTCATCCGGAGTTTTTTTTCCGGATGTGATTGCATTGTGCCTGTTTACAGCAAAGCTGCGTTCTTGTGCCGTTAGGCCGACACATCCAACTTCTGCGGTTGATAAGAGTGTTATGGTTTTTATCATGGCTGAAATATTCCACTTGCCTCTTTTTTATTTCTTTCATTAACTCTTTTCATTCCCAGTTTGTCTAGAACCTCAGTATTTGATTGTTTTTGTTTCCATGGAATATGACATATTCTTCTGTATATCCACATCTCCAAGGCCTCTATGCAATTTTCTAATCATTTGTTCATTGTCCAGGCTTCCATGCCATAAGCAGTGTTGAATATACATATCATTTGACAATTCTCATTTTTAATGTGTTGTTAATCTTTCTGTTTCTTAATGTTAATACTGATTTTATGTTGTTGAAAATAATTTTGGCCATTCCTATTCTCTTTTTGATTTCTGTTTCACTTTTGCCATCATCTGTTAATACATATCTACAAGATAGGAGAAACTTATTACTCATCCTAGTATCTCCCTGTTTACTGTAATGTTCATTGATGGCCTCTCCTGGACAAAGATAAATAAAAAGAAGCTCAAAAAATACCTACATACCAAGCCTACAATCATGAGAAAAGTGCGAGTCTGATTTGGTCTATAACCAGCAGGCAAGAGTGAAGCATCTTGGGATGTGCAGGATTTCAGTTCCTGCCAAACCATGACATTTGTCACATGTTGCCGTGACCCCAGGGCCAACAATCCATGGCAGTTCATGAACAGATTTAGGTTTCTTTGTTGCTCAAAGGAAACATGGCTGGAAACCAAGTAATCCTAGGTTTGCAAGAAAATAGCAGAAACTAAATTACTAGATGAACAATACAGTTTATGCAAAAACTTCAATAAATATATCAGGAATAAGCTAATCCTACTACAGTCATTGCCTTAAAGATAATGAACCCTCCATTAAAATATCAAAAAGTATCAAAAGTCATGTGCCAGTATCAACAGTCATGTGCCAGTATCAAAAGTCATGTTCCAGTATCAAAAGTAATGTTCCAGTAGCAAAAGTCATGTTCTGGTATCAAAAGCAACGTCCCAGTATCAAGTCATGTGCCAGTATCAAAAGTCACATGCCAGTATCAAAAGTCACATGCCAGTATCAAAAGTCATGTTCTAGTATCAAAAGTCACATCCCAGTATCAAAAGTCACATGCCAATAGCAAAAGTCATGTTCTAGTATCAAAAGTCACATGCCAGTATCAAAAGTCCTGTCCCAGTATCAAAAGTCATGTCCCAGTATCAAAAGTCACATGCCAGTATCAAAAGTCACGTCCCAGTATCAAAAGTCACATGCCAATAGCAAAAGTCATGTCCCAGTATCAAAAGTCACATGCCAGTATCAAAAGTCACGTCCCAGTATCAAAAGTCACATGCCAGTATCAAAGTCATGCTAACCAACACTTCTCGTCAGCTCTATGCAGAAATCCCTAGACACTGATGCTAGTGCGCCTAACTACCTGTTAAAGACTCTTCTTCTTCTTTTTCAGTCCCTTATCCCCCATTCAGCACAGGCCGTCAACCAACTCCTGCCCAGCCATTCTATCACTGACCATCTCCTGAAGCTTCCTCGATGACCTCCACACTTTACATCTACCACTTGTGCCGTCCTTCCAAAGGCAAATATACTGCTAGCTTTCAAGGTGCCTTTTCTGGAGACTTTTCTAGGCAAAAGGAGGTAAGTTAGTGATCCACATAACTTGCGGGTTACTCCACTTCCCGCCATACCTCTTCCAGAAGTGCCTCCTTTCATTTTGGTTGGCTGAGTTATTCTTCTTTCCTTATTGACTTATTCATGGATGGTTGGGTTTTGCAGCTAGTCGGCCCGATGCCAACCCTCCTTAATCACCTCTTATGACATGTATGGTAGGTTAAAGTGTCACTATTCTTTGCTTCCCTTAAGGATTGTGATAACAGATGGCTACTGATGAAGCCCAATAATGACTGAATACTTAACATAATGCAAGAGTGTAAGAGTCATGGAAAAATCACACAGATGATGACAGAACCTAAAATCACATAGAAGATGATAGATATCCAGAACTTAAAATCACATGGATGATGATAGATAATCAGAACCTAAAATCACATGGATCATGATTGATAATCAGATCCTAAAATCACATAGAAGATGATAGATAATCAGAACCTAAAATCACATAGAAGATGATAGATAACCAGAACCTAAAATCACATGGATCATGATAGATAATCAGAATCTAAAATCACATAGAAGATGATAGATAATCAGAACCTAAAATCACATGGATCATGATAGATAATCAGAACCTAAAATCACATGGATCATGATAGATAATCAGAACCTAACATCACATGGATGATGATAGATAATCAGAACCTAAGATCACATGGATCATGATAGATAATCAGAACCTAAAATCACATGGATCATGATAGATAATCAGAACCTAAAATCACATAGAAGATGATAGATAATCAGAACCTAAAATCACATGAATGATGATAGATAACCAAAACCTAAAATCAAATGGATCATGATAGATAATCAGAACCTAAAATCACATGGATCATGATAGATAATCAGAACCTAAAATCACATAGAAGATGATAGATAATCAGAACCTAAAATCACATGGATGATGACAGATAATCAGAACCTAAGTCTTGCACACTCTAAATGGAATGAACAAAGAGGTTTTATTTTCAAAGAGTTGAGAAGTGGACTCACAGGCCCATCTTCTTCTTCTTCTTCTTCTTCTTCTTCTTCATTCATCCGAAATGTTTGTTTTGGACATAATTGTGTTGTGTCTGTTTACAGCAGAGCTGAAATGTTTGTGCCTTTTGGCCGATCCATCCGACTTCTTCAGGCATTTATTGACCGGGTTAACCTTCTCGAGAGGCCCACATAACAGGCTGCCCTTCTTTTCTGATGATGAATCCTACCAATGGAAAGTTCTGGTTCATGACTACAGGGATCACCTGCTCCCAATTCCATCATCTCATTAAACGAACGCCTAAATATGGCAGGGTTAAAACAACAACATGACTAAACTGAATTTTCTGTCAAGGTATTTAAAGACGACACTTACTTTATAAAATAAACTTGTTCCCTGCACTGTGTACTTCCTTCTTGAAAACAAATCTTTTGAATCCTAGAATACATGAAGAAAAACTACATTTTTTTTTTTCAAAAGAAGAAATAAATGGATAAGAAATATATCAAGATTCCCATCTCAAAGAAAAAATGTGTGTGTGTGAAGCAACTGTCCAGAGAAAGGTTAAATTTATTTTGAAAAAGAATTTTGAGGTGTGGTTCCTTGGGAAAATGGTAAGAATTCCATGAACAGCTAAGAGAAGTTAAGTTGAGCTGAGTTGAGTTGAGTCAAGAACCCGACACCACAGCACTCGGGACATTCCCATATGTGCTCCGTCATCTGTAACAGCTAAGAGGACACACCCATCCACTGCTCATCATCATATAGCAGTTCATTTGCAAAGCATTGCTCTCATCAACACCCGCCAAAAATCATTCTCAATTCTTTTCTAGTTCCCCTACTTCAACAATTGTGCATGTCCATTCTCAATCCCTTTCTAGTTCCCCTACTTCAACAATTGCGCATGTCCATTCTCAATCCCTTTTTAGTTCCTCTACTTCAACAATTGTGCATGTCCATTCTCAATCCCTTTCTGGTTCCCCTACTTCAACAATTGTGCATGTCCATTCTCAATCCCTTTTTAGTTCCTCTACTTCAACAATTGCGCATGTCCATTCTCAATCCCTTTTTAGTTCCTCTACTTCAACAATTGTGCATGTCCATTCTCAATCCCTTTCTGGTTCCCCTACTTCAACAATTGTGCATGTCCATTCTCAATCCCTTTCTAGTTTCTCTACTTCAACAATTGTGCATGTCCATTCTCAATCCCTTTCTGGTTCCCCTACTTCAACAATTGTGCATGTCCATTCTCAATCCCTTTCTAGTTCCTCTACTTCAACAATTGTGCATGTCCATTCTCAATCCCTTTCTAGTTTCTCTACTTCAACAATTGTGCATGTCCATTCTCAATCCCTTTCTGGTTCCCCTACTTCAACAATTGTGCATGTCCATTCTCAATCCCTTTCTAGTTCCCCTACTTCAACAATTGTGCATGTCCATTCTCAATCCCTTTCTAGTTTCTCTACTTCAACAATTGTGCATGTCCATTCTCAATCCCTTTCTGGTTCCCCTACTTCAACAATTGTGCATGTCCATTCTCAATCCCTTTCTAGTTCCTCTACTTCAACAATTGTGCATGTCCATTCTCAATCCCTTTCTAGTTCCTCTACTTCAACAATTGTGCATGTCCATTCTCAATCCCTTTCTAGTTCCCCTACTTCAACAATTGTGCATGTCCATTCTCAATCCCTTTCTGGTTCCCCTACTTCAACAATTGTGCATGTCCATTCTCAATCCCTTTCTAGTTCCCCTACTTCAATTGCGCATGTCCATTCTCAATCCCTTTCTAGTTCCTCTACTTCAACAATTGTGCATGTCCATTCTCAATCCCCTTTCTAGTTCCTCTACTTCAACAATTGTGCATGTCCATTCTCAATCCCTTTCTAGTTCCTCTACTTCAACAATTGTGCATGTCCATTCTCAATCTGTCAGAGTCTTGCATAACACAAGACAAGTAGCTCGTTTTCTGGAAAGTGTGAAGTAATATCAAACTATCAAATCACACGAAGTGAATATCCGAAAGTATTATTCACACGCTTTATTGACGCGTTGCATTAATTATCGCACAAACATCGCGCACTGACAATCTATAGCAATCATTTCAACATGAACAAGATCACTACAATACATAATAATACATGCAAGCAATAAACATCTCACTTACAGTTAAACTTATACAAGCATTCGACTCAGTCTCCCACTGTCGTACAGGCTAGCTCTCAAGGCAGATTCAAACTCGACTCGCATTCCCTTGCGACCTGTCCCTTCAACGATCTCAGCCCGTCTGCCAGTTCCTACACGCCACGCTTACACGCACATGTCAGCTGGTGTCCCCTGCACGGTTCACGGGGTGAACTCAATTGCTGTGCGTGGCTACCTATCCGGGCGTCGGTAACGACGCCGCGTTCTCTCTGCCGTGTTTCATATTACTCAGGGTTGCGTGTTGTTATGTTGTCTGGCGTTGGTACAGACAACGCGTCGCAACCTCGGATGTGAGACCTTGACACTCTCCACACCCCTTTTTCATGAAAGGATTTCCTTTCATGTACAATATATATCTAGGTGTTATTAAACATGTCAAAGTCGAACATTATACATTAACAATTATAATAAATATATACAGGTGAATAGTCAACAATATGTATACACCACTTATGTTGCACTATGAAGTACAACAGTCAAGTACAATCTATTTAATGGGCATTACCTCGCTGTGACCCAGCTAGTCCGGTAGGTATCGGCTAAACTGGCCCCTACCTCACAACCAAGAACAAAAATACTAAAATAATCAGGTCAAGCCGTGAGCATCTCCCTCTGAGATGACTCCTCCATCAGACCTCTATTTAGAGTTTCTAATGAAGGTCAACAGTTTTGGCAATATACTGTCCATATCTAAACGATGTTACATTGACATGTTATTTATCAAGCACACATGTTAATGGTTACAATACATATTTACATATCACCAACAATTTAGAATAATGTCCCATGGTTATTATACAGAAAATTTTGGGAACAATAATTTATCGTCGTTTACAAGACATAAATTACAATTGCAAACTCATTTCTTAGTGTCATAATGTGATCCTTATTGACAAATGTGCACAAAAAGTCATGTTTGTAAAGAAGCAATCAAGTTATGATGCTGAGATTACATCCTATACAAATCAACATATACAATTCCGTATATGGGAATATTTTAAATCACATTTTAATACAACGTCATACATTTATATACTTTTAATAATATGCAAAAACTCGGAAGTATACAGCTGTACTATTACATGTGTTGTGCTGTCATTCAAACAAAGCTGGTCCGTTCTGGATGGATCTTCTATAAACGGAGTAGTAGTTGTTACTATCAGCTGTTGGATCATCTCTTCCGTCTTCTGCTCGGATTGTACTGTCGCAGTCATCTTTCGTACCTTGTTAAAACGTCTTGGGCACCTCGGTCTGGATACTTTAGGATTACCTCACGTTTTAGTGGCTTGGTAACTTCTTGGATCCTCTAGTGTTGTCCCGTGACACTTCTCCATAGTGTCTGGTTGTTAAAATATTTATGTATTTACAATAATAATTACATTCTTTCTCATATCTCACAGTTATACAACACATTAGTTTACATAATACTGATTTCATTCTTTCACATATCTCACAATTATATACGCATTCATTCGCATGATAATAATAAGAATTACAATATGTACATAAGTTATATACATTGGGAGATACAATCTTCCCCATCACAATGGTGTACACAGCGTTACTGACAAATTGTCACAATTGGCTGTGGTACTGAGCACTATCTACGTTGCAGTTTTCTACACCCTCTGCACTGTGCTCTGGTGTCGACTGGGTATTAGGTTCGTTGTATGGACATCTCGACAAAAGGTCTGCAAGACAGTTTTGTGAACCTTTTATGTGGTTAACCTCATAGCTATAGTCCTGCAGAAGAAGGGACCATCTTGCCACCCTGCTGTTACTAGGCGTTCCTCTGGTAACAATTGTCAGCGGAGTATTATCTGTTTCAATAATGAAATGTTTGCCTAACAGAAATCTAGAAAGTTTACGTACCGAAAATACCATGGCAAGAGCCTCGAGTTCCGGTGTACTGTAATTTTGTTCGCTGGTGTTCAGTTTTCGAGAGACGTAGTATACTGGGTACAAGATTTGGTCGTGTTCTTGGAGAAGCACACCTCCAATGGCTACGGAGCTCGCATCACATCTTAATCTAAAAGTAATATTCAAATTTGGCAATTTCAAAATAGGTGATTTAGAAAAATAAGAAAGAATTTTCGTAAATGCTGGCCTTAAACATTCACTGTTTACAATCACATTGGGGTGTTTATTTGTTAGTAGATCAGTGAAACATTTGGTCAATTCAGCAAAATGAGGAATAAACTGTCTATAATAGTTTAACAAACCTAACACACTTCGCAACTGTTTCTTAGTTGTCGGAAGCGACAATTTCAAAATTCTGGACATGATGTTATCGTCAGTTGATATAAAGCCATTTGAGATCTTATAGCCCAAAAATGAAATTTCCTGAAAGGCTATATCAACTTTGGAAGGTTTTACAGTCAGTCCATGATGTCTAATCCTGTCAAATGTCTGCTGTAGTGCTGTTATGTGCTGTGTCATGTCCTTTGTGTGTATGCAAATGTCGTCCATGTACCAAATGATGTTAGCAATGTCTGTCAAAAGAATTCTTGTCATTCTGACGAAGGTAGCTGGTGCATTGACTAATCCGAAAGGTAGTTTACACCATTCGTATAAACCCCAAGGTGTGGCAAATGCAGTCAGATGTATACTATCAGGATGTACAGCTATCTGCCAGTAGCCTTTTGTCATGTCAAGTTTAGTAAAATAACGTGAGTCAGATAGTTCAGTCAAGATGTCTTCACAGTTGCTCATTGGTTCTAAATCCAACTGTGTAATGCTGTTGAGCTTACGATAGTCCACACAGAGTCTAATAGTGTTGTCCTTTTTGCGTACCAACACTATTGGTGAACAGAAATGAGATTGTGAACGTCGAATGATTTGATTTGTTTCTAAATCAATGATTTCTTGATGAAGTTTTTCTTTATAGTGTATAGGAATGGAATATGGTCTACACTTAATAGGGACGTCAGATGTTAAGATGATTTGGTGTTGCACTAAATCTGTCTGTCCTGGGCTGTCAGAAAAGATCGTCCTGTAGTCTTGTATCAGTTGTCTGCAACTGTCAGTTTGTGTCTGAGTCAGTTTAGGATTTACCTTAATGTCTTGTAAGTTGGTCGTTGTGTCAAGACCTGGTGCCGGTATCTCGTCAGTGTCGTTGTCGTCCGTCTGGTCCACTATGGAGGTGCTTGCTGCAGTCTCTGCTTGTTCGTCTTGCCTGTGGTGATAAGGTTTGAGCATGTTAATATGAAAAATCTTATGTTTGTCCCTAACTGCAATCTCGTAATCTACCGTCGAAATTTGTCGTAGCACTTTGAACGGTCCTTGCCATGAGTCAGTTAGGAGATGTCTATCACTTGGCAAAAGAAGAAGCACGTCCTGTCCTGGCGTCAGTGTAATAGTTCTATTTCCTCTGTTAGCATATTGTCGGTAAATAGCTCCTGATTTTTGGAGAGCTTCTTTAGCTAATATACATGATTTCATAATTCTATCACGCAATGATGTTACATGTTCATATGGTGAAATGGGTATAGACAAAGTTGCACTTTCAGTCAACATAGATTGGTACATTACTAATGAGGAGTGAGTGAAATTGGTATTATGGCTCCCTAACTTAGTTCTAATATGGGAACAGACTTCCCTGATGTCTTTGGAAGTTATGGTTTTAGAAGGACTCGCTTCTGGCGAAATTTAGTACCTCTTGATATTATGTGGTCAAGAGGATCAATTCTGTCGACAGAGATATTTTTGAAAGGTCTGCTTGTTGACTCTGTTAATTGCAGTTCAGCTTGCGAGTGTTTCTTCACAAGCTTATGGCAGATGTTACAACTTCTGCAATATCGTTTGGTATCACTGCGAAACTTAGGCCAATAGAATTGAGTAAGTAATCTTGCTCTTGTTTTAGCATCAGCTATATGCCCTGCGAAGGGTATGTCATGTGCTAGCTTTAATGCTTGATTGCGGTTTTCTGCAGGTAGCACCGTTTGTTCTGTAGTGCTAGAACCTTTGGTATAGTACCGTGTCAGAATTCCGTTTTTCAGAGCAAAATACCATTTAGCATTCTTTGCTACTCGTGGCTTTTGGCCTATAAGTTTAAAATACTTCTGCAAAGATCGATCGGCTTTCTGGGCTGTTATAAACTTCTCCCTGGTTGTTTCAGGAGATGTCACAACTGGACTTATTTGTTGTAAAGCCTCTGTTTGATCGATTCGATCTTGCATTTGGGCAGTAGATCTGCTTACTGCAATTGTAGTATCGCAACGATCATTCTCATCACACATTGATGTTACATTCACACCATTACATGTATGTTCTGGCATAGCCAGGTTGGTATTTGTACATTCATTTACAGGTGGTAATACATCATGAATGGTGATTGGTGATGAAGGTGAAATGGTAGTATCAATATTACAACTGACAGATGATGTATTGATGTCATGTGGTATGTCATTCACTTCAGGAAGGTTTCCAATGATAATATCACAGCAAGGATTGGTTAATGCTGCGCATTTCACCTTTCCTGTAAGGAATGGTGTAGTTATATATGCCCATGCAAGTGGATATTTCTCTATGTTCCCTGAGAATGTCCTGCATGTGACATATTTACCACTATATTGTGATGGTAAAATATAGTCTCTCTTTAGACCAATGAGGGTACATCCGCTGTCTCTTAAGACGGTAGCAGCTTTACCATTAACATACCCATGGTGGATATTCAATTTACCTTGGGAGTTAATTCTTAAATTGGTCTCTTTATTGATATCTGGTATGGAATGGCTGCATGTTAAACTGCCATCCTCATGAAAAGAATTACAGATGGTACATCTATTAAGGTGAACCACCTCAATGGCATGTGCTGCATTTACAAAATGATGTTTCACACTTTCTTCGTCTGAGGAAGAGCTATCACTCATGGCTGAATTAGTCTTTGCAATCATTTGCTTGCCTTTACAAGAGTGGCGCCAATGGCCATAAGCTTTACAAAGGAAGCATTTTGTGAGGCGTTTGTAGCTCTTTCCCACCCTATCTTGCTTGCTTAAGTAATTCTGCAAGTAAGTGAGGTACCCAGGGTGTTTGTCACACATATCATTTTCCTTGTGTGAAAACTGGCAATATTTACACTGATAGTATTTCTCAGTATTTTGCTTGTATGGTCTCTGTTTATTGTGGTGCACTGACTTTGATTTACCATATGTAGCTGATGCTACGAAATCTGTACTAGTCAACCCACTAGCGAAACATTGTTTATTGGCTGCAAAATAACCAGAGCCACGACTTTCAATCTGTTGAACACTTTCACACTGACATTCCAACAAAAATTTAGAAAAGGGAGCTGGGAGAGATGCGATAATCTTATCTCTCAACATAAGATCAACTAATTTGTCATAACTTCCATTTACTTTGGCTGCTGACAGCCATTTAGAAAAAATATTTTGAATTTCTGAGATGTAATCAGAGAACGTGTGTGTTGGCTTAGGAGACAACTTCCTAAACTGTTCTCTATAACCTGATTCATGTAGCAAAAAGTGTGACATAATTTTTGCTTTAATGTACAGATAATCTTCTTTCAGGTCATTTGGGATCGACTCTATGACTTTAAGAGGTTCCCCAGAAAGACTTCTTACATATACTATCCCCCATTCAGGTTTTGGGATTTTGTAATGATCCATAACAAATTCAAAATTTTGAGTGAATGCTGCTATGCAATCACCTGTGTTGTAATTTCTGATCAGACCTTGGTACTTTTTATGAGGTTGATCTTTGTCTGTTTCTTTATTCACTTTATATTTAGAACATTCAGCTTTTAGCTGTTCCATTTTTAGTTGTGTTTCTTGCTCTACTTTCTTACTTTGGGCTAAGATCTCAGCTTGTCTCACTGCAGCCTCTGACTGTGCTTGTTGAAGCTTTAGGGCAGCTTCTGATTGTGCCTGCTGAAGCTTTAAAGCAGCTTCTGATTCCTTTAGAGCAGCTTATGCTTGCATTAGAGCAGACTGTGCTTGTTGAAGCTTTAGGGCAGCTTCTGATTGTGCCTGCTGAAGCTTTAAAGCAGCTTCTGATTCCTTTAGAGCAGCTTATGCTTGCATTAGAGCAGCTTCTGCTTGTGCCCGTTGACGCTTTAAAGCAGCATCTGATTCTGCCTGCTTAAGTTTTAAAGCAGCATCTGATTCTGCCTGCTTAACAGCCAAATCTAATTCAAACTGTTTGAAAGCCTCTTCAGCAGCTCTATCCTCACGTTCCCACTCTTCTTCTTGAACCAGAAGATATTCTGCATATTTATTCTCACTCCAAGCTCTCAATTCCTCACCAGACATATTCAATGTTAAACCCATTTCAATGAAATCGTTCAAAGAAGACATGATGAACAATAGGTATGATGGAATAAATATAAACAAAATTACTTATGATGTTAGTAAGTTACAAATATCTATAGCACAGTTAATGTCTAAAGCCAGACTAACGAAAGTATAAAGAAACCTGGAAAGAAATTTTATACTCAAGTAATCCTTGGGTACTGTGCTGTTCAGTGGTGCTCGAAATCACACTGGAACGTCTTTCGGGTTGACGCACAAAAAATTTTTGAAGTTCACCAGACTCAGGTAAAGTTGTCACAAAAACCCTGTACTTTTTAAACTAAACGAAATTTAGAACGTTTGTAAATGTATGGTGTGTGTAATGTCACTAAAGTCTGTAAAGGTTTGTATGCTGTCAAGTATTATTGTTAGTCGTTACCACTTTCAACAACTTTCACGCTCACACTACCTCTACTCAATGACATTCAAGGGCACGGCCGCCATTTTGGATTTTAGGTACACAATTTGTTGAATTTAGTGCTAAGTCTGAAGACGCCTCGGTTGGCTTCAAATAATATCTTCACACTTATAATTTAATTAAATCAACTCTATTAATTCATTACTTTACCTTAATCTATGACTTGCGCACTTCTATCGGCATGTTCACATTCGCTTCAACCTCGGACAAAAAAATTTATACGTTCGCATTTGATTCAAAACCCGGACGAAAGCCACCACATTCGCACTTGTCAGAGTCTTGCATAACACAAGACAAGTAGCTCGTTTTCTGGCAAGTGTGAAGTAATATCAAACTATCAAATCACACGAAGTGAATATCCGAAAGTATTATTCACACGCTTTATTGACGCGTTGCATTAATTATCGCACAAACACCGCGCACTGACAATCTATAGCAATCATTTCAACACGAACAAGATCACTACAATACATAATAATACATGCAAGCAATAAACATCTCACTTACAGTTAAACTTATACAAGCATTCGACTCAGTCTCCCACTGTCGTACAGGCTAGCTCTCAAGGCAGATTCAAACTCGACTCCCATTCCCTTGCGACCTGTCCCTTCAACGATCTCAGCCCGTCTGCCAGTTCCTACACGCCACGCTTACACGCACATGTCAGCTGGTGTCCCCTGCACGGTTCACGGGGTGAACTCAATTGCTGTGCGTGGCTACCTATCCGGGCGTCGGTAACGACACCGCGTTCTCTCTGCCGTGTTTCATATTACTCAGGGTTGCGTGTTGTTATGTTGTCTGGCGTTGGTACAGACAACGCGTCGCAACCTCGGATGTGAGACCTTGACACAATCCCTTTCTAGTTCCCCTACTTCAACAATTGTGCATGTGCATTCTCAATCCCTTTCTGGTTCCCCTACTTCAACAATTGTGCATGTCCATTCTCAATCCCTTTCTAGTTCCCCTACTTCAATTGCGCATGTCCATTCTCAATCCCTTTCTAGTTCCTCTACTTCAACAATTGTGCATGTCCATTCTCAATCCCCTTTCTAGTTCCCCTACTTCAACAATTGTGCATGTCCATTCTCAATCCCCTTTCTAGTTCCTCTACTTCAACAATTGTGCATGTCCATTCTCAATCCCTTTCTAGTTCCTCTACTTCAACAATTGTGCATGTCCATTCTCAATCCCCTTTCTAGTTCCTCTACTTCAACAATTGTGCATGTCCATTCTCAATCCCCTTTCTAGTTCCCCTACTTCAACAACTGTGCATGTCCATTCTCAATCCCCTTTCTAGTTCCTCTACTTCAACAATTGTGCATGTCCATTCTCAATCCCTTTCTAGTTCCTCTACTTCAACAATTGTGCAAGTCCATCGTCATGCTGCCGGTCTCTCTGGCCGAGGGGTTATATGACTTTCTCTGTAATCCCGTTTATCCACGCAGGGTAACACAGCGCGCGAGAATTGGAAGCGGTTCTACCCGCGCTGGTGACATGCGGGATAACTGAGCTGGCCGCTCAGAAATCAATGGCAAACTACTGAGTGTAATCTTGCCAAGAAATCAACAATCAGCTGAAAGTTGTCAGCGATGTCCTGTAAAAGGATATGCGAATTTAAAAAAAAAAAAAATCGTCATGCTGGTCATCCGTCTCTTCTCCAGTGGAAGCCTTCCATCAATGTCCTTTCCACACCAATGAATGGCCAAAGTCTCTGAGACATGACCGTATTTATCAGCAAGTTCTCTTCGATGTTAAGATTTTGTAGAATGTCAGTATTTGTCTTCTTCTTGGTCCATTTTATAAAAATTCTTCTGTAACATTTGGCTGGAGGACAACAGCACACATATGTAGAGATTTTAACAGACTCACAAAGAATGATGAGAAACGTGAAGGCAGGCATGCTTCGGGCAGAGTGGCAGGCTTCATTTCAACAATCAAACATAGACAGCATCTGTTGGATATTTTCTCAGGACATACTGGTAAGCAGCTGGACAAGACTGGCTGTGTCTGCACCACTTGGTGATGTATTGGTGCATGATAAGGAAGATGTGGTCTGGGCCCTTTCAAATCATGTCTAGTGCAAAAGAACAGACAGATCATCAAGGTCTGGAAAGAATGGTGCTGCAAGGAGTGACCAGAGGATCTGTCCAACACTCAAAACTCTGAGGAAAGGCCAGATGGACACATAATCAGACTGCTACTAGTACGCCAACAGATAACTAACTAACTATATTTCTGAGTTATCATTTCCATTGGAACGGTGTTAAATAGCTCTCCTTCCTCTCTACCTGCGCAGAACCTACGGGTGTGTAAGACTGGTTCTTCAGCTGCACATCTGTATTGAGGTATGGCAATCTTTGGAACATTAGACAGACTGGGTACCCAGTAAAACTGGTACTTTAGCTGCACATCTATATTGAGGTATGGCGATCTTTGGAACATTCGACAGACTCAGAACTCAGTCTATGCAAGACTTTTTTACCTACACACCTGCATTGTGGTTTACTGCAGCATAAACAATAATAATCTATGCCCAGAAAAATATTCAACCTACCAAGAAATCATCAAAGTCCATAGCTTCAAATTCACTCAAAACTTCATCACAGATCAGCTGAAAGGAAAATAGAAAACTTTCAGTGTCAATTTTCATATTTATAAAGTAATGGTATATGTTTCATGGGTAATAGAAAGAGAATCTTAGCACTTTGAGAAATGTACACAAGATCAGGTTTCATCACAGAAACTGTATGCTAATTGTCTCTCAAGCAACTTTTAAAAAATTTTCTTCTTTGGTAGTCATGACAACAGACATGCTATACCTGCAGCCGTGTTGCTAGGATGGATCCATAAAGTGTTAATTTGTACACATGCAATCACTGAAAAGATTGGTCACATTTGATTTGGTTTGGTTTGTAAAGACTAAATTTCACTGCACATGAATATCTCCATAAGTGCTGCAGTCTCCTCCCATAGATCACACAAGGAGAATCTCAGCACTGTGCACAAACTCTGAAGCACCAGCGTGGATCCAAATGTGTGTATAGTAGAATCACACAAGATGTAATTTTCTGTGGGTAGGTTGTCTAATTTGGACATTTTACCCGGGCAGTGACATATTTGGTCTGCTCTTTTCAATGTCCATTTGCAACATGCACACTGATCCACAGAGCCATGGCATCACTCCAACATACTAAACATGTGGATTGTGCACACATCACAACTATCTCATAAAACTGTAATTTTCCTGCCAGAATTAATTATTCAAGTAGAAGTTTAATTTTGCAAGAACTTTATAAGTCAATATCATCATCCAAAAGGAGTGTACTGCAGCTAAATATACAAGTCCCGTAGTCCTGTATACCTCTACATCACTGAGTTGAGGCAGTCTGAAGCCAAATATACAAGTCTCTGGGGTCCTATTTTCCTCTACATAGTTGAGCGGAGCCAGTCTTAAGCTAAATTTGCAAGTCTCTGGGGTCCTATTTTCCTCTACATAGTTGAGCGGAGCCAGTCTTAAGCCAAATTTACAAGTCTCTGGGGTTCTATTTTCCTCTACATAGTTGAGCGGAGCCAGTCTTAAGCCAAATTTACAAGTCTCTGGGGTCCTATTTTCCTCTACATAGTTGAGCGGAGCCAGTCTTAAGCTAAATTTACAAGTCTCTGGGGTCCTATTTTCCTCTACATAGTTGAGCGGAGCCAGTCTTAAGCCAAATTTACAAGTCTCTGGGGTCCGATTTTCCTCTACATAGTTGAGCGGAGCCAGTCTTAAGCCAAATTTACAAGTCTCTGGGGTCTGATTTTCCTCTACATAGTTGAGCGGAGCCAGTCTTAAGCCAAATTTACAAGTCTCTGGGGTCTGATTTTCCTCTACATAGTTGAGCGGAGCCAGTCTTAAGCCAAATTTACAAGTCTCTGGGGTCCGATTTTCCTCTATATCATTTAGTTGAGGCAGATAAATAAGTCCTTGAGATCATTTTGTCATTTCAAATCTGGAATATAAACAAAGCGATAAAGAAGAACAGAACACATTTATTGAACATAATCATCTAGTTTAGGCAGTCACTGGGGTCCTATTTTCCTCTACATAGTTGAGCGGAGCCAGTCTTAAGCCAAATTTACAAGTCTCTGGGGTCCTATTATCCTCTACATAGTTGAGCGGAGCCAGTCTTAAGCCAAATTTACAAGTCTCTGGTGTCCTATTTTCCTCTACATAGTTGAGCGGAGCCAGTCTTAAGCCAAATTTACAAGTCTCTGGGGTCCTATTTTCCTCTACATAGTTGAGCGGAGCCAGTCTTAAGCCAAATATACAAGTCTCTGGGGTCCTATTTTCCTCTATATCATTTAGTTGAGGCAGATAAATAAGTCCTTGAGATCATTTTGTCATTTCAAATCTGGAATATAAACAAAGCGATAAAGAAGAACACAACACATTTATTGAACACAATCATCTACCTTATTTTCATGGGATAAGTTGAGCATTTTAACAGTGTGGTAATCTTTCACAGCAAAAGCCATCGCGTGAGATGACAAGGAAGAACAAAGTCCAAGGGCTTCATAAAACATCAAGGCCAGAACTCTATCCAACCAGTTTCTATCACAGTCTGAAAATGCGCTGTGGAATACATTGTATATTCAAAGAATGTAATTGTGTTATTTTGAATAGAACAAACATTACTGTACTGTGGGAAAGCCAACAAGTACCAAGCCACCAAGCCTCCCAAGCAGACATCACAATGTTAGGCATAATACTTTTTCTCTGTTTACACAATGTTAGGCATGAGACTTTTGCCATTATTTCTGGATGACTGATACTCATGCCAACAAAATCAACACACGGCGATCGATTCCCAAATTGTCTCCGGATGATTTCGAACACCCTGACCCGATATATCTGGGAATTGTGAATCTGTATTCACTAACCTCCAAGCCACAGATGCCACATAAAGCTATGTTCACAACTAAAATCCCCATGTGTCAGAAAGAGGCACCACTACAAAATAAGAACCAAATGCTGAGGTTGTATTGTGTCATAAACATTTTCAAAACCTGGCCACTCCTTTTCAGGCACCAAAATAAATTTGAAGCAGATGTCTAAGTGTCTCTGATCTCGAACTCTGATGAACCTATTACAACAACTTTACTCTGTGAAGGAAACAGCAACACACAAGGAAACTTGCCCTCTTCGCCCTTTAAAGTCCATGAAGCCCTCATCATTCCACTTGCAGCGGGCAGTAGCTGATCAGTGACACCTGCAGGTGTCTCCCATCATCAGAGGCAACCAGTGGTTCCCCTGTCAACACCAAATGACGAGGACTTATAACCCATAACTGCTGCCTTTCACTTTGATTCTGAGTTCAGTTAAAATCAGGGATGGAGTTATACCTCTCCATACACAAAGCCTGGGCTGAACTGTAGAGACCATGTGTTTGCCCATGCAGCATAATCCCTCTCTCAGCCTGTCTAGTTTACCCCAAAGGAAAAGTGACACTAATACATCTGGAACAAGACAAGCTGCAGAAGCTGTTGGATCAACAAAGCAATGCTCTTACTGTCCACCTGTTGGAGCTTCGATCCTAGACGAGTTGCTGACCAAGGCATAGGGTCTGGAATGCATGCGATGACATTTAGTCTTTAGGTTGCATTTCCTTGCACTAGGGTAAGGCTTGTAATCATTCCACACCTTCCGATAAAATTATCTGTACAGAATTTCCTGTCAAAAAGTCAAGGACATGAAGTGTGTTGGGTATATGGTGATATCCCCATATTTGTATAGTCCAACAGTCATTCGATCTGTGATATGGCCAATACCCCGCAGGCCTCCTTTCCTTCCCAGAACATTCCCAGGTACCAATTTTAGGGGTTGAGCCCAGATACATTTTAAACTCGTCTTAATGGAGATTCAAACACTTGGCCACTGGGCTAGCAGGCAAACATGTTAGCCACTGGCATACTGCAGCTTGCTAGAATCAACAGCACAATCTGCTGTAACCATACTTGGATTTTGTGCTTTTTTTTTAGTTCCATGTCCTTCACAGGACATAGCAGTCAACCCCAGCATTTTGGCTGTTCGTGATTCATGGGCAAGTTTTATGTTCAGTAGTTTGCCATTGCTTTCTGAATGACTGGCACCAATACCTTTTTCGAAAAAACCAGCACTGCTGTGTTTCAAACCCGGGTATATGGGATTATGAATCACGTCCGTAACCCCTTGGCCACAACTGCAGCTTCCGAGAATCAATAGCACAAAGTGCTGTAACCATATTTGATTTTGTTTTAGCCACTGGCATACTGCAGCTTGCTAGAATCAACAGCACAATCTGCTGTAACCAGACTTGGATTTTGTTTCAGTCAAACTGCTACACAATTCTCTCCAAGTACACACCATCTGCAATAAGTATCTTACCGTTTAACATCTGAAAACAGGAGCACCATTAATGAACAGAAAGCGTCTAAGCTAACACCCAGATCAGCACTTGATATCCTGAAAGTAGAAATCAAAGTTCCCAAGTCTATAACTCTAGGGGCTGGTTTCATATTTGTAATGCAGTTTCATCATCTCATTGCTAGCCAAACTAGACAATAAATAAACTATAATTATATACTATTTGAACTGCTTCATAAAGCATGGAAATGTACTTGCTTTTAAATTTTAAACAGCAAAGTGTTTTGTCACTTCAAATATTTTTCCTTCCCTCTTTTTAGGAGAGTGCATCACAATTTGTTATGCCCCTTAGAGATCAGTGCGTCTGACTTCAACATAAATTTTTATTTTGTTTACTTCTTCCAAAGGAGTATCTGACTGAGTGGCTAGTATGCTAGGCTTTCAATTTGGGAGACCCAGGTGGATTCCTCAGTAAGATGGTGAATTTGCTTCTGTCGGGGGCAAAAAGCAAACCCTAACATTGCAAGGTACTACAGGCAATAATGACAGTTACTTCTTCTAGAAGATTCTAGCCAAAGTAATGGGCTCTGTCGAGTCGTTAGTAGGTTTTTCTTTCCTAACAATTGCCAGAGCAACAGCCTTGCAGCCTACACCTTGCAATTTCTAACTGCAATGGGATTTGTTAGCTTGCACATGGGACACCCTGTTTCTCACCCTGAATCTAGGAACAACTTTAGAATCAGCACCTGAAATATTAGAACTATTTACAAATTGGAAATGACAGTACAGATGGTAGAAGAAATGAAGCACTATAAGATTATAATTTTGTGATCATGTGAAACAAGATAGAATGGAGCAAGCAGAAAGCTCTCAAACACCGGTGAAACAGTGCAGTTCTCTTGCTATATAGAACAAAATGTCCCACACAGTAAAGAAGATGCCATTAAGCCATCTAAAGGGCATGGAGGGAACTGCAGGAGACAGCAAAAGAGAGGAAAGCTTGGTGTGAGATTGATGGGAGTCTACGTTCCAATGGGAAATAAAGGGCCGCAGAAGAAGATGAGTTATCAGGCTATGATCTTCAGATGGAGAACAAGACCACTCAATAATTACAAAAAACAGGAGAAGAAGTGGAGGGAAATTAAATAAGGAGGAGAACCTGGAGGTGAGTTGAGAGGAGAAGAAGAAAATGATAATTCTTAAAACACATAATTTTATCTCACTTAGAAGCACATCATTTTTATTTGTTCCTCACAAAAGTAAAGCCAAGTGAGATAATGTGACGACTGTCTATGAACGACTGCTAGTTAAAGATACAATAACAAATGATACAAAATGTGTTCAAATGCCTGAGTTTGGATTTAAGTGTGGTTCTAGCAAGGGAGCATGTATGTGGGGATGAACCTGGCATGTTCACAACTAGTGTGTTACTTGAACGATCAGCGTCTACCACTTACAACATTTGCTGAGGGAGACGGAGTGTCTACAGATTTGCCTGGAGTGCCATAATGTAAATTCTTAAATCCTAGAACCAAACACAACCAAGAACCAAGAACCTAGAACCACATAATTATATGTCACTTATATATAGTAATATATAACAATGCTGGATTCAGACAACATTCAAAGTTAACATTTCTATGTGAACATATTCAATTTTTCAAAAACTAGACACTAATCTAAATTTTGTCTCCTGTATTCACCTGTTGTCTGGCATGGCAAACACAAGAACATCATGGCCAAACTGCTTATATACAACATTCACAGCGACCCCATTTAGCACAATGTGTGTACTGAAATTAGAGTATTTCAAACAATTTAAATAATAGCAACTAAAACATCAATCTATAGCATCTATATTTTATCTATCTTTTATGTATTCATTCAACACAAGGTTTGTACTGACATTATAGTATTTCAAACAGTTTAGATAATTATAGTTAGTTAGTTGCATATCCTTTACAGGACGTCGCAGTCAACACCAGCATCTTTTGATGTTGTGATCTCTAGGCAAGTTTAAGTTCAGAAGTTTGCCATTGCTTTCTGAGCAACCGGCACCCATACCATTTCATAAAAAAACCAATGCAAGGCTGTCTGCTGCCAAACCACCCACAGCTGTGTATCGAACATGGTTATACGGGATTACGAACTGCGTCTGTAACCCCTTTACCACGGAGCTGACAAATAATTATAGCAACAAAAAAATCAATCTATTTTATCCATTTTTTAATTATGCTCAGGAGTGATTGGCAAAGTGATTACACTGCATGTCTTTCAGGAGTGATTGGCAAAGTGATTACACTGCATGTCTTGTGCAGCAAAGGTTGTGGATTTGATTCCAGCCTGTGTTGTTTGGTTCACGAGTGCACTTTTCTCAGAGACCCCTGGGGGTTATCGCTGAAGCTATGGAGTTTGTGCTTTATGATACCTTTCAGCAGGCAGCCCCACAGAAAGATTCCAAGCCATATAGGATCAAACCTAGTGAACTGAAGTCAATCGTCTTGCTTTTTAAACTCTTCTTTATTTATCCTCATCACTCTAGGCTGTGGGATGGAATCTACTGACAATGACAAACCTAAAACCCACGGAGGAGACATGCCCAACCCAGCCACAACCCAACCAGTCCGCACGTGCTGTGCCGAATCATGACCTGGTTATGCAAATATGCCTCTCCACAGACATGAAATTCCAGTACCAGTCTTCATTACTCCGCTCATTTGTAAAGGAGGAGACCTATTCTCCACAATCTCTGTGGAGCTGATACTGCAGTACAAGACAGGGTAAAAAGTTTCCTCACTCTAATAGACACCAGCCCTGTTCAGGGTTCAAACAACCTGAAAGCCAATGTGTCAGATTTAATGAGTTAAAACTCACCTTCCAGAAGATTTACCAACCAACCAACCCCATCAATCTATCCCCATATGCAAGGTGATCGAGCCCAATGAAACCTGGTTAAAAGTCCCCAAGATAAATGCCCTGAGCATGACAGTGCATCTAAGGCTTTGCCTGGAATGTCATAACATCAATTCTATTAACAGTTAAACACCCTGTTTCCATGCCAAGAGGTAAATTGAGGATATGATCCATCCATCCATCATATGCCATGCCGGTAAGCGTGGGTGGTCATGTTCTGCCATCTCACTCGATCACCAGAGTCGTGGATCAGCTCCGTGTTTCTGTCTCGACCATGCCACAAGGCCAAGCCATCCAGGTACTTGCTTCTAGGTTTTCCCCTTGGTCTGTTCCCCTCAATCTTACCAGTTGTCACCAAATTCTCCAATCCATTTCTTCTCATAACATGCCCAAAAAATTTTGACTGTCTACGTCTAATTTCTCTAATCAATTTACGATCTTCATTTGTTTCTTGAAGGACTTGTTCATTGGTCTTTCTGGCTGTCCATGGTATTCTTTGCATTTTCCTCAGAAACCACATCTCTACAGCCATCAGATGTTTTTCAGCCTGACTGCTCATTGTCCACGCTTCACATCCATACAAAAGTACAGGTTCAATGTAGCATCTCAACACTCTTTTTCTCGTTTCAATTGACATCTTTTTATTGGTCAATATGTTTTTCATCTTGCTAAAGGCTACTTTTGCCATGGCGATTCTTGTTCTAATCTCTTCAAGGCATCTCCCATCAGATGTTATTACTGTTCCTAGATAATTGTACCTGCTCACTTGTTGAAGAATATTCCCATTTACTTGTATATTACATTGTGGTATTTTGTCCTTCCTAGTGAGGATTTGATACTAGGCCCATAATTTAAAATCAATCATGGGTGATGTGGTCCTGCAAATCCTTCATCTGAATTCCTCTGTCTAGAGGAATGTATCACACCTCACAAGTCAGTTTGTCTAGCTTGGCATGCATCTGTATATGGTTGGCTTCCTCCAGACAGACTGCATCCGAAGTAATGGGCTCTATCAACCCATAGATAGGTTTTATTTCCTAACAATTTTGCCAGTGTAGTGGTCTCACCATCTACTTTTTGCATTGTCCAATCGCTGTGAGATTTTAAGCATACACACTTGCACCATAACCCCTCAGTCATAGCTACCCTTAATATGCCTCTGCACAGAATCCAAACTGGCGTCAATGAAAGGAAGGAGTTTACTGCTGCCAAACTGTTACTAGAGTCCAAATAACACACAAAACGGAGGTCAGTATGAGATCGCTCATTCTTAAACATCTGGTGTGCTGATGCCAAAGTAGCGGATTCACCCCTTACACCGATAAATTCGACTCAAATGTTGACTTCTCGTCCTTGACTTTTAGGGACGTAAATTACAAGTACCTCTGAAGTCAGAGTGGGTTCGCCTAATGGCGAGGGATGCTGGTAACAGGGAAGCTAATCCACATGCAAACATCATTTCAGTGCACTAGAAGTAGTAGCACGTGTATAGACTACACGGGAGTTCAAAGCGAGCAAACAAAACACACACAAAACATAAAACACGGCTGAGAGGCTCCATGGAGGGAAACCACACACAGGCACTGACAAATGTTTCAACCAGTCATTAGAGCAACAAGAATGAAGAAGAAAAATATATAAATATAGAACACTGATAAATACTTCCTGCAATGGTATCTTAACAAGAAGACTTAAAATGGAAATAGCCAATGAGAAAGGGGTATAGGGCAAGGAAAAGAAAAAACATTTTTTTAAATGAAAAACAGAAATGAAAAATACATCTTTCTCTCTCTCTCTCTCTCTCTTTGCATGTGTGAGTATGTGTAGGTAGGTTTTAGTGCATTTATCTATATCTATAAAAATCGTTGTATGTATGGATGTATGTGGATCCGTCCTTTATGTGTTCGCGAACGGTCCATCCGATTGAGATGAAATTTTCTACACGTTTTCCTTTCATTCCTGTGCAACCAACTGTCATATTTTTACCTATCAGCTATCAGCTATTACCTTCCTAAAATTTAATTTTGTAATTACATGACTAAACATAAGAAAATATAAAAATATATAAAAAAAGGGATATATCTTTTAGTAGCATTGTTATATCTTAAGTTAAGTCCCCTGGCTATAGATATCTATATGAATTAAATGAGATGCTCCCCACCAGGGACTGGGTGCAGCCGGGCCAGGTCAAACAGACAGATAGACAGACTGACAGACAGACAGATAGTCGGGAACGGGAGCCAAGTTTACTTTAGATAGATCTCTTCCAATCATATTTTCTATCTATTCTTCTATTCTATCTATATTTTGTTGTTATGTTCGGGCCGAACATACATACATAGATAGACAGACAGACAGACAGACAGACAGACAGACAGACAGACAGACAGACAGATAGATAGATAGATAGATAGATAGATAGATAGATAGATACATAGATAGATACATAGATACATAGATAGATACATAGATAGATAGATAGATCCCCGCCAGAGCCTGGGCGAAGCCGGGCCGGGCAGCTAGTATGTATATAAAAATACATCTGTAGTGTATGTATTTGCATATATGGGTGTGTATATGTGCGTCCTTGTGTGTGAGTGTGTCTGCCGGTGCATACTTATGTAATTATACACATACTCACACATGTCTATTCTTCATCTCATTTTCCTTTGCCAGACAATCAAGGATGACAAAAGTCGAGATAGTGAAATACAAACGTTTCCGATAGTATACATGGTGCTCACCAAGAGGCTGGCTGGTCCACCACATCAACCAGAACAGAACTAAGTGTGATGAAGAGACCTCGAAGTGCTGTCAGATTCTGTTCCTCCGGCGGAAATGTGTAGATCACATCCTCCTGAAACATGACCCCAATAATTGTCAAGGACCCAGCAAATGTCAAGGACCCAACAAATGTCAAGAACCCATTTACATAGCCTGATCATACCAGGTATATGATGCTAGCCTCATATTTGTATAGACCAATCAGCACTTGATGGTGGGGTGTGGTCAATCTCACGCCAGCCACTTTCATCTCCCGGGACATTTCCTGGTACCTATTTTAGGCTGGGTTGATCTGGAAATCTAGATCAGTTTATTTTTAATCTGCCTCAACAGAGACTTCTGCAACATTACTGTACACAAATGCCTGCGTGTCTCAAACAGACGAGGTATGTGTTGCCACGGGGTTTAATGAGCTTGCACTTAAACTTCTTGTGCACTGATGTCTCATTCCCTAACCAGTCATTTGGACTAAAACACTGACTTCTCATTTAGAAAGCAATGGCAAACTCAACATCATAATGTGCCATGCCTATAAGCGTGGGCAGTCTGTTTCGCCATCTTGAATAATCACCAGAGGCGTGAATCAGCTCTGTGTTCTTGTCTCGACCATACCACATGCCCAAGCCATCCAGGTATTTACTTCTCTGTCTTCCTCTTCTTCTTTTCCCCTCAATCTTGCCAGTTGTCACCAATGAATGAATCACCAAAAACCAAGAAGTATATTGTGAGCTTCACTAGAACATGATTACAAGAAAAAAAATGGACGTTGCGGCTAAAGCCTTCGTCAGCACAAACACAAATAGACACACAAATATACGAAAAACACTACATGAAAATACAAAGGTTACTTATCTGAATCTAGGTTTGGTCGAAAGCGCCTTAAGCACTTACCGCATGATGTGAATGGAAAGAATCGGATGTATGGTTTAAACAGGTCAATGGGCAACAGAGCGACACTGCGGATTAGCAGTGAACTATAACCGGGCTCTGTGGCGAAGGTGTAGTAAGTACTCCCGCATACCACATAGGAACACAGTGGCAGACGCTTGGAATGCAATACGCCCTGCCTTGGTTTGCATAGAATGGCATGAGTGCCGGTCGCTCAGAAAGCAATGGCAAGCCACTGAATGCAGACTTGACAAGAAATCACAAATGGAAAAAGTAATGTTGGGGTTGATTGCTACGTCCTGTAAAGGATAAGCTACCACGTTTTCTAGTGCGCTATACAACTTCAGGGATGGAAAAGGGGGAACGGGAGGTTGGAAGTTAAATGAAACTATGTTGGACATTGAGGCCGTGAGGGAAGACTGAACCCAACTGGAAGATAAGGTGGTTTTCTAATGTCTTACGATGATGTTCATGTGATGTGCACGATTTGAGCGCCGTGACCTTATGTCTGCCACGCCATGTGTGGATACTGGTTTCCGAGCACCACTGTTGATATCAGATAGGTGCTGTCTAAATCTGTCATCAAGATGTTGTCACCAAGTTCTCCAATTTATTTCTTTTCATAACGTGTCCAAAATGTTTTGACTGTCTGCGTCTAAATTCTCTAATCAGTTTACGATTTTCATTTGTTTCTTGTAGGACTTCCTCGTTGGTTTTTCTGTCTGTTCATAATATGTTTTGCATTTTCCTCAGAAACCACATTTCCCAGCCATCAGATGTTTCTCAGTTTATCTGCTCATTTCCACGCTTAACACCCATACAAAGTACAAGTTCTGAACGGCAAACTACTAAACATAGAATAGCCTGGCAAATAAACCTGGTTTTGGGGGTTGATCATAATATTCTGCAATGAGCATGTAACATTTTTATCTCAAACAGGAACTGATATTACCATCATGAACTGCTAGTACACAAATGTACACGTATCTCAAACAGGAAGTGCATATTACAAACATGAACTGCATATCATATAAAGAAATCATCATCATCACCAAATGCCACTGAAGTATTAAATGTTGGTTGTGAAGAGTCCCCAACACCTTCTGCTCTGTGTCTTTACCAGTGAAACCTTGCAGGCTTCTTCCAGTCCAACTTTGATGTCGTCCACCCACATGTAACACTGTCTTCTTCTTGCATGCCTCCCCCTCACTTCTCTTTCCCAAATGAGGCACTGAATTTATGAGACTACTGTACAAGCTGCTATCCAAAGGCTCAAAAACAGTTTCAACAGCTGTCCCTTGCCATTGGTGATAGGCAGACAGTCAGAGACCCTGACAATGAAAATAAATAACCCAGAAATAAAACAAACCAGCAAATGTAAACATCTAGGGTCAGTCAATTTACACTTCAGATGGGGGAATGGATAGAGCAATCAATATATGCTGTACAAAGGCAAATCAGGTACTGGGACAACTAGCACCACTTCTGTCGTATAGAAAGATACCTAAAAGTACTAAAGCAAAGCTCACAAGAACTATCTTTTGGCCGACATTATGCTACCAATGTCAAACATGGATGCTTACTGCAACTAATGAGCGCCAAATCATAACAACAAAGATGAGATGCCTTAGACGAGCTGCAGGAGAACCGTGATTATAACAGAATGATGAGAACACGATGGATAAATAAAAAGAGGAATGAAGACATTGTGAAAGAGATTAACTCATAAAGAGAACTGATTATGATAAGAATGACATTGTTGAAAAGAGGAATGAAGACATTGTGAAAGGGATTAACTCATAAAGAGAACTGATTACGATAAGAATAACATTGTTGAAAAGAGGAATGAAGACATTGTGAAAGAGATTAACTCATTAAAGAGAACTGATTATGATCAGAATAACATTGTTGAAAAGAGGAATGAAGACATTGTGAAAGAGATTAACTCATTAAAGAGAACTGATTATGATAAGAATAAAATTGTTGAACCCAAAGTCATACTGACCAGAACATAGTTTTATGCCATAGCTGGAGATACAACATGGAACACTGTCTTGACAAGCAAGAACTCTACACCTGAATATATTATACAGCCCTCTTCTGCTGCCCTTTGTCCTATACCGGGGCATGGATCCTCAACTAACTCATGTAAAGCTATCCTATCCCCTGCCATCTCCAGCAGGTCGCTCACAAGCCCTTCCTATATTATTCATCTGTCTCACGTTCTCTTCTCCATGTGATTTTAGGTATCCCTCTGTTTCATCTGCCCTGTTGGTTCCAGTGGCAGGACTTTCTAGTTCAGCTATTCTTTGCATTCATCATGGACTCAAGGAGTTTGCTTAGTAAGGTGGAGAAAGGAATGTTTCGTGTGGAATGGCTCACCTCGCTTCAGAGACCACAGATTGTGAGAATTGTATGGATTTTTTGCCTTGGCCATGCAGGAGTGTGGAGGAATGAACAGGCTGATAGGCTGGCAGGGAATGCACCTCTTGGTGGTAAATTACCTATGGACAAGGGAGGGGTGGTTGAGCGCCTGTTGGACCAAATGGAGAAAGCGGTGGACACAGATTGAGAACCCATATATGGAAAGGATGATATTGCGGGGGATCGCAAGGGGTTCTGGAAGAATTTCAAAATTGAGAGGGAAGACCAGGAGAACTTTTAATCAGATAGCGGTGGGAACGATTAGTAGACTCTTTGCTGGCTGTTGAACGAGGGGAACGGAGCGCGTCCTGAGTGCAGTGATGTCAGTTCTTGGCTCAACTATTCTCTGCTTTTCTCAATGTGTGTCCCATGCAGTGCCAGAGACTCCCTCACCTCTTGATTGGCTGGAATTCATCTAGTTCTCTCCCTTAGCTCTGCATTACTGATTATTTGACAGCAAGACTGTTTAAACAATTATACCACAATATCATTTCATAAACTACTACACAGTTCTCACCTTCTCATCACCTTCAGCCTCGTGTGAGGACCTAACAAGTGTTAGATACAACACTACACATGACACACTTGACAGCTCTGATTGGATATCTGATAACCTTTTGCCGGTTACAGCCAAACAAAGGTCACTTCCTGCCACCTCTAGAACACTGTATGATGGTTTAGGGCCAACAATTCTCGGTGACTGCAAAGTTAGTTTCACCTTCTGAAAGTAAAAACAACAAACATAATTACACAACATTAAAATACACAATCAACACCGTCCTATCTCAGTTCTTCCTGAGGAGCACAGACTTGCAATGGCTGCACTCCATAAATTTCTAATCTAAACTGCTTTGTCACATAACCAATGTTATTGCAACCTTTAGGGGTCAATATGGCCAATTGGATAAGAGCACATGCTCTTAAACTCCCCGTGTGCTGATGCCGAGGTAGCGGGTTCAACCCTTACACCAATCAGTTCGACTCAAATGTTTTCTAATCCTTTACTTGGGGACAGAAATTACAAGTACCTCAGAAGTCAGAGTGGGGTCACCTGAAGGCAAGGGACACAGGTAATCCACATGCAAAATTCAGTCCAGTGTACTAGAAATAGTAGCTTGTGTAAGGACTAGGCTTGAGTTCAAAGTGAGCGAACACCCCCCCCCCCAAAAAGAAGATTGCAACCCTTTAAGTCTCTTTTTCATCTTAGTTTCTACACATGATAGTTTGAGTTCAACACATTTCTTGATTTCCTTTGTTTGTGTGTGTGTGTGTGTGTCCAGAACAGACATCTTACCCATTCCTAATTGTGTATCTTTATTTTCAAATGTGTGAAATGTTCACTGCTTCTTTTCCAATGTTTCCAGATATGTGGTTAGGTCCCTTTGGAATCGTGTGTACAGTGCAAATAGTTAACTCATCACTGTTTGGAGAGAATGGTGCTGCAAGGAGTGACTACAGGATCTGGCCAACATCAGGACTCTGAGGAAAGGCCAGATAGACACATAATAAGACTGCTACTGGTACCGCCGTCTCCGTGGCAAAAATGTTACGGACGCAGTTCGTAATCCTGCATACTGCTTTTGAAGCGCAGCTGTGATGGTTTTTTATGAAATGGTATGTCTGCTGGTCGTTCAGAAACCAATGGCAAACTACTGAATGTAAACTTGCTCAGGAATCACGAACAGCCAAAAAATGCTGGGGTTGACTGCTACATCCGTAAAGGATATGCAACTAACACTAACTAACTGGTACCATTAGTATTAGGACTTTTCGCTGGCTGTTGCATATAAGGACGGAGCATATGGAAATGTCGTGAGTGCTGTGATGTTGGTTCTTGACTCAACTCAATGCAAGATATTACCACTTCTGGTCAATAAGAATCCATAGAAGCAGTTGTAGACAATTGTTGACAGTTACTAATAACATAGAATACTTTGCTGCAGAATCCACAAATCATAGTCTACACAGAGCACACCAGGAGTTGGTTAGGGATATATGCATCCTTGGGAGATAAAGGGCAGAAGAAGTTTAGAGCACCCATGGATATGTCCATACTGCAATAATGATTATGTGACGTGAACCAAACTTAACTTAGAATTAACAACCATGGCACACTTGCAGACATTATGTCCACGGCCAACCTTTGTAACCAAACTCTACCCTATCACACACTTAGCTGGGTGCTCAACTTACTCTAGCCTGGCTATAGTCTCAGTCCTGTTTTGTGCATTCAGATTAGCCACTTTGTTGCACGTGCTACTTTCCCAAATCAAAGTGCTATCTTTCTGTACACACTTTGTACCCCAGAGCCAAAAGAGAGCAATGAGGATAGTCTTTACCTAGTTTTATCAAACTTCCCCAACTCCCTGTAATTCAATCCATACGTGCCTTTAAATATCTTGGACTACCAGAGTAGCTAACAATAACTACCTGGAAGAGTCTAATAAAATGAGATAATTATATACAATAAAAGACAGAGACATTGTTCTCAGGTCATGTAATAACAAGAAACGTATTGAAAAACATTGTGATGACTGGAAAGAACAGCAGTGAAAGATTAAGAAGACGGCTAAGACAAAATGATGCTGGATGGTTTAAGATGGTGGCACGAAGAAATATCAACAATAGGATTGATCCAGAACATCAAGGATCGAGATCTGTGTACATATATGACACCTATGCCATTTGGCAGGGCAGGTGATGAAGATGATGATGATGATGTCTTACATATTCATACAAGCTATCGGAGCAGTGTCAGTCCAAAAATTGGGACCCTGAGTTCTAACCTGTCCGAGCAGTATCAGTCCAAGAAATGGGACACTGAGTTCTAACCTGTCCGAGCAGTATCAGTCCAAGAAATGGGACACTGAGTTCTAACCTATCCGAGCAGTACCAGTCCAAGAAATGGGACACTGAGTTCTAACCTGTCCGAGCAGTATCAGTCCAAGGAATGGGACACTGAGTTCTAACGGTGACACTAATTCAAGAGCTCTCACAATCAAATGCCCATGATGTCAGAACATCAGTTGTTTGTCACCTCAGACCTGCTCTCATTTGCTGTTGGAACTAACCAGACAAACTGCTCTACCAACTAAGAACTGCTATGCACCACCACCTATTGAATCAAGAAAGCGCTGTCTGTCAATCCTGACAGTGTCCAGACTGGGTGCGTTTTCCCATGTTGATACATTTTAAGCCCCATGCTCCACTCCTTGTGGTGATCTTCCATTAATTCATTTAAGTTTCAGTTTTGCAGTCATACTTCCCCTGAAACCCAAACACTTTGGGGTTTTTCAGAAGCTGCCAGCAGACTCATCGAAGCAACTCCTGTAGATTGCTTGTTGGCATCGTTTATCATCAGAACTACGATGGTATCTGGTCATCTTTGCGACTCTGATTTTCGTCCTCGATTCAGGAAAGCATTCTTGAGTACACGTATGCCTGTGTTGGAAATTAAGATGCCACAAAATGCATGGATGCAATAATGGAGACTGATTACTCTCAACATTATATATATAAGACCTTACTTTTCGTTTACTCAGAGACTTCAGCAAACGGGTAAAATTGAGCCAGGAAACATCCAGGTCATTGATCTGAACCAGCATGTCTCCTGCAACATGTCATCATGTCTATCAAACAGCCAGCCATATTACGAAAGTGGTAAATATATCTTAATATTAACATAATTGTGCTCTCTCCTCTGCTATTTAATATCCACATGGACAGAAAATCCAAAAAATCCAAAGAAAAATCTTGACAGAAAAGATTCAGAAAATTTAGAACTCTTTACTCCAGATGAAGCAACTGATCCACTGGAAATAACTTCTATTTGCAGACGATCAGTGCCTGTTTTACAGCGATGAAGGCAGACTACAAAATCATATTAATAATCTGAGTTCAACATGCAGCAGATACAATATGAGTATAAATACAGCCAAAACTGAAGTAATGCGAGTTAGCAGATCGCCAGGCCCACTAAGCATACATATAAATAGTACAACTCTGAAACAAGTTAAAGAATTCAAATATCTTGGAAGTATGATCACAGAAGATGGCAGATTGGACAGAGAAATCAAAATCAGATATCAAAAAGCTAGCGCACTTACATATCAACTATCACCCTTACTGAAACATCCAAATATACCCATGTCTGCAAACGACAGATAATAAACAGCATATTCACACCTACCCTATGCTACCAATCTCAAATTTGGACTTTATCCAAATCACACTCTTGCAGGGACGCAGAGGTGTTTCCAAGGCACCAGGGCCGGGTTATATACTGGCCAAGACCTATTGACGCGTCCTCGTCGAGCGTCCTGGGCAACAGGTCCCTTCGAGGTCCTGGCTAAAGTCAGTAGGATCGCCGATTCCTCCGAAGTCGGAGAGTGTCTGCCTGTACGGCGAAGAACCACCAGTCTGCACACCAATAAGCCAGACATGGGACAATGGATACTCACGCAAAACTCAGGTCCTGTATGACATCACACTGATGTTGGACAACAGGATGTCTTCATCCGACATACAGGACTTCGCGTTGGAGCTCAAGCCAACGAACGCAAGCAAGCAAGCAAGCAAGCACACTCTTGCAAAATCAACACCTGCAAGATGAGATGCCTGAGGAGAGCTGCCAACTTAATAATCCGAGACCGAGTAAGAAATGCTGTTATCAGACAGACAGTGAGATCAACACCTTGTGCTACATTTATTGAAAGACAGAAGATCAAGTGGTTTGGCCATGTCGTTAGAATGCAACACCAGCAACTACCTTCACTGGCCTTACATCAAAGATCATCTGTGACGAGACCAAGAGGATGTCCAAGAAGAAAATGGATTGACGACATCAAAGACATTGTACAATCACGCCGAATGACACTATCAAGTGCCGCCCACCAAGCACTGGAGAGCAAATTATTCCTCCCCACGACGCTTGACGGCAGAAGTGGAAGATGATGATAATGATTAACATAATGTGAGTTACGCAGCCCTGTTTCGTCAAGCCGGTGGCTCAGTACATCCGGTTTCAACAAGCAATATTTTCTGGTTTGCATTCCTTAGCCTTCAACTGTTCCCCGTCTACTAACAAGACCGCAGGTTTGTGTGTCTCACTTCATCTGGTCGCTATCTTTTGACCTGTTTAACATGGAAGATCCTATGGGTAACTATGCCACCATTAGTACGGCTCTTATGATCATTAGAACATCAGCCTCCTCTACCACTTCAGGGTGGAGACACAACACCCAAGAATTGCCTCCTATAATTTATTGCTGCATGTTTCTTACAACTATGATTAGATACCCTTAATTAAAGTCTTCTGTCATTTCAATAATGAAGACACTAACAATAGATTGCACGATTTACTGCCTGGCATATTATTCTGCATCTCTTGGGTACATACTACAGAAATCACACAACATAAACTAAAGCAATATGATAGATCCTTCAAGCTGAAATATACAACACACTTATTCACACAGTAATTTGAATTTTAAGCTGGCAGAGACAACTGCCATTCATTTACATTTTGTGCAAACAAAAAATACTTGATAGTCAGTTTAAAATTACCAAGGTAGACAATTAATGGACAAACAGCAGACTGACAAAATGTAGAATCAAGGTAAGAGACAAGACAGTGTTGGATTGATTGATTGATTGATTGATTTAGGAATTGACATCACAGCATTCAGGGCATTCCCATAAGTGCTCCGTCCCCATCCTCAGCAGCCAGTGAAGAGTTCCAACACTAATAGTACCAGTAGCAATCTGATTATAAGTCCGTCTCGCCTTTCCTTTGAGCGTTGAGCGTCGGCCAGATCCCTTCGTCACTCCTCGTTGTCTCATTCTTGCCAGACCATGGTAATCCATTTGCTCCTCCGAGGTGTGCATGTGCTCCCACAAGGCCGCAACCACGCCTGCCTTGTCATGTATCAATACTCCACCAAGTTCTGCAGAGCCAGCCAATCTGTCCGCCTGTTCATTTCCCAGCACACCGGCATGCCCCGGAGAAAAGATCCGAGCGATGCTTGTCACCCGTGACCTCCGAAGCGAAGCAAGCCACTCCGCACGAAGTCTGCCCGTCCTCACCCTCGTCAGCATGCTTTCTGAGTCAGTTACAATCACGATGTGTGTGTCGTATTCTCCATCCAGCGGAGAGCCGCAGTGACTGCCTCCACCTCCATTCTTAAGCTGGATGTTGTGGTATCATATGCCAGGCTCTCCTGCCCCAAACATCGACCATTAGCTTTGGCTATGAACCCCCAGCCACTTCTCTCACCTCTTGACACCGAACCATCTGTGTAGATAATCACATCACTCGAGTGAGCATTGTCCTGAATTAGTTGCTGGATTTCCACTTCCGTGGCCCCTGCTGGCCACTCCCTGCACTCCCGGCTTAATGTGATTATAACTCTGCACAAGTCTGACTGCTCCGCTGGCACTCTGACCCACTCCTCTCCACGCCTAATGTTCTCCAAGGGGCACACCTGTCTGATCGTATCCTCCGCCTGAGCCATCCATGATTTCCCTCTTATCAGTCGCTGACCCTTAACTGCGTCCAGCGCCTCATGCAGTGGGTGGTCTGTGTCTGCAGCTACTCTGAGGTATGCCTTCGCCTGCATCACCTTGAGCCTTCCAGCAACAGTCGGCAGACCAAGGATGTAATGCATACACACTACTGGGGTGTCTCTAGTGCATCCCAGAATGACCCTCATAGCTTCGTTCTGTATGCACTCTAACTTCACCAGCTGACTCTCTGAGACAGTGAGCAGCCCTAATCCATAATCAATTACTGAGAGGATCAAGTGCTGGTATAGTGTGAAAAGCATTCTCTGCTCTATGTCCATTGCAGCCATAGTTTTAAGTGCATTGAGTCCCTTTTGAGATCTTGTCACGACCGTCTCCACATGGTCCTTGAAGGATAGGCTCCTGTCAAATGTGATCCCCAGATACTCAGACGGTGTTGGAGTGTTTGTTCTTCAACTGCAGCCAACCTTCATGTGGAGATAACCCCTGATTGACTGAAAGAAGACAACTGAGGCTTGTGAACTTAAATGATACAGCACATTGTTTAGAATATTGTGTATCATGAAGACACAAGATACTGCCAATCTAGATGGTCTGAGCAACAAAGAAAACTGGTTCATATTGCGTATCATGAAGACACAAGACACTGCCAGTCTACATGGTCTGAGCAACAAAGAAAACTGGTTCATAATGCATATCATGAAGACACAAAGACACTGCCAGTCTACATGGTCTGAGCAACAAAGAAAACTGGTTCATATTGTGTATCATGAAGACACAAGACACTGCCAGTCTACATGGTCTGAGCAACAAAGAAAACTGGTTCATAATGCATATCATGAAGACACAAAGACACTGCCAGTCTACATGGTCTGAGCAACAAAGAAAACTGGTTCATATTGTGTATCATGAAGACACAAGACACTGCCAGTCTACATGGTCTGAGCAACAAAGAAAACTGGTTCATAATGCATATCATGAAGACACAAAGACACTGCCAGTCTACATGGTCTGAGCAACAAAGAAAACTGGTTCATAATGCATATCATGAAGACACAAAGACACTGCCAGTCTACATGGTCTGAGCAACAAAGAAAACTGGACCACAAACACCATGTCTCAGAAACTGAAATACTTTGGCCACTTTGTTCTGGTCCAGAACAGAACAGTATAACAGGGTATAGAAGGCAAGAGGATTGACTTGATTGCACCAGATTTACCCCATATGGCTCAGTCTCTTTTCGACAGGATAGCCTGCTAAATGTGTTGCACAAAGCACAAACGGTACTTTTGCCTTAATTCACCCCAAACAAACGTCACCAGCTATATTTAGGGTCACCAGCTATATTTAGCACTGACGGTGATCTCCTCTGTGTTCGGGTACAGTTCGTTTCAGTGCGTTTTAATTGCCCCACAGTGTTTCTTTGGACTTTGGCAACCGTTTCTGTATGAGTGTGTGTGTGTGTGTCTGTCTGTCTCATCATGAGTTTTCTGGAACTAGCAGCAGCAGCAGCCGCAGCAGCAGCAACATCAGCCGCCGTCGCAGCAGCAGCAGCTGTCCACAACAAGCCAGAGTAGCGTTGCCTTTTCTGCAGCAGCATCGTGGCATCTGACATTCTGCTAGACACTGTTCTCATAATCATGTCATCTCCCCCGATGTGTCCCCACCTTGACGTGGTGGGGGAGCTTGCGTGTCCCATCGACCCCATGTGCTTGCCGATGGGTGAAAACTACATATCGGACGGCTCGTGGGATAGGGACCAGACTAAGAGAGACACAACCTGCTGCTCTGCAGGTAAGACTGAGGATAGCAGTCAAAATCAGGCAAACGATCCCTAAATCTCAGTCCGGGCATAACCTCTAAAGCTTCCATCCGAGGTGTATGGCTGAACGTCTCTAAGCCATAAACTCTCGGAAGTGAGAGCCTGGCCGACACAAACCTACATCAAAATTGTGATGATGTGCTGAGAACGCTACATGCTCGGCGCAGATTCGTTCGATGGCTCTTAGCTGGGGGATATGAGGTATCCCCGGATGAAAGGGCCTGACCGTTACTCACCCACAGATGCACGGAGGTAAGGTGCTGAGCCGGCAGCACATGTAGCCTACCTCGTGAGTGAGTACAAAAGGTGGAAAAACACCTCGGTCGCACGTCTCGCAGACGTCCGATAGTCTGTAACCACACTCATGGAGTGAGTGTAGTCAAAGGTGGAAAATTGTCTCGTTGACACGAAATGGAACGCCTGTCTTGCGAATCCATTACGTAGCAGCCCGAAGCGAAAGCTTGCTGTGTGGAAGCCGAAACAAGAGTCTCGAAACCCGAGGAAAGCTAACCTCATTACAAAATGCCCGCCGGAAGCCGGAAGTGTCGTCCTACGGGTGGCAAACTAAAAATTGACACAACGCATTTACGTCCGAGTGAAATGTCTCGTCCGAATGTCTCTCGTGCTAGGAACAGCTCTGACTACCTAGTTTCCGAATGCCGCTCTTGATTGGAACAGCTCTGACTAGGTAGTTTTCCGAATGTCTGTCGTGCCTGGAACAGCTCTGACGGGCGCAACGACAAGCACATGTCCGAAAACTCGCTGAGTGGATACCGTCTGCAAACCTGTCTGGTTTGTGCGGGAATGGCCCGGGGCAAACGAAATGACCAATATATTGAAGTGAGGATTTAAAGCAGCCATGAGCAGGACGTGACGATTCCCTCGGCTAGCCCAGAACCAGGGCGTTATGTGTCGGCCCTGCAACTATGGAAGCAACCTTGGATGGCGGAAAATGCTATGGACTGTCCCTGCCTTCCTTTGAGGGATGACCGTTGTCTTCGACCGTTCTAACTTGGCCAGCATGGTTGTAGATGGCACCACAAAAGTGAGAGTCTCCCAGGAATGCTACCTGGTCAAAAAAGCACGCTAAAGTCGATGTGTTGGCCTACGCGTTTCGGCCCAAGGGCGCATAACAGACACACCGCAATCACATCTGAAAAAACACTCCGGATGAACGAAAAGAAGATAATCATGTCATCATGGTGTTATCGCTGACTGAGCGTCAGGACAGAAGGGAGATGCCGACGATGACGACATTCACCATGTATGTCGGCAGGACATCCTTCCGCTGAGACAAGGCGCACCTGGCTGCAAGGCCTCGGGTCTCCCGTACAGACAGATCATCATCATTCTTTTCATATACTGCTGGTCTCAAGAGTTGACAAGCATTTCATTTGGCCAGCTACAGTTGGGGCGGGGGATGTCGCCGAGAGCAACTGTTGCACACCGATAAAATTGCGCACCGAGCTACGGCGCAACACAGGGAACCCCTGGATGTGATGTCATACCCTGGGATTCCGTTTGTTTGGGGTGAATTAAGGCAAAAGTACCGCACAAACTCTATAGATATAGCAACGATCCCCAGGAGTTTTCAAGAAAACTGCATTCATGAACCGAACAATGTAGACTGGAATCAAACACAAAACCTTCGGAACGTGAGCCAAGCGACGTAACCACTTCCCCACGGAGAATCCCAACAAAGATAACAGGTTCACAAACAGCATTATGTTTCCGAAACTGAAATACTTCAGATACCATACAGCAAGGGAAAGCATGATTTCTGAAATACTTCAAATACCATACAGCAAGGGAAAGCATGGTTTCTGGAAGGTGATGGAAACTGAAATACTTCAAATACCATACAGCAAGGGAAAGCATGGTTTCTGGAAGGTGATAGAAACTGAAATACTTCAAATACCATACAGGAAGGGAAAGCATGCTTTCTTGAAGGTGATAGAAACTGAAATACTTCAAATACCATACAGCAAGAGAAAGCCTGGTTTCTGAAATACTTCAAATACCATACAGCAAGAGAAAGCCTGGTTTCTGGAAGGTGATGGAAACTGAAATACTTCAAATACCATACAGCAAGGGGAAGCATGGTTTCTGGAAGGTGATAGAAGTTGAAATACTTCAAATACCATACAGCAAGAGAAAGCCTGGTTTCTGGAAGATGATGGAAACTGAAATACTTCAAATACCATACAGCAAGGGGAAGCATGGTTTCTGGAAGGTGATAGAAGTTGAAATACTTCAAATACCATACAGCAAGAGAAAGCCTGGTTTCTGGAAGATGATGGAAACTGAAATATTTCAAATACCATACAGCAAGGGAAAGCATGGTTTCTGGAAGGTGATGGAAACTGAAATACTTCAAATACCATACAGCAAGAGAAAGCCTGGTTTCTGGAAGATGATGGAAACTGAAATACTTCAAATACCATACAGCAAGGGGAAGCATGGTTTCTGGAAGGTGATGGAAACTGAAATACTTCAAATACCATACAGCAAGGGAAAGCATGGTTTCTGGAAGATGATGGAAACTGAAATACTTCAAATACCATACAGCAAGAGAAAGCATGGTCTCTGGAAGGTGATGGAAACTGAAATACTTCAAATACCATACAGCAAGGGAAAGCATGGTTTCTGGAAGGTGATAGAAACTGAAATACTTCAAATACCATACAGGAAGGGAAAGCATGCTTTCTTGAAGGTGATAGAAACTGAAATACTTCAAATACCATACAGCAAGAGAAAGCCTGGTTTCTGAAATACTTCAAATACCATACAGCAAGAGAAAGCCTGGTTTCTGGAAGGTGATGGAAACTGAAATACTTCAAATACCATACAGCAAGGGGAAGCATGGTTTCTGGAAGGTGATAGAAGTTGAAATACTTCAAATACCATACAGCAAGAGAAAGCCTGGTTTCTGGAAGATGATGGAAACTGAAATACTTCAAATACCATACAGCAAGGGGAAGCATGGTTTCTGGAAGGTGATAGAAGTTGAAATACTTCAAATACCATACAGCAAGAGAAAGCCTGGTTTCTGGAAGATGATGGAAACTGAAATATTTCAAATACCATACAGCAAGGGAAAGCATGGTTTCTGGAAGGTGATGGAAACTGAAATACTTCAAATACCATACAGCAAGAGAAAGCCTGGTTTCTGGAAGATGATGGAAACTGAAATACTTCAAATACCATACAGCAAGAGAAAGCATGGTCTCTGGAAGGTGATGGAAACTGAAATACTTCAAATACCATACAGCAAGGGGAAGCATGGTTTCTGGAAGGTGATGCAGAATTCACACGATACAACAGTGAACACAGGATATTAACGATGTCATAGGCATGAAAGCATATAAGGTAGAGGAACCGGGAAAGAAGGGAAGAAAGGAAGGAAGGAAGGAAGGAAGGAAGGAAGGAAGGAAGGAAGGAAGGAAGGAAGGAATGTAATGTGTGCATCCATGGCTGAATACCATAATAGGCAACTTAACATAAAATAACTAGGAGTCTGAATAACTAAAGAATAATAAAAGCGAACCCACATACTGACAGACACAAAACTGAGAGAGAAAGACAGAGAGACAGAGAGAGAGAGAGAGAGAGAGAGAGAGAGAGAGAGAGAGAGAGAGAGAGAGAGAGAGAGAGAGAGAGAGAGAGAGAGAGAGAGAGAGAGAGAGAGCAAGAGAGAGGGAGAGAGAAAAAAAGAGAGAGAAATCAAGAGAGAGGGTTGATTGATTGATTGATTTAGGAACCGATATCACAGCAATCGGGGCATTCCCATAAGCACTCCGTCCCCATCCTCAGCAGCCAGCAAAGAGTTCTTCTTCTTCTTCCTCTTCGTTCATCCTGAGTTTTTTTTCCGGATGTGATTGCGTTGTGCCTGTTTACAGCAGAGCTGCGTTCTTGCGCCGTTAAGCCGACACATCCGACTTCTGCGGGCATTTGTTGACCGGGTTAACCTTCCCGGGGGTTTCTTAGGACGTTTGACTCTCACTGTTGTGGTGTTATCTCCCATCCTAGCTGGCCCATATAGAACAGCCAAAGACATCCTGGTCAGCCCTCAAGGGAAGGCAGGGGCAGACCATGGGCATTCCCCGCCATCCAAGGAGGCTTCCATAATTGCAGAGCCAACACACAGTGCTCTGGTACTGGGTGTGGCGAAACGCCAGTGGCTCATGTCCTCATGCCTTCTATAAATTTGGGGAAATAGAAGGAAACAGCTTTGGGGAACCCTCAGTTCTCTTGTTCGCTCAATCCCCAGGGAAGATACTTTAACAACACGATCTTCTTAATAGAATTCTTAGAAATATATCTTTCTTCGGGGAAAACCCGATAGGGTCCCCTACACCAAATGAGCACCAGTGCAAGTTCTGGTGCAAGTCATGGCCGTTCCAGCACATACCGTTTGGTAGTTGCAGCATGTCAAGTTGATTTAAAGATTAAGACAGAGGTGCAACCTACTACTGATGCAGTTGGAAAGGTAATAATTGGGTTGTGGGTGGTCCAGCCAGACCTGGACCTATAAATGTATTTTGTCTCGACGGGGAAGCTGAATTGGCGAAAAGCCAATCATAACATATGAAGAGTTGGTTGACCGATGGCCAATCTAACTAGGCGTCTTGTTCTTGGCATAGCCGGGGAAGTGAATCTGAACAATATATCTCCCCAGAGGATTTCACTTGTTCTTGGCGGCAGATGAGCTGTTGCTATCTTTCTTTCTACGGCCTGAACTGGGCATACTGTCATCTTTCTGTAGAATATAATCATTGGATAGCTACGGTGTGCCGGAAGGAGGGAAGGGCTCCTTGGGGATGGGGTCCACCAATCTATGATCTATCTTCTTGAGCCGGAAGAGGCTATCCACTGTGATATCTCTGTCATCTTTTAGCGGATAGGGTGGCCGGGTGAACTAAATAGTTACTGGTCGATCATCTAGTTCTACGGGTAAGGTGAGGCACTGCCGGTACATTGCGGCGACAGCTCAGACAAGAGCAGCGGCCGGAAGGAGTAGTATTTTTTTTTTTCTATTCTTGGTGGGAATGGGGAACGACACTTCTTTACATACACATAATTACCCACACAACACCACAAGAGCTTTGTCGTGAGAAAGGCAGGGTTTGCAAGTGAGAGATAAGCCTGGGAATGAATGTGCCCAATACTAATAAAGGCTTGGTATGAGTGTGGAGAGTGAGTCTTGTAGGCAAAAGGTTCCTAGGGTGGACAACCAGACGTCTACAAGCTGGAGGTCTACTCAAGCTCGGACGTAGCCAATCCAGGGGCTACCTGACAGGTAAGGCCCATTCATTCGGGCCTCTTATCTAATGTACATATTTCAAATGTGGTAACTGAGGCCCTATTGGTCCTCAGGATTGTGATACTTGAGTCAGCCTGGTCGCTCACTTATTTCTGTCATCTCCAGGGTCCTCCTTGAATTGAAGGGAGCATAGGGGATCTGCAAGGCCACGAGAGTATCACCTTAACACATTCTAAAGTGAACCATGGACTTTCAGGACGGCCACAGGCTAATGACTCCAATCAAGGAATCAATGTCCGATTAGTCTGGATCTAGTAGCATCCTTCGGTACCCGCTCTGTACAAATCCCATCGTCAATAGTGGAGTGGTTGAACCTATGTTCCTGAGTGGACCTACAGCTCATTCTCGGTCCTACTCATCCGTATCAGTGACATTGAAAAAACCCATACCCATACCACATTCACGAACCATTCCCATTATGTGAAATCTTACCCAGCCTGGTCAGTGACATTGAAACACCCATACACATTTTCTCCTTCAAGAACTGGTCCCATTGTGACAAGTGATGTATTCCTGTACCATTGGGCTACAACGAACACAAGACTCATTGTGTAGAGAAGACCACTGGAACTAGTAAGACTGGTTCTACAGGCGCCTGTTGTTTGTACCACCTATCGGGACGGAGGAAAATACCTGCGGACCAAATCGGTGAGGCAGATGTCGACTGACGGGACTTTGTAGTACTCTTCGGTCTATGAGGGAAAGCCATGAGGCTCTGTGCCTGAACTTTATCCGTGTTGTGTCTGTTTAGAACTATCTGTATTAACTGCCTTGATGTTTTCCTGTGCTGTTCTTTATTAATTTAATAAATCACGTTTTAGTTTATTCCAACGATCAATCTGTTATATATATGGATCAGCCAGAAGAACACTGCAGGAAATAGGTCCCGAGGTCGAAAGATAGAGTGACAGTGAGTCCAGGGAACGGAGGAGGGTTGGCAAGCAAAGACTTATCCCAGCCAGGGCTATAGAATAGTATTGAAACATTGTGAAAGGCTATTTGAGACCCTCCACGTAGCTTGTTACACTGGGCTCACCCAAGGAATCGTCACGTCCTGCACATGGCTGCTTAGCCTCACTTCCGTATATATTGGGCCTTCCGTTCACCATAGGCTGTTCTTCCGGAAACCAGAAGAATGCAGTGTGCAGATGACATCCACACAGTGAGCTTTCGATTCGGACTTTCCGCGCAATGGATTTGCTATCCGAGCAATATTCCATTTCATGCCACTAGGACACTTTTTCCACCTTATTTGAAGCCCACACAGTGAGCTTTTGATTCAGACTTTCCACGTAATGGATTTGCTATCCAAGCAATATTCCATTTTGAGCCATTAGGACACTTTTTCCACCTTTTATGAAGCTCACACAGTGAGCTTTTGATTCGGACTTTCCACGTAATGGATTTGCTATCCGAGCAATATTCCATTTCATGCCTCTGGGAGGCTTTTGTAACCGACATAACTGTGGTATGAAGTGTGGCAGTCTGAATACTTCTTCTTCATACACCTTTAAATGTCAACCTGTATGTAGTTAAAGTAAGCTGCGGTCAACTTGAGGCGAAGAGTTCCAACACCAACAGTTCCAGTAGCAATCTGATTATATGTTCGCCTCGCCTTTCCTCTGAGCGTCGAGCGTCGGCCAGATCCCCTTGTCACTACTCGCTGCTTCATTCTTGCCAGACTAAGGTGATCCATTTGCTCCTCTGAGGTGTACACATGCTCCCACAAGGCCGCAACCACATCTGCCCTGTCATGCATCAATACTTCACCAAGTTTTGCAGAGCCAGCCAATCTGTCCGCCTGTTCATTTCCCAGCACACCGGCATGCCCCGGAGAAAAGATCCAGGTGATGCTTGCCACCCGTGACCTCCGAAGCGAAACAAGCCACTCTGCACAAAGCCTGCCTGTCCACACCCTCCTCAGCATGCTTTCTGAGTCAGTTACAATCACGATGTGTGTATGTAAAGTGTTCTCCATCTAGCGGAAAGCTGCACTGACCGCCTCCACCTCCATTCTTAAGCTAGATGTTGTGGTATCATACGCCAGGCTCTCCTGCACCAAACGTCGACCATTAGCTTTTGCTAGGAATCCCCAGGCACTTCTCCTATCTCTCAACACCAAACCATCTGTGTAGATAATCACACCACCCAGGCGAGCATTATCCTGAATTAGCTGCTGGATTTCCACATCCGTGGCCCCTACTGGCCAATCCCTGCACTCCCGGCTCAATATGATTATAACACTGCACAAGTCTGACTGCTCCGCTGGCACTCTGACCCACTCCTCTCCTCGCCTAATGTTCTCCAAGATGCACACCTGTCTGATCGTATTCTCCGCCTGAGCCATCCATGATTTCCCTCTTATCAGTGTCTGACCCTTAACTGCGTCCAGCGCCTCATGCAATGGGTGATCTGTGTCTGCAGCTACTCTGAGATATGCCTTCGCCTGCATCATCTTGTGCCTACCAGCAACAGTCGGCAGACCAAGGATGTAATGCATACACACTACTGGGGTGTCTCTGGTGCATCCCAGAATGACCCGCATAGCTTCATTCTGTATGCGCTCTAATTTCACCAGCTGACTCTTTGAGACGGTGAGCAGTCCTAGTCCATAATCAATCACTGAGAGGATCAAGCGCTGGTATAGTGTGAAGAGCATTCTCTGCTCTGTGTCCATTGCAGCCATAGTTTTAAGTGCATCGAGTCCCTTTTGAGATCTTGTCACAACCGTCTCCAAATGGTACTTGAAGGGCAGACTCCTGTCAAATGTGATTCCCAGATACTTCAGTTTGTTCTTTCTGTTGACGCTTCTACCCTCTATTGTGAGTAACGGACACAGTTACTCTCACAATCCTGTTGTCCAGAGAGCACCACGTCTTTTCTGGGTGGATGACAGCACTCATTTCAGTGCACCAATCAATCACTTTGTCTACTGTCGCCTGTAGCTCCTAGGCTGTTTGCTCCCTATCTCTCCCCTGCCTATTTGCAAGAACATCATCTGCAAATGTTAGTATCCTTCCAACCCCTGGTGCTTCTAGGTTTGCAATCTTGCTTGTATACACGTTAAAGAGCACTGGTGAGATTGCAGATCCCTGTGGCAGTCCTGGGGTTAAAATATGTGCCTCTGAAGTCCATGCACCCAGACAGAGAGCAACCCGACGAGAATGCAGGACGGCTGCTATCCAGTTCACCAACCAGGGATTGACCCCCTTCTCCATCAGTGCAGTCATCAAAATATCATAGTGAACTCTATTGTACGCATCCTTGAGATCACGCGCTGCCACCATCATTTCCTGTCTACTCTGGAACCCCTCATAGACGTCAAAGGCAAAAGTGGCTGCATTTGACCAGGTATCTTTTCCTGGCCTGTAGCTCCCCAGGCCTCTTGGAAGAAGCTTCCCCCTTTCCAAAAACTCTTGCAGCTTAACAGCGACTATCGTCTCTAAAACCTTCCCAAATGTATGTTGAATGGTGATGATCCTAAAGCCACTAAGCTTTGAATTATCCCTGAATGGTTTTGGGAGAGGGATGAGATAGCTATGTAACCAATCCTACGGTACTGATGCTGTCCTAATGCTCTGGTTAAAGAGAGAGGGAGAAAGAAAGAGAGAGAGAGAGAGAGAGAGAGAGAGAGAGAGAGAGAGAGAGAGAGAGAGAGAGAGAGAGAGAGAGAGAGAGAGAGAGCAAGAGATAGAGAGGGAGAAAGAGAAAAAGAAAGCAAGACAGACAGACAGACGGGCGGACGGACGGACGGACAGACAGACAAACAAACAGATTAAACTCCCACCTCTGTGAATCCTCCCTGATGTATATGAAGGTGATCCCTCCACGACTCCTTGCACAACCAACTTGCGATCTTTACTCCCATAACTCCACGGCCCCTTATCATTGGCATATTCCAGCACTGTGATTCCAAACAGCTTTTTGCACAACTCGACCCCCGAACTTTCATTCCCCGACAAACCGCGATGGTCAGGGGTGAGATTAACACACTTCAAGCTCCTTGTTTTCTCATTCGATACACTCTCCGTCTCGCTTTTCATAACATGCATGGCAGACTCGGTATCTGTAGTATGTGCTTCCTCAGATACCAGCACTGTATTTCTTGTCTTTAACTGTGAATCTGCAGTGTCTTTTCTTTTATTATTTAACACATGATGAAGCTGTTTTGCTTTTTTTCGCATCTCATTGCGTGATGCGATGCTCTCATCTTCACCGGAGTTGAGTGGGTCAACTTGACTCTTGTATGAGTTGCCAAACTGGTATGTTTGAGTTAATGAATCATCATAGTTAGACTGCCCATTTGAACCAGAGACTGTATGTTTTCTGTGTCCGTTACTCAATGCCAGGTGCTTCTTCACGTGATAACTATGTACACTCTCATTATCAAACCTGAAAATGCAAAATGAAAAAAGGATATAGTGTAATTTCATACTAACAATTGGCAAGTCAGCATGGTCGAATTGGTTAAGAACGTGTGTTCTTAAACATCCATTGTGCTGATGCCGAGGTAAGCAGTTCAACCCCTACACCGGACAGCTGGACTAAAATGTTGATCTGTCGTCCTTGACTTGGGGACGTAAATTACAAGTACCTCTGAAGTCGGAGTGGGTTCGCATGATGGCGAGGGACACTGTTAATAGAGAAAGCTAACCCACACGCAAAATTCAGTCCATCACTACTATAAATAGTGTGTATGGACTACGCTTGAGTTAAAAGCAAGCGAGCGCTAGAAGAAAAAAAAATACTAACAATTGCGAGTAAGCATTTTCTTGAATTCAAGCGCAGTCCATACACGGGCTACTTCTAGTACACTGGGCTGATTGTTTCATGTGGATTAGTTTTCCCTATAATCAGTGTCCCTTGCCATCAGGTAAACTCAGTCTGTGTACTTGTAACTTACATCCCCAAGTCAAGGACGAGAAGTCAACATTCTAGTCCAACTGACCTATGTAGGGGTTGAACCCGCTACCTCGTCATCAGCAAACAGGAAGTTTAAGAGTAAGCATTCTTATCCATTCGGCCAAGCTGACCTCCATGCGCAACATTTATTTAGATAAAAAACAAAGGCCCATTTTACATGCTTTAGGACGCACTGAGCATACGGTGCTAGACCCATATTTGTATAGACCAATCAGCTCTCGTGGGTGATGTCCCCTGTATCATGGCAGTTGTCTTTACTTCCCATTACAGTTCCAGATATCGATTTTTCAAGCTGGTTGACCTGAGAGACAAGGTCAATCCCTAAAATCTGCCTTGGTGAGGATGAAAACCGGAGAACACTGGGCTGACAGGCAAAAGTCTGGCCACTGAGATGCCACAGCTTCAGGTTCTGACATGCAGCAGCGTGCAATAGGTCATCATTGCTTACTCAGAGTAGCTGCAGACACAGACCACCCACTGCATGAGGCGCTGGACACGCAGTTAAGGGTCAGCGACTGATAAGAGGGAAATCATGGATGGCTCAGGCAGAGGATACGATCAGACAGGTGTGCATCTTGGAGAACATTAGGCGTGGAGAGGAGTGAGTCAGAGTGCCAGCGGAGCAGTCAGAATTGTGCAGAGTTATAATCACATTAAGCCGGGAGTGCAGGGAGTGGCCAGCAGGGGCCACGGAAGTGGAAATCCAGCAACTAATTCAGGACAATGCTCACTCGAGTGATGTGATTATCTACACAGATGGTTCAGTGTCAAGAGGTGAGAAAGTGGCTGGGGGTTCATAGCCAAAGCCAATGGTCGACGTTTGGGGCAGGAGAGCCTGGCATATGATACCACAACATCCAGCTTAAGAATGGAGGTGGAGGCGGTCACTGCGGCTCTCCGCTGGATGGAGAAAACGACACACACACACATTGTAACTGACTCAGAAAGCATGCTAACGAGGGTGAGGATGGGCAGGCTTCGTGCAGAGTGGCGTGCTTCGCTTCGAAGGTCACGGGTGACAAGCATCGCCTGGATCTTTTTTCCCGGGGCATGCTGGTGTGCTGGGAAATGAACAGGCGGACAGATTGGCTGGCTCTGCAGAACTTGGTGGAGATACATGACAAGGCAGACGTGGTTGTGGCCTTGTGGGAGCACGTGCACACCTCGGAGGAGCAAATGGATTACCATGGTCTGGCAAGAATGAGACAGCGAGGAGTGACGAGGGGATCTGGCCTTCGCTCAACGCTTAGAGGAAAGGCGAGACGGACATATAATCAGATTGCTACTGGTACTATTAGTGTTGGAACTCTTCGCTGGCTGCTGAGGATGGGGACGGCGCGCTTATGGGAATGCCCCGAATGCTGTGATGTTGATTCCTAAATCAATCAATCAATCAATCAATCATTGCTTACTAAAGCTCTGTGGTATATTTATAGTACAATGCCAGTCTAAACAGTCATAGGATAAAGTCCCTTTAACTGAAAATTATGTGGTCTCACACTAAGTGACATTGAGCACAGTAGGTGACATTGAGCACTCTAAGTGACATTGAGCACAGTAGGTGACATTGAGCACAGTAGGTGACATTGAGCACAGAAGGTGACATTGAGCATGGCAGGTTACATTGAGCACAGTAGTTGACATTGAAAGGCGACTTTGAGCACGTTATGTGACTTAAGAGCAAAGTGGGTGACATTTAGCACAGTGGGTGACATTTAGCACAGTGGGTGACATTGATCTCGTTAGGTGACTTTGAGCACAGTGGGTGACACTGAGCACACTAGGTGACTTTGAGCACAATGGCTGACATTGAGCACAGTGGGTGACATTGAGCACAGGGGTGACATTTAGCAAAATTTGTGACATTGAGCACAGTGGGTGACATTGAGCAAAATGGGTAACTTTGAGCACAGTGGGTGACTATGAGCAAATTGGGTGACATTGAGCACAATGGGTGACATTGAGCACAGTGGGTGACTCTTAGCAAAGTGGGTGACAGTAGGTGACATTGAGCACAGTAGGTGACATTGAGCACAGTAGGTGACATTGAGCACAATAGGTGACATTGAGCACAGTAGGTGACATTGAGCACAGTAGGTGACATCAAGCTCACTAAGTGACACTGAACACAGTAGGTGACATTCAGCACTCTGAGTGACCTAAATGAATACCTGCTTAGGTTTGACGAACTCATTATCTAGCAAGCGGATGTGTGAATGAATCTGAGCTGGAAGAACTTTCATGGCCAACCTGAAACAGCGTATAAAACAAAGGTGACCGTTTAAATTGTGCTTTAAATATTGTTTACTTACCAAAATAGGTAACCGTATGGGTGGCCAGAGGGTATCCCCTATATCTTTCCAGTTGTGACATTATGTTTTAGTTTTCCCATTCTCATAAACTGTCCTTACTGGCTATAGTACATTGCAGTATAGGACAAGTGGGGTCTGGCCAGTGTAGTTGCTGCAAACTTCTTTTTGCCTCTGACAGAAGAAAATTCATCACCTTATCGAGGATTTGAACCCAGGTCTCCTGAATGGGAGCCTGGAATTCTAGCCACTCAGCCAGATGCTTCTTCACACTCTCATCGTATGGCTCTGACATGTTGACTGCCTCTTTCTGATGTTTGTGATAAGTTGTATTTGTGTCTTAGACTCATTTCGGCTGTCTATGGTAGCTACTGAAGTCATAGCGGCTTGCCAAAAGACATGAATATTGATGCTTACAACTTACTAGAGATTGCAATTAAGTACAGCCAAATGGCCCTAAGCCTTGGTTGGCAACTGGTCTAGGATCGAAGCTCCAACAGGCGGACAGTTAGAGCATTGCATTCTTGATCTGGCAGCTTCTGCAGCTTGTCTTGTTCCAGACATATTGGTGTTACCTTTTTTCTGGAGTAAACTACAGGCAGAGAGAGGGATCATGCTGCATGGACAACACATGGTCTTTAAATTCAGCCCAAATTTTGTGCTATGGAGAGGTATAACTCTAGTTTAAAAACTGTCAAGACCCAGCGCAGTGCCAGTCAGTCAGTAACAGCCAAATGTGTGAAACATGGACCATTTTTCAATTACTAAAGAATTAATTGGGGCTTTTGAGCTTAAATGTTACAGAACAGTTTTTAACATGTTCAAGAAAAAAAAATATGCTGACGTTCTGCAAGATGTGAATGTTGAAGAGGAATGGCTCATAAAAAGTATCCAGCCTCGGAAATTGAAATACACCGGCCATATTAAACATCAGTAGTTAGGAAAGAACAGTGATGGAGGGCGTGGTTGCTGGAAGAAAAGGCAGTGCCAGGATCAAGATGCAAATGGGACATTGTACACACACCCTCAGCACAAAAGTACATAAGGCAGGAGAAATAGCAAGAGAGTGAGACACTTTATGACAGGCCTTGCTGAGACTGATGCTCTACAGAGGACTTGCTACATGAGGATGACAGTCAAATTCCAATTAAGTACAGATAAATGTCATTTTGTCAATTCAACCGGCAGTACCGGCAATGCATTATTTGTAACTACACACAAATCTGTCTTCTACTGCCTATTGTACCTTGCGGTGTAGACAGGGGGGTATTGAGCTTGAGGAATTAAGGCCGCCTGGCAGTTTGCAGTTACTGCGAACTGTGCAGGTTAGGGTGTTTCTTATCAACATTTTCAAATATATACTAAATTACAAACTTTGTATTATTATCAACAGCAAACGGTTTTCGGAAAGGTAAAAGTTGCACTGATGCATTATTTACACTTAGACAAATATGTGAAAAAACTATCGAATATAGTGACCAGCAGAATATTGTGTTTGTAGATCAGGAAAAGGCTTTTGATAGAGTAGACAGATACAAATTATGGACCATCCTTGAAGACTATGGGATACAAGGGCAAGTCCTAGAAAACATCACAGCCATGTACCACTCGAGCTGAAGTGCAGTAAGAACACAAGAAGGTATATCAGATATGTTCACAGTCAATACAGGAGTGAGGCAGGGATGTGAGCTCTCTCCCTTGCTATTTAATATCTACATGGACAGAATTTGCAAAGAAGCAAGTCTCGACAGAACAGATTCAAAACATTTAGAACTCTTTACTCCAGATGAAACAACTGATCCACAGGAAATAAATGAACTTCTATTTGCAGACGATCAGTGCCTGTTTTATAACGACGAGGGCAAACTGCAAAATCATATTAATAATCTGAGTTCGACATGCAGGAGATACAATATGAGTATAAACACAGCCAAAACCGAAGTAATGGGAGTTAGCAGATGGCCGGGCCCACTAAGTATGATGGCCGGGCCCACTAAGTATACAGATAAATAGCACAACTCTGAAACAAGTTAAAGAATTCAAATATCTTGGAAGTATAATCACAGAAGATGGCAGATTGGACAGAGAAATCGAAATCAGATGTCAAAAAGCTAGTGCACTTACATATCAACTATCACCCTTACTGAAACATGAAAATATACCCATGTCTGCAAAACGACAGATAAAAAACAGCATATTCACACCAACCATATGCTATCAATGTCAAACCTGGACTTTATCCAAATTACACCTTCGCAAAATCAACACCTGTGAAATGAGATGCCTGAGGAGAGTTGCCTACTTAACAATCCGAGACCGAGTAAGAAATGCTATTATCAGACAGACTGTGGGATCAACACCTTGTGCCACATTTATTGAAAGACAGAAGATCAAGTGGTTTGGCCATGTCGTTAGAATGCAACACCAGCAACTACCATCACTGGCCTTACATCAAAGATCATCTGCGACAAGACAACGAGGACGTCCAAGAAGAAAATGGATTGACGACATCAAATACATTGTACAACCACACGGAATGACACTATCCAGTGCTGCCCACCGGGAGCTGGAACGCAAATTATTCCTCCCCACGATGCTTGACGGCATAAGTGGAAGATGATGATGATGATGATGATGATGATGATGATGAAAGATCTAATTGGGCATGTTCTTAAATGTGTAACCAAAAAAAAAAAAACAGAAAAAAGTTAGACCAAAGTACTTGGAAAATGTTAGCCCAATTGGTACGGGACTAGACAACGGTTGTTATGCACCGTCCTGCTTGTGACCCATGCTAGAACAGATATACAGCAAACGTTGATCGCAGAAGAAGAAGGAAACAGAGTTCTATGTGTAGGATTCAGTCAAAATTGTATGTCCTAGTATTCCGTGACTAAGCGACTTTTCAGTTGTTGTTTTTTTTATGTAGCTGTATGAAAAAAGACTGAGAGGAAAATACCTGGATGGCTTGGCCACATGGCATGGACGAGACAGGAACACTGAGCTGATCCATGACTCTGGTGATCGAGTGAAATGGCGAGTCATGACCGCCCACGCTTTCCGGCATGGCACATGATTGATTGAGTGTATGAAAGAATGTTTCTATTTTGTTTGCTGTTGAAAACTTTCTGGCTGTAACGTCAATTCTGTCACCATTCTGTCAATTCTACTTTCCATTTTTGTTCATTTATTGCCATGGCACTCTGTCCGAGTGGCTAGAATGCTGGGCTCCCTTTCTGTAGTTCCAGGTGTGAGTCCTCTGTAGGGTGATGGATTTTTTCTGTCGGGGGAAAAAAGAAAACCCTAAACTGCAGTTTGCTGTGACTGCACTAGCCTTAATTCCTAAGGCTCAAGAAACATCCTGTGCTGCACCACAAGGTACTATAGGCAGTAATGATTGCCATGGCTGTAACTTAGTTAAAGCCTGGCTGGGGACACAGACTTTCACCAAGGCTTGTTTTCTCAGTGACTCAATGAGTATGCTCAGGAAAAGAGATGGGCTTGGCTCAGAGACAGTAGGTAGAGTCTCAGAGAAGGTCAAGCCTGATAGAAATCAGGTTTATTTTTGTGGCAGCACACGTCGGTGTAAGAGAAAACAAACAAGGTGATATGTTTGTGGAATGGGCTACTGTGGACTGCGGGCGAGCAATGGACCGGGTTGATATAGTGAGAGGCAGGGCGATTAAACAAATCAAGAGACACCTGCGAATCTGCAATCTTAACCAGACTGTAAGAACACTAAGTGAAAAGTGGTAAAGCCAGACAGGAGTGCTGTAGAAGAATACTTAACCAACACAGATCTTGTGTCGTTGACCACCCATTTCACACTGAGGAAGATACTTAGGGGATTTGAGCACTCGTGGCTTGAATGGTTCAATGTGCAGTGAGGATAATCTGACAAATAATTAACTAACAAATTTTGTGTAGGCTGTAGTCTCAGTCAGCATATTCACTAGAAGTACTACTAGTCATCATCATCATCATCATCATGTGCCATGCAGAATAAGCGTGGGTGATTATGTTTTGTCATCTTACACAATCACTAGAGTCTTGGACCAGCTATGTGTTCTTGTATCGACATGTCATGTGGCCAAGCCATCCAGATATTTACTTCTCCCCCTTCCCCTTGTTCTTTTCACCTAAATCTTGCCAGTTGTCACCAAGTTCTCTAGTTTATTTCTTCTTATAAAATGCTCCAAAAATCGTAGACATCCATGCCTAATTTCTCTAATCTAATTGCTTAATGTAGGACTTGCTCGTAGGTTTTACTGTCTGTTCACTGTATTCACTATTTTTTGCATTTTCCTCAGAAACCACTTTCCACAGCCATTAGATGGTTTTTCGCTTGTCTCCTCAGTGTCCATGTTTCGTCAATTAATACCAGAAATGTACTAGTCCTTTTGTGTAAATCGATACGCTTAATAATCTAACTAAAAGAAACTACCTAGCCTAATGAATAATATTGCAACACTCAAAGATAAGATAAGAAGTAAAGAAGAGAAGGTAACGCAACGGAATGGCTGCAATAAATAAATCAACACAATCATAGATTCCTTTTATTATAATTATGTATAAAAACATTACTCATGTGCCTCCTATTTTACACCATGTGTTAAAATAATTTAAATTATTTCGGATGGCAAGTGACAACTAGACATGTGAAATGAAATGTACGACGAACATTTCCAGATCACCACCAGACAAGCCAGGGAATGTGTACATAGACAACCAACCGCCGCCATCTTGTTGACATCCGCCTGTGGCGACTACATCAATATGCCAGGTACACCTCGCTGGTTTCTGGTCAAAGGTAAGACAAGCAGTTGCTCCATCAGCAGTGCGTCCGTGTGTTACCAGCTGTGTGTCCTTTACGGGACGTCGCAATACACCCCAGAATTTTTGGCTGTTTCTTTTTTACTGTGCAATTTTCTAGGTCAGGTTTAGTTAGATATGACTGAGCTATTGTATAACAGTGGACAGTACTAGTTAGTACTACCTGCTTTCTGTTAGGGCCGAATGTTGGGCGGCGCTTACTAAACCCGACACCTCACATTGTGCCAACGGTTTCGGGCGGAGGAGCGCAATTGGGAGAAGACAAGCCTTATCCTGGTGTGACAAAACAAAACTTAAATACTAAATGTCATGGCAAGGCAGACCAGGCTCTAAGCCTTGGTTGACAACTGGTCTATGATGGAAGCTCCGACAGGCGGACAGCTAAATCATTACTTTGCTGATCCGGGTTTGCTGATCCCTGATAGGGTTTCAAGATGGCGTGTTGTTTTGTGTTCGTTAACTTTTTCGCGTAGGGCATGGATTTATTCATCTCTTGCGTGTAATTGGTGTGCCAGGATGTAAAACCAGGAGTTTCTACTCAATATCTGCGCGGGTGCTACGGAGTTCGTGCATCGAGCGAAGCCATCCTTGAGTGAATTTTCAGCAGCGTGTGTGGTTTTCAAAGTCTGTGTTTACGTTTTTTCAACATGGCGGAACAACGTGTGTTCTTCGTGCGGTCTGCAGTCAACATACCGAAGCGGCGGGGTAGCCGCGCAGGGAAAAAGAAGCAAGGTAAGCGTGGAGGTTTGAGGCGTTTTAGACTCAAGTGTCACCGTCTAGGACTCAGGAATATCCGTATTCTATATTGGAACTGTGCCAGTGTAAAACAACGGGGCTCTATTTTAGAAACCCTAGTTTACAGGAACGACATTGTAGCACTCCAGGAGACGAGACTGGGCGATCAGCTACTCCAGATTGCCGGCTTCAAATGTTTCTACAACAGACGACATCTGGGAATGGAGATTCTCGTTCGCGACAGCATGGTGGCGTCAGAGCTAGACATGTCTAGTTGGGACAGTGACGATATACAAATACAGGCGTTGAGAGTTCATTCCAGTATACCATTCGTGGTGGTTAATGTTTATGCCCGCAATGCCAGTGTGGACGCCCAGAAGTGGCAGTGCTTAAGTGGCATATTAGGCCACGAGAGAAATGTTATTTTCTGTGGTGATTTCAACGCTAAAGGCAGATCATGGGGAAACACTTCATCCAATACACAGGGGGAGGAGCTCGAGACTGCACTGGAAACCATCGACCTGGTTTGTATCAACAGTGGCTGTGTCACCAGGACAGCAAGCCGTCCGGGCGATGAGGACAGTGCTATTGATCTGGCGCTAGTTTCACCTTCACTCACTACAGTGTGTAGATGGGGTGTCCTAGGACACCATGGCAGCGACCACCACCCGTGCAGCATACTGGTGGAGTAAGGCAGAACCATGCAGCACAAGCTAAAGGTAAAGACGTTCCAGTATGACAGTACAGGGCAAGATGTGGTGAGTAAAATAAGACGTGACAAGCGCAGAACGCTTCAGGGCAGGAAAAAAAGCTGGGAGCAGCCACCGTGGTGGAGTTTCGAGGTGGAGAAGGCTTGGGTGGATAAGCGTAGTGCTGTAAGGAGATGGCAAAATGCCAAGAAGAACAGAGCTGGTCATCCTAATCCCTGCTTGCACTTAGAAAGAGAGATGCACACAAAAGTAAGCTACTTCAAAAAACTGGTCAAGGTTGTTAAAAGCGAAAAATGGGCAGAGGTGTGTCAAAGAGTAAGCACAGACAAGTCACTGAAATTGTTCTGGCGACTACATAAAAGCATGAGTGGTGTAGTCAAGAATAAGAGCATTTCTGACTTCCAAGGTGCTGACCTCATCTGGCAGAGGACTGACGAGGACAAGGGCAAAGCCCTCTTTGAACGCTACCTTGAGCAAAGCAACCAGACAGACATGGGAGGCCGAAATCTGGCCAAGGAGGTCACCTCAGACAGATGCAAGGCCCAGGACACTTCGGATGAAGACACAGTGACAGTGAAAGAAATCAAGGCTGTGCTTCGACGATCAAAAAACAGTGCTCCAGGTCCTGATGTTATAAGATACGACGACATTAATAGGTGTACCGACAATGAGCTAGAGAAACTAGCAGACATGTACAACAACAGTATAGGGGGTGCTAGCATCAAGGAGGAATGGTTACACAGCTATCTGATTCCCTTGCCGAAGCCTGACAAAGACCACAAAAAAATTCAGGGATATCGAATTATAACCATGCAGAATACAATAGGCAAGCTGCTGGAGAAGGTAATTGCCAGGAAAATATCAAGCCAACTAGAGAGGCAAGGTGTTTTCCCACCCACCCTGGGTGGGTACCGTCCAAAAAGGGAAACCTGGACCAATGCAGCATTCTTTGCCCAGGATGTCTATGAAGGTTTCCACTCAGGCACTGCAACCGTTGCTGCAGCGATTGATCTTGAGGACGCATACAACAGAGTACCACTGGATTTTTTAATGTTTCAGCTTCTCGAACTAAACATAAGTCCATTCCTCCTTAGTTGAATCGCTGCAGCCCTCTTCCAACGGAAAGTAGTTTTTAGATGTGGCAGTTGGACTTCGGAACCAACAACAATATATCCTGGCCTACCACAGGGATCACCATTATCTCCGGTACTGTTCAACGCCTACACAGTGAGAATCACCAGTGAGCAGATCACTGGACCTGGCAGGACATTGTCATATGCCGATGATGTTTTAGTGTATCGTCAGGGGAAGGATAGAGAGGAGGTTGCTGTGGAACTACAAACCGAACTCAATCGCATAAGTACTTGGTGTGATGAAGCTGGGGCAATGGTCAACCCAACAAAGGCAACAGTGACTTGGTTCTCGTTGAATAATTATATTGTCAACACTCCAACACCAACTGTAATGCTGTGTTCAGAGACGGTGGAAAGAACGCAGGCAATGAATTACCTGGGGATACGGTTTGATCGAAGCCTTGCTTATAATGTGCACATAGACCAGGTGATAACAAAGGCCAAGCGGGGTTTGGCAGCGATGCGGGTGATGGCGGCAGCAAACTGTGAGCAGCGCCATCTATGTCTTCTGTACGAGGGGTTGGTCATGTCTGTTTTGGAGTATGCAATGGCAATCCTGACTCTCAGCCATAAGCAGATAGAACGGATGGAAAGGATACAGAATGAAGCTATGCGCATTATTCTTGGATGTACAAGAGATACAGCATGCAGGGCGATGCGCTACCTTCTTGGGTTTCCAACCATTGAAGAGAGAATACAAGATTGCAGGGCACGCGCCTACCTCAGAATTAACGCAAACACACAACATCCACTGCATAGTGAAATTAGGAAGGTGAAGGGCAGCAGGTTAAAAAGAGGACGGTCGTGGATGGGTCAAGCCGAAGACATTCTTCAACAGGTGTGTTCACTTGAGGACTTAGAACCTGGCGAGGAGTGGGTGCAAGTGCCAACAGACTTCTGCACATCCTTTTCAGTTTGCATCCAACTTGACAGAAAATGCAGACAAGAAAATCCGGCTGCTGTTGAGGCTGAAGTACAAGCGTTGATTTTCGAGAATTCGCTAGACGGTGACGCGGTCATCTACACAGATGGGTCGGTCGTCCGACATGTGAGAAGCTCATGGGCCTTTACAGCTCGGGCCGGAGGGAGAATTGTGAAGGAGGACTCTGGTGCTTTTACAGAAACCACAAGTAGCCTGACCATGGAAGTCATGGCAGTAAGTAAATCAATAACATGGCTCGAGACACAGACATTCACTAGGGCTTGTTTCCTTAGCGACTCAATGAACATGATCAAGAGGATAGAGGAGGGGTCGATCCGAAGAGAATGGTTGCTGCCTCTAGAGCGGTCTCGACTGGCAAAGATTAGTTTCATCTTCGTGCCAGGGCATGCGGGAGTACAAGGAAATGAGCGGGCTGACAAGATCGCAGGTGAGGCTACTGTGGAGGGCGGACGCGCCATGGACCAGGCCGACATTCTGAATGCTCTACGAGAAGTAAGACTTTTGCGAGAACCAAGTGATGACTGTGAATCTACAACAATGGCCAGACTGCGAGAGCAACAAATTAAAAGAGGGGTGGCCAAACAAGAACACTACGCAGGAAGCCAAAGAAGATTGATAAACCAACACAGAACTGGCGTCGTTAGCCGCTACACGCTGCGGGATTTGCTGAGGAGGGGATCCGAGCACTTATGGACTGAATGGTTCGATGTGCAATGAGGATGATCTGTCGACTAACTAACTAACTAACTTTGCTGATCCGGCAGCTTCTGCAGCTTGTCTTGTTCCAGTCGTATTGCTGTTATCTTTCATCTGGGGTAAACTAGACAGGCCGAGAGGGTGATCGTGAAATATGGGCAACACATGATCTCTACAATTCAGCCGCGGCTTTGTTCTATGGAGATGTGTTATGGGACAGAGTGAATGAATACAGCAAACATGTATAGTTGGAATCTCGAGGTATGGTGTCCGCCTCGAGAGCTGGAGGTCCCTGGTTCAGGCCCCGGTGAGGACCGGGATTTATTTTAAAAATCCACCTGGTCTCTGGGTAGTGAGATCGGACGCCCGTGTGTATTGTTGCGCACGTAAAAAATCCCTTGGCAGTTGGAAATCGAAAAAGAGTAGCCTAACGGCCCTGCCCGGGCAAAATTTTGAGTTAAAAATCTACCCAAAGTATTTCAGGATCCTCGGCGATGCAACGGAGTTCGTGCATTGAGCTGAGTTTCTCCAGACTCAGGTTTGAGTTAGGAGGAAAACGGAGCACTTATGGGTTAAACCGTGTGCCGTGATGTTGATCCGACGACTAAACTAAACTAAACTAACTCCATCCCTTCATCATCATCATAATCATCATCATCTTCTTCCACTTCTGTCGTCAAGCGTCGTGGGGAGGAATAATTTGCGTTCCAACGCCCGGTGGGCGGCACTGGATAGTGTCATTCCGTGTGGCTGTACAATGTCTTTGATGTCGTCAATCCATTTTCTTCTTGGACGTCCTCTTGGTCTCGTCGCAGATGATCTTTGATGTAAGGCCAGTGATGGTAGTTGCTGGTGTTGCCTTCTAACAACATGGCCAAACCACTTGATTTTCTGTCTTTCAATAAATGTGGCACAAGGTGTTGATCCCACAGTCTGTCTGATAATAGCATTCTTAATCGGTCTCGGATTGTTAAGTTGGAAGCTCTCCTCAGGCATCTCATTTCGCAGGTGTTGATTTTGCGAAGGTGTAATTTGGATAAAGTCCAGGTCTGAGATTGGTAGCAAAGGGTTGGTGTGAATATGTTGTTTATTATCTGTGGTTTTGCGACCATGGGTATATTTGGATGTTTCAGTTGATTGATTGATTGATTTAGGAATCGACATCACAACATTCGGGGCATTCCCATAAGCGCTCCGTCCCCATCCTCAGCAGCCAGCGAAGAGTTCCAACACTAATAGTACCAGTAGTAATCTAATTATAAGTCCGTCTCGCCTTTCCTCTGAGCGTTGAGCGTCGGCCAGATCCCTTCGTCACTCCTCGTTGTCTCATTCTTGCCAGACCATGGTAATCCATTTGCTCCTCCGAGGTGTGCACGTGCTCCCACAAGGCAGGAACCACGTCTGCCTTGTCATGTATCAATACTCCACCAAGTTCTGCAGAGCCAGCCAATCTGTCCGCCTGTTCATTTCCCAGCACACCGGCATGCCCCGGAGAAAAGATCCAGGCGATGCTTGTCACCCGTGACCTTCGAAGCGAAACAAGCCACTCCGCACGAAGTCTGGCCGTCCTCACCCTCGTCAGCATGCTTTCTGAGTCAGTTACAATCACGATGTGTGTGTGTGTCGTATTCTCCATCCATCGGAGAGCCGCAGTGACTGCCTCCACCTCCATTCTTAAGCTGGATGTTGTGGTATCATATGCCAGGCTCTCCTGCCCCAAACATCGACCATTAGCTTTGGCTATGAACCCCCAGCCACTTCTCTCACCTCTTGACACCGAACCATCTGTGTAGATAATCACATCAGTCGAGTGAGCATTGTCCTGAATTAGTTGCTGGATTTCCACTTCCGTGGCCCCTGCTGGCCACTCCCTGCACTTCCGGCTTAATGTGATTATAACTCTGCACAAGTCTGACTGCTCCGCTGGCACTCTGACCCACTCCTCTCCACGTCTAATGTTCTCCAAGGGGCACACCTGTCTGATCGTATCCTCCGCCTGAGCCATCCATGATTTCCCTCTTATCAGTCGCTGACCCTTAACTGCGTCCAGCGCCTCATGCAGTGGGTGATCTGTGTCTGCAGCTACTCTGGGGTATGCCTTCGCCTGCATCACCTTGAGCCTACCAGCAACAGTCGGCAGACCAAGGATGTAACGCATACACAGTACTGGGGTGTCTCTAGTGCATCCCAGAATGACCCGCATAGCTTCGTTCTGTATGCGCTCTAACTTCACCAGCTGACTCTCTGAGACAGTGAGCAGACCTAATCCATAATCAATTACTGAGAGGATCAAGTGCTGGTATAATGTGAAAAGCATTCTCTGCTCTATGTCCATTGCAGCCATAGTTTTAAGTGCATTGAGTCCCTTTTGAGATATTGTCGCGACCGTCTCCACATGGTCCTTGAAGGATAGGCTCCTGTCAAATGTGATCCCCAGATACTTCAGTTTGTTCTCTCTGCTGACATTTCTACCATCTATCGCGAGGCTTGGGACATCAGCTCTTACAATCCTGTTGTCCAGAGAGCACCACAAAACAGCCGCCTTTTCCGGGTGGATGACAGCACTCATTTCTGTGCACCAGTCAATCACTTTATCTACTGTCGCCTGTAACTCCTGGGCTGTTTGCTCCCTATCTCTCCCCTGCCTATATGCAAGAATATCATCTGCAAATGTTAGTATTCTTCTAACCCCTGGTGCTTCTAGGTTTGCAATCTTGCTCGTATACACATTAAAGACTGCAGATCCCTGTGGCAGTCCCGGGGTTAACATATGTTGCTCTGAGGTCCATGCGCCCAGATGGAGAGCAACCCGACGAGAGTGCAGGACGGCTGCTATCCAGTTCACCAACCAGGGATTGACCCCCTTCTCCATCAGTGCGGTCATCAAAATATCATATCGAACTCTATTGTACGCATCCTCGAGATCAAGCGCTACCGCCATCGTTTCCTGTCTACTCTGGAACCCCTCATAAACATCAAAGGCAAAAGTGGCTGCATTTGACCAGGTATCTTTTCCTGGCCTGTAGCTCCTCAGGCCTCTTGGAAGAAGCTTCCCGCTTTCCAAAAACTTTTGCAGCTTGACAGCGACTATCTTCTCTAAAACCTTCCCAAATGTATTTTGAAGGGTGATGATCCTAAAGCCGCTAAGCTTTGACTGATCCTTGAATGGTTTTTGGATGTTTCAGTAAGGGTTGATGGCGAGAATTGATGGCGCGAATTGGTTTGATGATCAGACTGATCAGGCACTTTCGCTATCGCCATGTAGTTATTTCTGCCTTTGTTGAAGCGCAATGTAACAAACCAATCTATCGTCTGTCAAGACGGCAAGTTGTCCGTAGGTTATTTCCTTTGAGATAACCGATGTGGATCTAGTGTTATACTGATTTTTTCTTCTTCTAAAACTGTGTAGATTATATAATAGACGTCTCCCTAGCGATGGGTTTCTTCTTCTTCTTTTCGTTCATCCGGAGTGTTTTTTTTTTCAGATGTGATTGCGGTGTGTCAGTTATGCGCCCCTGGGCCGAAACCCGCAGGCCAACACATCCGGCTACAGCGTGCTTTTTTGACCAGGTAGCATTCCTGGGAGACTCACTTTTGTGGTGCCATCTACAGCCCAGCTGGCCAAGGTTAAACGGTCGAAGACAACGGTCATCCCTCAAAGGAAGGCAGGGACAGTCCATAGCATTTTCCGCCATCCAAGGTTGCTTCCATAGTTGCAGGGCCGACACATAGCACCCTGATTCTGGGCTAACCGAGGGAAATCGTCACGTCCTGCTTATGGCTGCTTTAAATCCTCACTTCAATATATTGGTCATTTCGTTTGCCCCGGGCCATTCCTGCACAAACCAGACAAGTTTGCAGACGGTATCCACTCAGCGAGTTTTCGGACATGTGCTTGTCGTTGCGCCCGTCAGAGCTGTTCCAGGCACGACAGACATTCGGAAAACTACCTAGTCAGAGCTGTTCCGAACAAGAGCGGCATTCGGAAACTAGGTAGTCAGAGCTGTTCCTAGCACGAGAGACATTCGGACGAGACATTTCATTCGGACGTAATTGCGTAGTGTCAATTTTTAGTTTGCCACCCGTAGGACGACACTTCCGACTTCCGGCGGGCATCTTTTAATGAGGTTAGCCTTCCTCTGGTTTCGAGGCACGTTAGAATGTTGTGATGTCGCCCTCATCTCAGCTGGTCAAGATAGAACGATCAACGACATCGCGGTCGGCCCTCAAGGGAAGGCAGGGGCAAACCATGGGCATTCCCTCGCTATCCAAGGAGGCCATAATTGCAGAGCCGGCACATATTGCTTTGAGACTGGGCTGACCCGAGGAGTTGCCACGTCCTGCTCATGGCTGCTTTAGTTCCTCACTTCCATGTGTTGGGCATATCGCTTGCCACTGGTCGCTCAATCACACACCAGGAGCGGTCAGACTGCGAGCGACATCCACTCTGTAAGCTTTTGCTTTTGACTTCGGACCACGCAATAAGTTCGCTCGCCGTGCGTTCCATTTCGTGTCATTGAGACGTTCTTCCACTTTTGTCTATACTCTCTATGAGTTAGATACAGACAGTTATCGTAACCATTTCCTTCGACTGGGGCACTTTTCTGACTTTTTGTACTCGCTCACGAGGTAGGCTACATGTGCTGCCGGCTCAGCACCTTACCTTCGTGCAGCAGTGAACGAGAAACGGCCTGGCCCTCTCATCCGGGAATCTCTCATATCCCCCAGCTGAGAGCCTTCGAACATGTATCAGACCTGAGCATGTCGCTTGCTCAGTATCACGCCTCTATTTTTGGGCGTTCAGCCACAGCCCTCGACGGGGAGCCTTAAGAGTTTTTTTCCGGACCAAGAACTTCTGCCTTCTGTGGATTCTATGCGCCATGCATAGCAAATGTTGATCGAAGAAGAAGAAGAAGAAGAAGAAGAAGAAGAAGAAGAAGAAGAAGAAGAAGAAGAAGAAGAAGAAGAAGAAGAAGAAGAAGAAGGTACTCAATCTTTCCTTGCAATTCTCTAGTTCTAAGAATATGGATACTTAAGTTCCTGTGGCCAGATAGTTACACACCATCTATCCCGCCCTCTGCCATGTATGGGGAAAGTACGACCAAGCAGCATGTCACCTCTGCCCACAGAAGCAGACTCGAGCATGTAGCAAAACTACAGCCACTGGTGTTTGTCCAAGAATAATGATGACCATTCATTTTATCCGGTGGGTTTGAAAGTTTGGAGCCCGTGAGTTCTAAGATGGCTGGTAGGCCTATTTTTGCTCGAAATGTTCTTTGACAATGTGGGCAAAGAATGCTTGACCCGCGAAGAGACTTCCTGCAGTGTTTTATTTTTTTTTTTTTAAGTTTTCCTTAGCCTGTTTTTTCACAGCTCTTGCAGTCCTGTTTACTTCACACGTGACTACACCCTTGCGAAATGATGTACAGCCACTACATGCGGACAAGAAACCCAAAGCTAGAACCAGGCCGATGTACTTCACCAAGGCTGAGCAAAGCGCAAAAAGTACTGCCAACAGCATTGCACATTTGCCGTTCATCCGCAATAACGCAAACTGATCGAGAGTTGATATCGAGTGTCGTCACTGAAGGGCCATGATACTTTATCCACCAAATTCGCAAGTCTAAGAAAAGACCAGGCTTTGTGGTTCACTCTTAGTCGGGTGGCAGTTTAATTGAGTTGATCGTCCTGCGAGAATCGAGAATAGAGAAGCGTTATATCTCCAAGGTGGAAAACTACAGCGACATGGTCATCTGTCTGAGACAAGACCGTAGTGCAATCAGACTATTCGCTATGGAGGTAGTCGTAAGAGGTCTGGTGTCCAATTACACATACCCTACGTACTTAAGCAAATGGGCAGTCAAGACCTCAGGCGCTGAAAAAAAAAAAAAAAAAAACTGGGCAAGACTACGGAAAACCGCTCTGAATCCATATCTCCAATGCCGTTCTGTTTTTCAGCTTTGCTCAGAGTCCACGTTTCACACCCATACAAAAGCACGGGCTCTATGTAGCACTTAAACACTCTTTTTCTCGTTGCAATTGACATCTTTTTATTGGTCTGTACGTTTTCCATCTAGGGGAAAACAAATTACGTTAATGTTAATGTATTTCCTGGTGTTGTGTTATGCCACAGGTTCTAAATACTGCTTTATCTCTGCATTCTTACCACCGTTTTACACCTGGCTCCTTATGAACAGTGCACATTTCCGATTAGTTAGTTAGTCTTTCCTCCTGAGCCTAAGGCAGCGCATAGGGCAGAAGTCATGGCTCTCCATGTCTAGTGGTTGGGGAGTCAGCCAAAATATCCACAGCTTGTGACATTTCCAGTGTCTTCATTGCTGATTATGATTTTGTGAATGAAATGCAGTTCTCTGGATACTACATTCTTTTTAGTTCACAAAAAATTATTCTGATCTTCACTGTATGCTTTGACCGATAGGATTAACTCTCTTAATTTCTTTGCACCATTTGATCGTGTCATTCACAAGTCTGCATTCCAGAACTGGATTAGCATAAATTATGAATGGATCAAAATTGTCAGAGGGTTCTTCATTTATTAAATTTTCTCTTTACAGTTTCTGCACAGAAGTTGAACAGGTTTGTGGGGAAAATGCATCCCACCATCTTCCCTTTGCACCCGAAACCAGTTTGATGTTTCAAAGAATACACTGACACATGTTCATTGCTCATTCCGTTTATGTTTTGTTTAATTTCCTCGCGTTGAATTCCAGTGTAGTCCATACACGTGCTACTACTTCTAGAGCATTGGACTCATTTCTGCTTGTAGATTAGATTTCCCTATACCAGTCTCCGTTGCCTTTAGGCGAACCCACTCTGACTTCAGAGGTACTTGTAATTTACATCCCTAAGTCAAGGACAAGAAGTCAACATTTTAGTCCAGCTGAGTGGTGTAGGGGTACCAATACCTCAGCATCAGCACACTGAAAGTTTAATAGCGCTCCTACCCATTCTGCCATGCTGACCCACTGTTTGTTCATGATACGATTCAATTAAATCATGTTATAAATACTTTTGTTCTTGAACAAGACTTATCCAACAATTTCCACTGATCTCCGCTAAGCTCAAATAAACACACAAGCCCAATCATCTAGAAAGCTAAGGGTCAAATCCAGTCTGTTACAATTTCCAATTACTACCCGTGAGAACAGTCTATCGCACACAGGACATGGTGTCAGGCAAAAAGGCATTAGCTTGTGTAAAGGACATCTAGACCAAATATTTAGCCTTATGCCAGTGAAAATGGCCCCCACAGCACAAATATCATTCATAAATTTTTTTAAAGTAAAACAAAAAAATACAAGATGAATGGGGTTTTAATACATCTGGAAATGAATCTTGGGCAGCATCCAAGTCAACCTATTCTTAACAGACGCTGCGAGCTTGTAACATTTGCACGTATCACAGATCTTCACCCTCACCCGAGGTTAGGTGTCCAATCTAATATCACAGTATCAGGAAGGGGATTTGTGTGACAGGAGGAGTATATCACCCCCAGGTTAAGTAAAAATCCACATCCTGGTATATATACAATTTTCTTAAGTTAAAGAGGACATGGCACATCTAAAGACCCCCCCCCCCCCTTTCCCCACGAACTAGCCAGGAAACAGAAAACAAAAGCAACCCATCTCAACATTCAGGTCTGTTTAATTGACTTAATGAACAGATTGGTTGAAGTGAGCACACACCAGTCACTCATTTTCACAGTAAGTGCTAACATCTTATTTACACTGTTTATACATAAAAAGTTGCTTAAATGTCGACAGGGTCGACTTCATTGCACCAGGTTTTATCCCATATGGCTCAGTCTCTTTCCGCAGCGTGGAAAGTGTCGCACAAAGCACGAACTCCGGGGCTCTAGAGACAACCCACAGGAGTCTCTGAAAAATTTAACTCGTGAACCGAAGGACGCGGCCCAGAATCGAACCCACAACCTTCGGAGCCCGGGTCAAATGGCTTGACCACTTCACCATAGAGACTCAAAATCTCAGAGACTCTATACATATGTTTATAGAAAACAATCACTGTCCCCCACAGGGACAACTGACAGATGGGATGGGATTTGTGTGTGTGTGTGTGTGTGTGTAGGTGGGGGGGGGGGGGGGGGGGGGAGAGAAGAAGAAGAAGAAGAAGAGAGTTTTAGGTTTTGAAGTGCACCAAAAAGAATTTACATATTTGTGCGGCTGGCCGAGTGGCTAGAACGTCGGGCTCTCCTTCGGGAGACCTGGGTTAGAATCCTCGGTAAGGCGTGGAGTTTTTTCTGTCCCGTGCAAAAAGAAAACTCTAACCTGCACAGTTCGCGGCGACTGCACTAGCCAGGCGGCCTTAATTCCACAGGCTCAAGACCCCCCCCCCCCCCCCCCCGTCCTACACCGCAATGTACTATAGGCAGTAAATAAAATGACAGTATGTGTGTATGTGTGAGTGTTAAAGATGTGGCCTCAGAGACAAAATGTAGAAACAACCACTGGTACCTGGCCATCTTGACAGCCAGTCTGTTTCATTGTGCCTCTAAAAAGGCACAGTAACTACACAACAAGACCATGGATGGAGTTATAGCACAAAGCCTGGGCTGAATTGTAGAAACCATGTGTTCCCCATGCAGCAAGATCTCTCACTTGGCATGCCTAATTTACTTCAGATGAAAGAACACCAATACGCATTTAACAATATAAGCTGTGGAAGCTGACGGATCAGAACCACTGGTCTATACAAACTAGCCAATTTTGCCCCAGCTAGTTTACTTTTCCAAATAATTTACTCTTGCATATAAAAAACAAAATACACAAAACACTTGATAGTGATTAAACATATGAGACGACTGTATACATGGAAGAGTTCTGATACGAAAACATTAAATAAAATTGACTACATAGTGACTGCCGGTCTCCGCGGCGATGGCGTTGCAGACACGATTTGTAATGCCACTTACCCACGTTCGAAACACAGCGGCAACCAATTTGGCAGCAGACCGTGTCACGCTGGTTTTGACATGGTGTGGGAGTCGGTCGTCCAGAAAGCAATGGCAAACTACTGAATGTAAAAACTTGCCAAGACATCAACAATGGCAGTAAAATGCTGGTGTTGACTGCAACGTCATGTAAAGGATATTCAAGTTAAATTTAAAAAAAATATAGTGATTAATAACAGATTTTGAAATGCATTGATAAGAGGTGAACTAACATCACAGCATTCGGGACATTTCCATATGTGCTCCATCATCTTCAACAGCCAGCAAAGAGTCCCAATACTAATGGTGCCCGTAGCAATCTGATTATGTTAATTGATAAATGTGAAGACAATACCTCGTGCTGACTGACTGCAACAGTGATACGTCCAAATATGTGGGCAAATTAACGCAAGACTGAAAAGATTTTAGATGATTTGTTCAGGCTGTCATTTTACATGCTACCCTTTTTCTAATTGTATTTGTTTTGTTTATAGACCACAGCACAAACAGGATCAAGCCAAGGCCCAGACTTTGAACATTTCATGCTTCTGCAGAGTTCTTTTTTGGAGTGCTTTGGGCAAAAATGATATTTCTTTTTCTCTAATTCTTCCCTTCTTCTCATATACATATAATCTTCTTCTGCGTTCATCAGAAGAGTTTTTTCAGACGTGATTGCGTTGTGCCCGTTTACAGCAGAGCTGCGATACTTGCGCCTTTCGGCAGACACATCCAACTTCTGCAGATGTACATGTTAATACTATGCGATGTATTAACCGATTACAGTGATGGCTTCAAAGATGGCATAAACAAGGGAAAACAAACAACATTATCAACCCTGTATGCTATAGTCTAAACAAATCCCAGTTAAAAATGAATGAAGAGTGTTGCCCATTAATGGCTGAAAGAATGGAAGTATCAGCACCCAGCACACGCTCATAAGAGATCCATCTTCCTCAGCAGATATCAAAAGATATTAACTACTCTTGTTGCACTCTGTTTGGGTACACATCTAATATGCGACACTAGTTCCATTTAGCATTTTTATGTTTCTCTAGTTTCCACACTGCATGCTGTTATCTTCTGCATAGTTCTTCTGTTGAAAGGGAGCACATCACATCAGTTATACACCTTGGCGGTCAGCGTGTCCTATATTGGCATGTGAGGTTTGCTGCCCCTAGACAGATACCATCCAAGGTCAAGGGCTCTAGCTATTCATTGGCAGGTTTCCTAGTCAAGCCATTTTTCCAGGGCTGCAGCTTCATGGCCTACTTTTTGCAATGTCCAACTACCAGAGTTTTAACATGCCCAATGGCACAGAGGACCTTTTTTTTTAAAAACTTTATTTAAGTAGGCTAGGTATCCAAAATCACTACCCAAGAGATCAGAGGGTGATGTTTTATCATTAGATACCAATGGCTCTTGAAAAAAGTCCCAGCCCTATGAGGAGGTCGAACCCTGTACTTTCGGAGTTGGACGTTTAACTTCTGAGCCATAGTTTTCCTTTATTATGTATCATTATACATCAGTCTCCTGATCGCTTTCTCTACTGAAGATTAAAATGGTGGCAAGAATGGTTTCCATCCATCCATCATGTGCCATGCCGATAAGTGTGGGCGGTCATGTTCTGCCATCTCACTCGATTACCAGAGTCATGGATCAGCTGCTTGTTTCTGTCTCGACCATGCCATGTGGCCAAGCCATCCAGGTATATAATTCTTGGTCTTCCCCTTGGTCTGTTCCCTTCGATCTTGCCAGTTGTCACCAAGTTCTCCAATTTCTTCTCATAACATGCCCAAAAATTCCTCCAAAGTCGGAGAGTGTCTGCCTGTACGGCGAGGAACCACCAGTCTACACACCAGTAAGCCAGACATGGGACAACGGATACTCACGCAAACCTCAGGTCCTGTATGACATCACATTGATGTTGGACAACAGGTTGTCTTCATCCGGCATACAGGACTTCTCGCTGGAGTTCACAGCCAGCGAACGCAAGCAAGCATGCCCAAAAATTTTTGACTGTCTACGGCTAATGTCTCTAATCAGTTTACGATCTTCATTTGTTTCTTGAAGGACTTGTTCATTAGTTTTTCTATCTGTCCATGGTATTCTTTGCATTTTCCTCAGAAACCACATTTCCACAGCCATCAGATGTTTTTCAGCTTGTCTGCTCACTGTCCACGCTTCACATCCATATAAAAGTACAGGTTCTATGTAGCACTTCAACACTTTTTCTCGTTTCAATTGATATCTTTTTATAGGTCAGTGGGTTTTTCATCTTTCAAAAGGTTACCTTCGCCATGACAATTCTTGTTCTAATCTCTTCAAGGCATCTCCCATCAGACGTTATGACTGTTCTGAGATAGTTGTACCGATTCACTTGTTGAAGAATATTCCAATTTACTTGTATATTCAATCAATCAATCATGTGCCATGCCGGAAAGCGTGGGCGGTCATGATTCGCCATTTCACTCGATCACCAGAGTCGTGGATCAGCTCAGTGTTCCTGTCTCGTCCATGCCATGTGGCCAAGCCATCCAGGTATTTTCTTCTCGGTCTGTTCCCTTCGATCTTGCCAGCTTTCACTAAGCTCTCCAGTCCATTTCTTCTCATAACATGTCCAAAAAATTTTGACTGTCTACGTCTAATTTCTCTAATCAATCTACGATTTAATATACTTAATTTAATATACTTATTTAATATACTCGTATATTACATTGTGGTATTTCTTCCTTCCTAGTGACGACCATAATCTGTGTCTTTTACAATTCAATTCTAAACCTAGTTGTTCACTATGTGCAACAACCGCATCTACTAAATTTTGCAGGTCCTGTTCATTGTCTGCAATCAAGACTGTATCATCTGCGTATCAAATTTTATTTATGTATCATCCTCCAGTGTTGATTCTTTCCATGTCTTTTATATTTCTGAAAATATGTTCACTGTACAGGGGAAAAAAAATTTGAGACATTATACATCCCTGTCTCACACCTCTCTTAATAGGCTGATATTGACTTACTTCATTATCAATTCTTATGGCAGCTTGTTGTTTCCAATATATGTTTTTTAAAAGTCTAAGGTCTTTTCCATCAATTTGTAGATCTTCAAGCATCCTTATCATGTTGACATGTCTCACTTTATCGAAAGCCTTTGTGTAGTCAATAAAGCAGAGGTGTAGATCTTTGTTAACTTCTATAGAACGTTCAATTACTGTTCTCAGAATGTACACAGCATTTACTGTACCCTTGCCTTCTACAAACCCACATTGTTCCTCTCCTATTTCAGGTTGTATTTTCTTCCTAACTCTTTGCATGATAACTCTTAGCAAAATCTTCATGATGTGACTCATACTAATTGTTCGATGTTGATCCCATTCCAAGGCTCCCGATTTCTTTGGGATTGCAATAAATACAGAATTACACAATTCATGAGGTATATCTCCAGTATCATATATGGTATTCCGGAGTCTGGTAACTTTATCTATTCCGTATTCTTCTAAAGCATTAATAATTTCTGTTGTGATGCTGTCTGAACCGGGGTCTTGTCAGATTTCATATAGCTAAGAGCATTCTGAACCAACATTTTAAAAATTGATGGGCCTTCATTATTATTTTGAAAACCATACTGTACTTCTCTGTTATCATCATAAAGGTATTTCACATAATCTGACCATACATGTGAAATGTGATCTTTTTCTATTATGATTTTTTCATCTTTTTCTTTAGGCAGCATGCTGATGTATGTGTTCTTTGATTAGTAAGCTCCTGAATTCTTTTGTGCATTAGTTTGGTATTTTTACTGTTGTGTTGTGTTTCAATTTCTATGCAACTTTTCTCAGGCCATGCTTCTTTTGCCTCCTTACATAATGTTCTGACTTTTCTGTGAATTTCTTTATATTTGGCAGGATTATTTTTGTTCTGTCTTCTTGTTTCCATTAGCTGTAAAATGTCTTCAGTCATCCATGTCTGACGACCCACTTTCTTTAATTTTGGAATAGTTTTTTCTGCAGCTAAACTGATTGAATTCTTCAACATTTCCCATTGATCATCCGCATCTTGAAATAGAATCTCTAGATCAGATAAAACATCAAATTTGTTCTTTACTTCTATGTTAAAATTATCTTGTATTTCTTTGTCAGTTTTCAATTTGCAGAAATCATATTTAGTGTTTCTGGTTGTATACTTCACTTTCTTTATCTTTACCCTCAGTCTGCCTGTAATTAATCTATGATCACTTTAACAGCCTGCATTGGGAACTGTTTTTACGACTGTTAGCGCATTTCGAAACCTTCTGCTAATCAGAATGTAATCTATCTGGTTTTTAATCCTGCTGTCTGGACTCTTCCATGTCCATAATCTTCTAGGATGTTGTTTAAACCAGGTGTTTCCTACAACCATTTCTTGTTCTTTTGTCAATTCTACAAGTCTGTATCCTTTGTTGTTTCGCTCTCCCGAACCATGGTTGCCCACACAGAATCCATCGTCTTGATTTCCCACTTCTGCGTTGAAATCACCCATTATATTTATTTCTGATTTTTTACATTTCTTCAAAGCAAGCTCAGTGTCGTTATAAAATTCATGTATACTTTCTCCACTGCATTCACTTGTTGGAGCATATATTTGAATCACATTTATTTTAGAAGGTCTTCCATTTAATTTTACTAATAGAATGGTTTCTACCACTTAGAAAAGATAAAAGTCCTGCCTAATAATTTGAGCAGCAACAAATCATGGAAGATGTCACGGGGGCCATGCACAGCATATTAAATCAGGGGAATAACACTGATAGAAAAATACATCAATGTTAGAATGAAAAGAGTTATCCAAAGTGTGAATGAAAATCAAGATTATTATGGCACATTGAGGAGAAATCAAATTGAAAACCTTAAGGCCATTGGTAAATTTGATACAAAAAGAGAAATAGGGGTGGCAAAGAAACCACTTGGCCAAATGACATAATCAGAACAAGGTCAGCCTCGATTCCAGACAGGTATCACGTAATTAAGCAAATCATAACTGCATGCACTTATCAGCACAGCACATTATTACGATGAATTCAAAGTGTGGTGTTTCCTTTAAAAAGCACTGAATTATTAAGCTAACAAAGTAGGAATGATCAGAAATGTAACCTTTTATGAAATATGAAACACAAGAAAGAACAATGAAGCTCCACAATGTCATAAGATGAGACCTGGAAGCAATAAAACAAATGAACAAGACATATGATAAATGTAGAAAAAGGCTGATATTAGACAGGAAACATGTAGAAAAAGGCTGATATTAGACAGGAAACATGTATATCATGATTTCAAATGACACGGGATGCATGTTTGATACTAGAACTGGCTGGTTTCTAAACAAACAATTCTAGATCGCATACTTTATTTCTCAGCTATGAGAAAAACTCCTGGCACACACCAGCGACTGAATTGAAGCTGTAATGACAAGCGCAGTGGTTACACGTCTGCCTGCTGGTCAAGGGTTCCATCCCCGTGGGGTGTATTTGGATTCTTTGTAAAAATTAATCTGGACTCCCTGGGCGACCCAGTCTAAAATGGATTCCAAGAAATATCTTGTGAAGTAAAGGTAGCCATCACGATATTGACCACATCATTTATCGAGTGACAATTGTGTCGTGGACTAATTGTCCATGACTAAAGTTCACACCCGCATCATAGTTGTCTAGTGCGAGCAGCACGATTTTGACCAAGTTCATGAGAAGGGAATTCTCTCCTGGACTAGACACCTGGACAAGGACCTTGGTCCAGTAGGCAATGGTGATATTCCCCTTGCTACCATACATATTTTAGTTGTAATTGATTGTACTAGGCAAAAACGTATTAGATATGTAATCTGTGCTTGTGTAAAAGTGTCAGTATAATAGATGATATGAGCTCGTACAGCATTCTGTTACATTATTCAAATTAATGTCTAAATCTGTGACTCTAGCATGATAGTTGAAGTGAAAGAGAGAGTAAGCTACAAGCAGCCAGTGACCAAATTCATTTTTAAAAAATCCATGATCTCCAAAAAGAGGCACATAGTTTGACCATTCTGCCAGAGATGAACCCCCCCCCCCCCCCCCCCCCCCCATGCACTAACAGATAAGGTCAGCAGATACTAGATGAGAGTAGTATTTTATGACTTTATAATGAATGTGTTATGTCAAAAAGAACAAATAAAACAAAACAAAGTCTAATGATAGAAATAGTGTTATGCTTGTCAGCTATATCAGGCTAAGTGCAAACAACAAAAAAAGAGCCAGTTTAACCCACTGATAGATTTTGTAAAAGCAATAATAAAACAATACTCAAATAAGCGAAACTGCATGACCAATAACATCCATGGACTAATTTTATGCAATAAATTGCAGAAAACGTTACAAATATGGTTAAATTATACGATCAACTATAAACATACTATTTACATCTTTTCCAGCAACACTGGACACACCGTGAAATGATAAAACAGGCTTACTCTCACCAGAAATCTAAAACTGCTCAATTTGCATTTTTGCAAACTTGTTTACAGCTACGGGTCCAATCTCCAACAGAAGACAAGACCAGTCTATAATATTAGACAGGCCCAATCTCCAATAGATGATGTGTGCCCTTGGCAAGATGTTCATGTCTGGCAGGGCCCCACTTCACATCCATCTCTCTCACCCTGGACATGGTAGCAGATACCCAAGTGTTAAAGTCATCAGCTCATCCTGCACCTCTTGTAGCATTTTGATGATGTCTAATCCATTCATTGCCTTCACCTCCACAAACACCACGTCTGCCAACCATTCAGCTCACTCATTGCCTTTCATGCCTGAATAAACATACGAAAGATAGCAAGACTGTGATGTGCTCAGTGTCGAGTCATTTCATACGAGCGCAGTCTGGACCCTCTCCAGCATGTTCAACTCACTAAAAATACATGTGTATGAGTACTTCTGCATGTCAATTCAAGGCAGTGGTTACTCTGCCATAGTTTCCAATGTGAGGCTGCTTGTTGTCACAGCAAAAACACCATTTGCTTCCGCTGACAGTGTTGTATCTTGAACGTGCTGAGAATGCCCATCCACTCGGAGTGTCGCAGGCCACATAGTCATCTGTAAACACCACTCACATGTCTTTCTCCTATGTTTTTATCTTCTTCTTCTTCTTCTTCTTCGTTCATCCGGATTTTTTTTTCGGATGTGACTGCGCTGTGCCTGTTTACAGCAGAGCTGCGTTCTCGCGCCGTTAGGCCGACACATCCGACTTCTGTGGGCATTTGTTGACCGGGTTAACCTTCCCGGTGTTTTTATCTATTAGTGCTTTGCCTTCAGCATCTGCTGAGGCAGGATTTTGCTCTCTGTGACTTCTGTCAAGAGTTATATGGACATAGATGGTAGGATGCGAACCCACTCTTAGTATAACTGACACTAATACACGGGAAGGACAGCACAAATAAAGTGACACTAATACACGGGAAGGACAGCACAAATACATAACTGACACTAATACACGAGGACAGCACAAATACATAACTGACACTAATACACGGGAAGGACAGCACAAATACATAACTGACACTAATACACGGGAAGGACAGCACAAATACATAACTGACACTAATACACGGGAAGGACAGCACAAATACATAACTGACACTAATACACGAGGACAGCACAAATACATAACTGACACTAATACACGGGAAGGACAGCACAAATACATAACTGACACTAATACCCGGGAAGGACAGCACAAATACATAACTGACACTAATACACAGGAAAGACGGCACAAATACATAACTGACACTAATACACGAGGACAGCACAAATACATAACTGACACTAATACACAGGAAGGACGGCACAAATACATAACTGACACTAATACACGAGAAGGACAGCACAAATATGCAACTGACACTAATACACAGGAAAGACAGCACAAATATGCAACTGACACTAATACACAGCACAGCTGAGTAATTCTATATCAGAAGACTAGCAGAAGACAAAGCCACCACTCAATCACACATTTGAATTCTACGGTAGCTTAAATTGTCAGTAAATTAAGACAACATTTAAAAAACAGTCTCTTTATATAGTGTTCTGATAACAATAACAACAGGAACTTAATAATTGTCACCTGACAGCAATCATACTGTAAATAGTGAAAACAGTTTATTCAGTGCCATACTGAAGATATGACGTTACAGCATCATCAATATCATTTGCCTTGAAAGATGGCGTAGGTGTGCATGTCTCTCTATAGATCTTGTTTTATTGATAGTTTTCCATGCCACCATCTCAGGCCATGCAGCAACATTTCTTTCAGTCTTCCCTTTCTAGCGCTGATATATCCAGATTTGTATGGTTCTTCAATGCCTTTCTTCTCACTATATGACCAAAGAATACTGTCTCTTTCACAATGTTACATGTAATCTTCTACTTTCAGTATCTTCTTCCGGGCACTCGTTAATTACACTAGCAGTCCAAAGCGTTCGCAACACTGAATCACAGAAGGATAATTTAACAATGTCACAAGCTTGTCGTGTAGAGAGAAGAACTTAATATACTGTAAAGTTAGAAGAATGTTATATATAAAACGAAATAGAGGACAAGAGACCTGTGAAAGAATAGTGTAGACATAAATCATCACACGAACTGAGAACAGGACAAGAAAGACCACTGATTATGCAGTCCACATACAAGCCTAGCCCAGAAATACGTCTATCTGATGCTGAGAAGCATGAGGAAAAGAAGAAAGAAAGAAGAGAGGAAACGAATTTTGTCATGAAAGGGATCACTGCTTATATATGCGGACAAGGATAAGTAGATTGTGTGCATTAAAAGAAACAATGATATGCTCATATGCATAACAGAAAGAAAGAGAAGGAGAAGATGGATTGCCACAAAGGGCACAATTGCTTATACAAGCAGACATAGAAAAGAAAACAAAGAAATAGTGTTTGTGCATTAAAATATACTTCAGTAGCAATATCGACTTTTAAAACATTTATTCTTAAAAGTTTACATTCTAAGCAACTGAAGTAAAACAGCATCAATTTCCATTTTAGAGATAAACTAGAGATAAAAAAAACACAAGGTTAAGTTTTCTTGCCAACCGCTTCTCCAACATCTTCGGACTCATTTGTTTTGTTGGAAGTGGTCTTGGATGAGTGACTGTTCACACGAGAAGTCAGGATCTCTCTAATGTAGCCAAGTCTTCCAGCTGGATCGTCAATTGTACGGAAGCCTGTAGAAACCACTTGTGTTAAGTCTTTCAACGCACCAATGCCATACAACTACAACTCTCACAGACATGTCTCTATGAGTTAACATCACAGTTAGCACCCTTAGCATACATAGACACATCAACATTCGTAATAAATAGTAGGAGTGGACTTCGGGATCCTCCGTGAGGAAGTGGTCAAGCTGTCTGCCTCGCGCTCCGAAGGTTATGGGTTCGTTTCCCGGCTACGTCTTTCAGGTCACAAGTGCATTTTTCTCGGAGACTCCTGGGGGGGTCGTAGCCGGAGCTACAGAGTTCATGCTTTGTGCGATGCTTTCGGCAGGCCATCCTGCTGAAAGAGACAGAGCTATATGGGATAAAACCCGGGGAACTAAAGTCAAACCTCTCGACTTTTAAGACTTGTAAGGAGTGGACTGCTGGGGTGATAAGATTGCGACCAGACTCCTCCATACTGGCCATGCAGGTCTATCCAGACTGGGGCCAGTCTCAGACCAACCTTCCTTAATCACCTCCTAGGACACGCATGGCAGTGTTACTATCTTTGCTTCCCTTATGGGTCGCGGTAACACATGGCCATCAATGTAACTTGGTACTATACTCTTATAAACATGTATTTTTCTGGCTACCTCTCCAACATTAGTACCAACATCATCAACAAGAAGACAGACAACTGCTCAGGCTGGTGTTTAAGCTGTCTGATCAAGTCACTCCACTTCCCCCCGTTATAAGTAAATTTAACCATGATGTTTTGCACACTGAACCACAATGTTTCGTACATTGAACAATGATGTTTTGCACATTAAAGCATGATGCTGAATGCCTACCTAATGTAGTTATTTCATGATCCCCCTCTTTTTATTTTTGCTTGAAATTTTCTTCTGGTAAAAATCAATGGTTTTTCCCTCTAAGCTAACATTTATGCCTTGAATGTTTTGGCAATTAGCATAACTTTTGTTTTACTATAATTTATCTTCATGCCAAATTGAGTAATTTTTGCAACACTTTGTTTTGTTCTGTCGAAATTTGAGCATATGAGCTCACAAGTCACAATTTTACACACAGAACAAACACACAAACTTTATTTTCACAGGTCACAAACTGGAAACACATGCTGAATACCAATCTGAAATAAGCACTTGAGGCACTCCAGTCTGGGAATTTATCTATACTACCGGCCCTACTATCTGAACTAGGCAGCCAGTGCAGCATAAAGTGGATACTATCTGACCGTGGAATACCTGAAAACGAAAGAGCTGATAAACCAGCTAAAGAAGTAGCAATATAAAAACAACCTGATGTGTCTGTTACATACCACCAGAAGAAAAGAATGATCAAATCAATCAGAAAGCCACCAAAACCTGCTCAAGACATTACCACTTTATGGTCAGATCAGAACAAATAATTACTCTGCGCCTCAGAACAGAACACAATAAATTGCGTAACCACATGTATACATAATTCAAGATTGGCAAACCAGCCATGTGGTAGACAGTAAAGTTCATACAAGAGACAACATTGCAGACACAGACAAACTTCAAGTGAATTAAAGAAGAAGGAAAACAGGCCTGTCTTAGAGCTTTAGAGGTCTGACTCTGTGACCAAATGGCTTAGATATGTGTCTTCATAAAATTGCTTACTTGTGAAAATATGAAAAATAAGATGGTCATTTCATAAATCTAAACAGAATATTTAGTGTTTATAACTACATTCAAATTAAGAGCTAAATGACCCCTAAGGTGAGCCTGATTGGGTTAGATTGCAATGCACTTTTAAAAAAAAATAGTTGGCAGAACCTTTAGAAGACTACAATGATGTCATCAGCACAGTTGGACAAAGGCTCATTGTCTGCACTCGTAGCCTGCTAAGAGAAGACTGACCACCTATTCTTCTGTGCACTCAGGCCTAGAAAATGTGATGGCCCTAACATTTCACAGATTTACAGCAGCTTCCTGCTAGGGGACTGGTTTCTGTTTGTACAAATGTGGAGTGTGGTTTTAAAGAAAAAAAAACAGTGGAATTGTCAGCTGACACCAAAAATGTCACCAATGAATTCACAAGGATAGACAAAAATTGAGGTACTTTCACGTGGGAAATACCAGTTTAGGTTCAATTCATGATTTAAACTGAAGAAAATGTATAAACCATAAAAAAAAATAACCTATAAATTCCTTCCGCACACCTGTTGGGTCACCACCACCCAACAGCTGCTGATATTAATATAATGTCATAAACTAAATTATATTTATAAATTATCTATCCAAATAATTTTCGCTTTAGCATGGAGAAAAAGCTTTCCTCCCCTTCTGGTGGCATGGACTCTCCCATCACTCGTTCACCCGAGTCCTTTCCACCTGAAACAGAATGGAAAGGTCTCGGGTTAGCAAAGTGAAAACATCAAACTGGCCACCACAACATTCTACAGTCAAGCAAGCAGCCAGTCTGAGGCTAGCATCTATAAAGGTAAAGGTCACCCCACAGCAGACGCTACAGCAACAATGTGAAGCACTTGGCCTTCACATATACAAGGTCATGACATTATGCAGGGGTGACAACCCTGTTCCCTACAATACCAGAAATGTTTTGGGCATTCAACTCAGGCAAGAGTTGACAATAGTGTCTTTCTAGTTGGGGGAAATTTGTACCGATTCACTTGTTGAAGAATATTCCCATTTACATGTAATATACAAGTAAATGGGAATATTCTTCAACAAGTGAACCGGTACAATTATCTCGGAACAGTCATAACATCTGATGGGAGATGCCTTGAAGAGATTAGAACAAGAATCGTCATGGCGAAAGTAGCCTTTAGCAAGATTAAAAACATTTTGACCAATAAAAAGATGTCAATTGAAATGAGAAAAAGAGTGTTGAGGGGATTACATAGAGCCTGTTCTTTTGTATGGATGTGAAACTTGGACTATGAGCAGTCAAGATGAAAAACATCTGATGGCTGCAGAAATGTGGTTTCTGAGGAAAATGCAAAGAATACCATGGACAGATAGAAAAACCAATGACCAAGTATTACATGAGACAAATGAAAATCGTAAATTGATTAGAGAAATTAGACGCAGACAGTCCAAATTGTTTGGACATGTTATGAGAAGAAATGGATTAGAGAACTTAGTGACTACTGGCAAGATCGAAGGGAACAGAGCTAAAGGAAGACCGAGAGGAAAATACCTGGATGGCTTGGCCACATGTCATGGACAAGACAGGAACACAGCTGATCCACGACGCTGGTGACCGAGTTAAATGGTGAGTTATGACCGCCCACGCTTTCCGGCATGGCACATGATTGATTGAGCTGGGGGAAACAGTGCTCGCCATCAAGTGCAATGCTGATAGATGTAGACAATCATGGTTTGCCATCTCACAAGATCATAAGTCTTGAATCAGGTCTGAGTTCTTGTCCCGAGGTGCCATGTGGCCAACCCATCCAGTTGCTTATCTCTGCCTTCCCCTTGCTCTGTTCCCAGCAAGGTTGCCAGTTATGCTAAGTTTTCAAGTTTATTTCTCCTCAGAATGTGCCAGAAAGATCTTAACTATGTCTGATTTTGCTAATCAATTTATAGTTTTAGTCTATTTCTTGAAGAACTGTCTCACTCGTTTTCTGCCCATCCATGGTTTTCTGCCCATCCATGGTTTTCTGCCCATCCATGGTTTCCTGTCCATCCATGGTTTCCTGTGCATTTTCCCCCCAACATTTCCACTGCCATTACAACTGAACCTAGACCATGATTTTAGCAAACCCCACAGAGTGGTTCCCTTTATCTGTGACACTATAACTCTTTATTGCCACGATTTCTAGCATCAATGATGCTGAAGTTAGATCAAAATGAATAGTCTCTCCAAATAGGGCTACCTCCAAGCTATGGGGTGACAGTCCCAAAGTGCTCCCTCGGTTCCACCACGCTATTAGGTAAATGGCCAGTTCCATCAAGCTATTAGGTAAATGGTCAGTTCCACCAAGCTATTGGGTAAATGGTCAGTTCCACCAAGCTATTGGGTAAATGGTCAGTTCCACCAAGCTATTAGGTAAATGGTCAGATCCACCAAGCTATTAGGTAAATGGTCAGTTCCATTGAGCTATTGGGTAAATAGTCAGTTCCACCAAGCCATTGGGTAAATGGTCAGTTCCACCAAGCTATTGGGTAAATGGTCAGTTCCACCAAGCTATTAGGTAAATGGTCAGATCCACCAAGCTATTAGGTAAATGGTCAGTTCCATCGAGCTATTGGGTAAATGGTCAGTTCCACCAAGCTATTGGGTAAATGGTCAGTTCCACCAAGCTATTGGGTAAATGGTCAGTTCCACCAAGCTATTAGGTATATGGTCAGTTCCATCGAGCTATTGGGTAAATGGTCAGTTCCATAGCAGTGCTTCATCCAAACTGTGGGGTAAACAGTTTCCCCAAGACTGGCTCTTTCCAGGTTATGCGATAAACAGATAGTGCCATCAAACAGTGCTCTCTCCAAGCTATGGGGTTAATGGACAGTGCCATCAACAGTGCTCTCTCCAAGCTATGGGGTTAATGGACAGTACCATCAACAGTGCTCTATCCAAGTTATGGGGTTAATGGACAGTGCCATCAAACAGTGCTCTCTCCAGGTTATATGGTTAATGGACAGTGCCATCAAACAGTGCTCTCTCCAAGCTATGGGGTTAATGGACAGTGCCATCAACAGTGCTCTCTCCAAGTTATGGGGTTAATGGACAGTGCCATCAAACAGTGCTCTCTCCAAGTTATGGGGTTAATGGACAGTGCCATCAAACGTGCTCTCTCCAAGTTATGGGGTTAATGGACAGTGCCATCAAACAGTGCTCTCTCCAAGTTATGGGGTTAATGGACAGTGCCATCAAACAGTGCTCTCTCCAAGCTATGGGGTTAATGGACAGTGCCATCAAACAGTGCTCTCTCCAAGCCATGAAGTTAATGGACAGTGCCATCAAACAGTGCTCTCTCCAAGCTATGGGGTTAATGGACGGTGCCATCAAACAGTGCTCTCTCCAAGCTATGGGGTTAATGGACGGTGCCATCAACAGTGCTCTCTCCAAGCTATGGGGTTAATGGACAGTGCCATCAAACAGTGCTCTCTCCAAGCCATGAAGTTAATGGACAGTCCCACCAAACAGTGCTCCCTCTAAGCTATGGGGAAAATGGACAGTTCCATCAAACTATACCTCCTTTAAGCTATGAGGTTAATAGACCATCAAACAGTGCTCCAACCAGGCTATTGGGTTAATAGTCCCAAACAGTGTTCTTTCCTAGCTATTGGGTAAACAGATTGTCCCAACTTAAGTGTGTATTAGAAATTATGCAATAATGAGAGTTATTCCCTCCCCCCTTTTCCAATTGTATAAATCTGATATAAACGATAATGTAATGTACCTCAATTTTTGTCCGAACCCTTTGATAATAAGTTTATTCTTAAAACAAAAACAACACCAAAAAGCTGTAAAGTGCAATAGTGCTATGTGCACCTGGACAGTGTAAGTGTGAAAGTGATTGCTGTGTCTAAAGTCACACATTTAGTGCCAAACAGCATCACAGCACTAAGATAATAAACTCTGAAGAGTTGGGGAAGCAAGAGGCAACAAGGAAGCGAGCTAGCTACCTTATCTCACAGAATAAAGGTAAATACAACAAGGAAGACAGACAGTTATCACACAGAATAATGGTAAATACAAGGAAGACAGACAGTTACCACACAGAATAATGGTAAATACAAGGAAAGACAGACAGTTATCACACAGAATAATGGTAAATACAAGGAAAGACAGACAGTTACCACACAGAATAATGGTAAATACAAGGAAAGACAGACAGTTATCACACAGAATAATGGTAAATACAACAAGGAAGACAGACAGTTACCACATAGAATAATGGTAAACACAACAAGGAAGACGACAGTTACCACACAGAATAATGGTAAATACAACAAGAAAAGACAGCTAGTTAGTTACCTTACCGCACAGAATAATGGTAAAAACACAAATACTTAAAATTTCATAAAGCTGAAGAAATAACTGCTACATGATTACCTTAATTTGTCTAATGTTACTACCAATTGTCACAGAAAGACTACCATTACCTGTATCACTACCAACAACCACAGAAAGAATACTTTTACCTGCATCACTACCAACAACCACAGAAACTTCTTAGCATTATGCAGGCTTCTCTTGCTTTTTCATACTCTTATTTTAATATCTCTATTTAATATCTCTATTTAATATCTCTATTTATTCCCTCCGCATTACGCACATTGCTACCTACCCATGTGTACAATTCCACCTCCTACAGTGAAGTTTAACAAAGGGGAATCGAGCAATCATTGATTTAATTTGTTCTCATTATATTTATCTTAAGTAAAACATGATGAACTGATTAAAATGTTGGAAGATATTAACACTGATGGGAAAGATCTCAGAATAATAAAAGCTATTTACTGGAACCAAACAGCAGCAATGAAAATGGGAAATAAAGAAGGAAATTATGAACACATAAAGTTGGGAGTACGACAGGGATATGTTTTGGCACTAGATCTATTCTCCCTCTATAGCGAAGTACTAATGAAAGAGATCAAAGAAAAGCCAGGAATAATATTTGGAGGTTATAATATAAATAATATACGCTATGCAGATGACACAGTATTGATAGCGGATAATGCAACAGATCTACAATTGTTGAACATTGTAGTAACAGAGAGTGCAAAGAAAGGACTCTCTTTGAATATCAAGAAAACAGTAACAATGGTGGTATCAAAGACACAGGTGACACCCAAATGTGAAATAGAGATAGAAGGGAAAATTCTTCACCAAGTGGATAGTTTTAAATATCTAGGGACATTTATAACATCAGATGCACAACAGAGATCAAGAGCAGAATAGGGCAAGCAAAGGCTGCATTTCAAAAATGAAGAATATCTTATGCAATAAGTCGCTATCATTGAATGTAAGAAAGAGAATGCTGAGGTGCTATATAGAACCTGTTTTGCTGTTTGGCTGAGAATCTTGGAATATAAATGAAAAATAAGGAAGAGATTGGAAGCGACAGAGATGTGGTTCCTTAGACGAATGTTGCGAATTCCTTGGACTCCAAAGTAACTAACGATGAATACCTTAAAGAGGCTGGCGAAACTAGAAAATTATATAAAACAATAAGAAAGAGACAAACAGCTTTGTTTTGGTCATGTGATGAGAAGAGAGGCGCTGAAGAACATCGTGACAACTGGAAAGATTGAGGGGAAGAGAGGCAGAGGCAGACCATGAGAAATGATGCTGGATAGATTGCGACGGTGGCATGGAGGAATATCAATGACAGAGTTGATCCAGAAAACCAAGGATAGAGATCTGTGGAGAGTCATGAAAGCCTACGCCAGTCGGCACGGCACTTGATGATATTTATCTTTATCATAGGAATTTTAAGACCAAACTGTTGTAACCTATCATCATCATCACATGCCATGCAATAAAATAAGCACAAGCAATCAAGATTCGCATCTCACATGATCATCAGTATCGGATCAGGTTTGTATTCTTGTTCTTATTATGCTTTGTGGTCAAATCATCCAAGCATTTATCTCTTTGTCTTGCCATTGTTCTTTTCTCATCAAACACTAAGTTTTCAAGTTTATTTTGGCAAGCATAAAGCAATTCTTTTGATAAAGTAGAAGTGTAGAACAGAATGTGACAAAATTGACCGAATGTGACAAGACAAACAAACTTAGTTATCTGTTGGAGTGTCATCCTTGTACATCGGACATGTGCATAGGTGCTCAGATCCTCCCTCGAGCATAAGTATCAGGCAGCTAATAGCGCCTGTTCTGTGTTGGTTGACAAGACCCCTCATTCTCCTGATGTACCTCTTGTCTCTGGCCGTGCCAATTCTTGCTCCAATAACTCTAATTCTAAACAACGATGTAGATTCACTGGCATCAACGTCCTCCACATCCCTCTAAGGGCATTAATAATATTCACATAATCCATAGGCTGGCCATCTGCAGGGGAAGCAGTTTATTAGCTCGTTCATTTCCCTGTACTCATGCATGTCCCGGGACGAAGATGAAGGTGTCTGTCTCTACAACAGCAGACAAGAAAAATTGAACGAGACAACTAAATGTAAATGAATGTGACTAAATTGTGACAGACCAACCATGCAAAGATTGAGACTCACTGAATGACAGACAAACTGAATGTGACAAGACAATGTAGCACAACTAGTTGAACATGATGAGACTGACTGTGACAAACTGAATGTAATGAAACAATGAAACTGACAAAGTAATAAAATGAGAAATGACAACACTAACCATTTCTGGTCTGTGCCATTCCATCGATGGTTCCCTCCACATCCTTCTCTGTTTCTGCAAATGCCAGCATTAGAAGCTTTTGTTCCTCTGACAATTTTCTGAAATAGTTCAACATCACAAGGTTAATTGCTGAGTAACAATTAACAAGAATTAACATCACTGCATTCTGTACATCTCCACATGTGCCCCGTCTCCTTCTTCAGCAGCCAATGATGAGTTCACATGCTGAAAGTACCAGTGGCAGCCTGATTCCCCCCCCCCCCCCCATTGAGTGTCATCAAGCCCCTTTGCCCACATCTCACCGAATCAGCACCTCTAGGTGTGTTTAATTAGCAACACAGAATCGCCATACAACAGAATCAATGGCATAGCCACTCAGGACAAACCCACAGAAACTCAAGTCTCCCTCAGCAAATGTCAGCACAAAGGTGTAAATGCTGGTCATTTCATGAAAACACTAGTTGTAAACACGCTGTGCTGGATACATCCCCTCATTCATCCCTGCCAAAACTACACTTAAATCTCAACTCAAGAATCCTGAAACAAAATATCTCATCTTCTTGTGTGTCTTCACTCAGCTGCCACTCATAAATATCAATAGGGAACCCTTTGAGGCCGCTAAGACAGTTCATAAATAAACACACATGTAATGTTTGCCACTTATAGATAGTCTTCAGGATAATCTCTCTCATTTAGCAGGGCCTTTGCAGAACGTCGCTCTCATTACTGTGTGTTGAAAAGCCTCTCAATATTTTGCCGTCTCTCCTATCTCGAGCCCCTTCATGCCGCAGGTGTCTGCAATGTCCTGTGTCCATCTTTGTGCTGGTTGATCCCTGTCTCTTCTACCAACAACCACACCCTCCATCACTGTTCTCTCCCAGCCACTGGGATGTTTAATATGGCTACAGTATTTCAGTTTGCCAGGCATAACACAGTTTATGAGCCAGTGTACTTCCATGTCCACATCTTGTCAATGTCTGTATTTCTCTTCGTGTCCACAATACTCTAAGAACTTCTCTGTATCACTTGAGCTCAAAAGTCCCAATTTTCTTCTTTAGTGATTGTGAAATTGTCCAAGACTCACATCCACATGTTGCCACAACAAATCTACCTGCTCTCTGCCTCAAACTTCGGCATTATCTGGACAGTAAATTCACACAAGGTCTTGCAAGATATGGATGCCTGTGCCAGCCCCACAATGAAGAAAAATACAGGCTACCTCAACTCATTATGTGGTGGTCTAGAATATTCAAAGGCCTAACACTTTATACCCAATATACCAATCTTTACATTATTAATGGTTGCTGTCATACATGCTATGCTTTTTTGTTTAGTGTCACTCACTTTGAACTCAAGCACAGTTCACACAAGTGCTTCTACTATCAGCAGTTGCTACTGTTGGTGAGTGCTATGGGCTAATTTTGCGTGAGAGATAGCTTTCCCTATTACCCATATTTCCTCGCCATCGGGTGAACCCTCTCCGACTTCTGGTGTACTTTAACTTGTGTCCCCAAGTCAAGAATGAGAGACCACTATGTAGTGGTCTGAAGGTAGAGTAAGTTAAACCCCCTCAGTCATGCTAACTCCCATGTCTTCTGCAGTGTAACATTGTTACATTTTTTTAACCACCAAGGGAGTTTAGTTTAGCCGACGGATCAACATCACGGCACATGGGTGTAACCCATACATGCTCCGTTCTACTCCTAACTCAAGCCTGAGTCTGGAGAATCTCAGCTCAGTGCATGAACTTCATAGCACCAGCGAGGATCTTGAAATACTTTGGGTAGATTTTTAACTCAAAATTTTGCCGTTAGGCTACTCTTTTTCGATTTCCAACTGCCAAGAGATTTTTTTTACGTATGCAAACAACCACTAAGGGATTTCATGATAAACACACAGACTCCAACCAGATTTACTTTTCCATTTCTCAACTGGAATGCATCAATTTATGTGCTGAAGTCTTTCCATCCCATGATGCTAGGCTGTCTAGAATCTTGTTTCAACTCTTATTTTTTTCTATCTTTTTCTTCAATAGAAGTAGAAGATATGATCCAAGTGTCTTGCTGTCTTCTTTTCCCTGGCTCTGTTATGTCTTTTAGCTATCTCTGTTATTATGTCTTTCAGCATCAGCCTAAGAAGAGCTTTCTGGGCAGTCTTTATATAAGTTGTATACAAGAATATATTCACTCCCATTTTGTTGTAGTTTTCCATCTTGTTTTTTGTTGTTGCCAATCTGTCAACCTCTTCACCTCCTGGTATGCTGCAAATTTACAGGATCCGGCGTATCCCAACTGTTTTGGATTTCTGCTGCTAATCAATTGCTTGCAAGGTATTTCTTGCTGTTTCTAAATCTCAATACTGTTTAATTTTTCTCATTCTCTTGCTTTGAACACAACCATAGTTCATACACTGACTACTACTATCTAGTGCACTGGACTGATCTTCGCGTGTGGATTGACTTTTTCCTATCACCAGTGTTCCTTGTCATCAGGAGAACCCACTTCGAATTCAGAGCTATTTGTAAGTTATATCCCAGAGTCAAGGATGAGAAGTCAGCATTTTAGTCCAACTGACCGATGTAGAGGTTGAACCTGCTTACCTCAGCATCAGCACACCGGAAGTTTAAGAGCAAGTGCTCTTATCCATTCCGCCATGCTGACCCCCAAAGCCCTTTGTGAAATGCTATTTGGGAGGTAGCCTTACTATACTTTGGCTCATTTTTGAAGGAAAAAAACAACCCAATACTGCCAATTTGCACAGATGATACTTAATAAATAAAAAGCCTTGGTATAGATTTATAAATAACAGAAACATAAGCTACTGATAATGTCTTCAGGCAGAACATTAGACTTACACAGGCACACGGATCTTCACGTGGATATAATGATCACCATGGCCATAGCTGTTTACTCTGTAGATGCCTTTACCAGCCAGTTTGATGCGATGATGCGAAGATGTGCCAGGTGGGATCTGCAATAATATATAATAAGCAAAAACATGAGTGAAATATGAATACAGGCAACATGTTCTTCCTTCTCCTTTCCCCTTTTATTCCCTCACTGGGGTATTGGCGCTTCTATCTTTAGCTACGCCATGCAGCTTTGTCTATGCCTTCCTCATATTATTAATTTCTGTTTCTACTTCTCTTTTCCGTGAGTTTTTAGGTCTTCCTCTATTTCTTTTGCCCTGTGTATTTCTGACAAAGCCCTTTCTAGTTATACCATTCTTAGGTTTTCCTTTGTCCTATCTAATGTCTGTGTCTTTTCTTCACCTCTTGGATCATTGGTGTTTGTCTAGTTCTCCCCATATGCTATATGCTGCTCTAACATAATAATTATATGAATTGTTAATCCTTAGTCTTATTCTCCATACACCTTCAGTTGTCAACATGAATATATCCAAAGAAAGAAGCAGTCAGCTTGAGCTTGTTATCTTCATAGAACTTGTCATCAAACAGAGGGGGAGTGGGCCAGTATAGTTTTCTGTTCTGCATATGCTGGACATTTATTTAGCCGTTGTTTTGATCAGTTCCACAGTTACATTCATTGGTATCTCCTGTCTATTAACTAAAGTGTATTACTTTAAAATAAAAGGACTTCCAGTCACAAACATGGAGGATAGGCATTTAAATGGTTGGACCTCATGTTGGACTGGAAGTGTATGGTTCCATCACCCTGCTACAGAGTTAGTGCGTGGCGCGACACTGTGAGCTGTGAATTTTATGTGAAACGCTTTTACATCTGCTCGAGGTTGTTTGAAGCATGAACTGCATGTTCGGAGCAATGGCGACTGGCCGTGTCGCAGAATTAACCGGTTTTTTGCCATATGCAGAAATGTGTGGCTGCTGGTCTTCTAGTGACTGCCACTTCCATTGACGATGAACTGTAATTTTGTGGAGGACTTTTGTGTTGGCATTATGTACAGTGAAATTCTTTTACATCTATCTGAGGTTGTTAGTGGCGTGAAATGCATTTTTGGAACAGAAAACATCAAGAAAAGGAACAAATAATATCTAGAAATATCTAAACCATGTAGGTGAACATGTAGGAAAACATCAGGATGGGAAAATGACTGCCGCTTCAATCAAAGATGAACTGTATTTTTCATGCAAGACTTTTGTGTTGGCATTCTGGCGGCAGCATTATGCACAGTTAAATGCTTTTACTATCTGTCCCCGGTTGTTTGTGGCGTGAAGCGCATGTTCAGGAAAATGGCGTAGCTGGCATTGCCGCAAAATGAACTGGTTTTGCCTTGTGCAGTAATGTGTGGCTGCTGGTGTTCTAGTGACTAATAATAGTTTATGGGGCAGTGAGGAGCATTTTATGTGATATTCACTGGCACAGAAACGGAGCACAATAGGGACGACCCGTTGCTGTGAAGTTTGAACCGCGACTATTATTTTGAAGCTTACGCTCACCAGAATACATGTGATTCTCGTAAACACACATCAGGATCCTTGACAGTTCGATGACATTTGTGCTCTGAGTTCATAGCCTCCTAAAAAAGAATGGATCTGAGCATTAATAAATCTTCTTCCTCCTCTTTTTTGTGTACCTTCAGACGGCAACTTGAATAACATGAGATTGCTGAAATCTCCATAAAGTATGTTCTCAAATGGAGCGGTGGGTGTAGGCCAAAGTAATTTTCTCAGCTCTGTATATGTCGGACATGCCTGCAACAAATGTTTATCCCTTGTTTAGCCATTCCAGTTATATTCATCAGTATCTTCTTTCTTTAAGTTATTTAACATGTGGTATTCCATCCTTTTATTTCCTGTAGGGACAATTTAAAATGCAGTGAGGATAACTTTTGAACTCAATTCATCATGAAACTTAATCAAATGTTTGAAAAAACATACTTACGCTAAGAACAATGTCATCATATATACCAGGAATTCTAATTGAACCTCCGAGCACAGCCTGAGACAAACTGATCGTGGCATCACTATGCACATCAGCGCCTTCTCTGCGAAATATTCTGCTCTTTGCTACCTATAAAAAAATTATTTAATAAATCAACAGCTATAGATTGCTTAAGGTAAAATGAGACAGAAAGTCTTTAACTTTTACTTTATACTACTAGAGCAACAGTTCAGATCACTTGGGAGTGTATCCTTCACTCCTGATCTCACAGATCCTTGTCTTATTACTTGTATCATTTACTTTGTACTACTTGAGCAACAGTTAAAAGTCACTTGGAGTTTATTCATTACTTTTTTTTTTCATGATCTCATACAGATGCTTATCTTATTACTAGTATCTTTTACTTTGTACTCATATTATGTGCCTTGCCAAATGGCGTAAGTGCTCATGTGTCTCCAGATCGAGGCCCTTGGGGTTCAGGGTCAATTCTACCACTGAAATATCCCCCATACCACTGGCTTAAATCATCCAGCATCTTTAACCTCTGTCTGCCTCTTCTATCATTGATTTTTCCAGTGGCTATAATGTTCTACAATGCCTCTCTTCTAATTATATGGCAAAAAACATGGCAAAACGGAGTTTTTTTTTCGGACGTGATTGCGTTGTGCCTGTCCACAGCAGAGCTGCGTTCTTGCGCCGTTAGGCCGACACATCCGACTTCTGCGGGCATTTGTTGACCGGGTTAACCTTCCCGGGGTTTCTTAGGACGTTTGGCTCTCACTGTTGTGGTGTTATCCCCCATCCCAGCTGGCCCATATAGAACAGCCAAAGACATCCTGGTCAGCCCTCAAGGGAAGGCAGGGGCAGACCATGGGCATTCCCCGCCATCCAAGGAGGCTTCCATACTTGCAGAGCCAACACACAGCGCTCTGGTACTGGGCTCACCCAAGGAATCGTCACGTCCTGCACATGGCTGCTTAGCCTCACTTCCGTATATTGGGCCTTCCATTCACCATAGGCTGTTCTTCCGGAAACCAGAAGTATGCAGTCTGCAGATGACATCCACACAGTGAGCTTTCGATTCGGACTTTCCACATAATGGATTTGCTATCCAAGCAATATTCCATTTCGTGCCACTAGGACACTTTTTCCACCTTTTATGAAGCCCACACAGTGTGCTTTCGATTCGGACTTTCCACATAATGGATTTGCTATCCAAGCAATATTCCATTTCGTGCCACTGGGACACTTTTTCCACCTTTTATGAAGCCCACACAGTGAGCTTTTGGTTCGGACTTTCCACGTAATGGATTTGCTATCCAAGCAATATTCCATTTCATGCCTCTGGGGCGCTTTATATTGGGCACTCCTGCAGCAAATGTTTAGCTGTCATTTTACCAGTTCCACAATTGCATTCATCGGTATCTCCTATCTTTAGTTTATTGAACAAGTGGTATTTCAGCCTGTTATGTCCTGTGCGGAGTCTGAAGATTGCTACTTGTTCCCTTCGGTCGAGTTTGTAATATGCATCATCCTTCTGGTGACCTGGATGCTCTGATTCCCATTTGGTTCTATAAGTGCTTTTTATCAACCTCTTTGCCTCGTTATAGGTTATGTCTATGTCAGGCTGTGGTAGTCGTCCGCCCTCTTTTGCCAGTCTGTCAGCCTCTTCATTTCCAGGTATACTGCAATGTGATGGTATCCACTGTATTACAACTTTTTTGGATTTCTGGCATAGACCATGGAGTGCTGCTCTTAGGTCAGCTATTTCTGTGCTGTAATTGCTCTTCAGTATTGAGACAGCTGACTTTGCATCTGTAAAGATAGCTATTTGCGTCTCTTTATTTTCCTCCATCAAGAGCATTTCTGCTGCAGTTTTCAGAGCCTCTACCTCCGCTTTGAAGTTACTTGAAAACTTTCCAGTTGCCACTGAATGTGTTTTTTTCACTCCATTTTTTAAATTTAGGAGAATTCCTCCTCCTCCATTCTCTACTGAATTTTTGGCTGATCCATCTGTATATGCATGGGTCCAATTGCTGCTTGGGTAATGTTCTTTTATGTAGTTTAGGGTTATTTCTCTTCTTTCGGTTTCATGCTGAGTGTTCTTTTTCTCAATACCAGGAATGTTTTCTATCATCTCAGGCAGTAGCTGCTGTCTCCAAGCTGGGAACTTGTCTGTATTGTAAATGGGTTTGACTGTTGATATGTTAAGTATGGGATCTGCCCTAATCTTTCGTTTTGCAGTTTCTACAAAGTTGCTACGCTTCAGTCTTCCCTTTCCAAAACCCCTAAACCTTTTATACATAGGGTGGTCTGTCAATCTTCTAAATTTTTCAGCTTGTTGCTGGGCTCTGCTATCTCTTCTATCCTGCATTGGTTGTAAACAAGTGATCTTTTCTAGTTCATTAATAGGCGTTGTCTTCAGGCTTCCAGTTATGATTCGCATTCCTTGATTTTGGACTCTACTTATTTTGTTAAAGTTTGACTTAGCTGCTGTTGCCCAAGCTGCAATGCCATATTCCAGTACTGGCCTCACCCGTCCAGTATATAACTTCTTGAGAACTTTCTCATCTGCTCCCCACGTTGTACCAGCAAGCTTATTCATGATTGCCATTCTTTGCCTTGCTCTTGTTCGATTTTTCTCAACCTGTGTCTTCCATGTTAGGCGACGATCAAAGGTGACTCCTAGATAGTTTGGATTTTCTTCATGGCGCAATATTTTTCCATTCAATACCAGCTTAGGTTGCTGAGTTTTAGTTGAGAGGGAGAATACTGTGCATGTTGTTTTCTCCTCACTTATCTTCACTAGCCATGATTTTGACCAGTCCTCTAGCGCTAATAGGGCTTGCTGTATTCTGCTGTTAGCTGTACTAATATATTCTTCAGATGTCCATATGGCTAGGTCATCTGCAAAGGATGATGTGTGTACTCTGGCTGGAAAATTTTCCGTGATGTCGTTTATATATGCTAGGAATAATGTTGGTGAAAGAACTCCTCCTTGGGGGACACCTTGCTCCAACAGCATCATTTTGCTGGTTTGTCCTTGTACTTTTGTCCTGGCAGTTCTGTTCTCAAGGTAGTGGCTGATCCATTTGTACATTTTCCCACAAACATGCATTTTTTGCAGTTTTACTTTCAGTCCTTCCTTCCATACTTTATCAAATGCTTTTTCTAAATCTATCCAGACCGCTAGTGTGTGCTTTTTCTCTTGGAAGGCATCCTCTATTTCCTGAGCTATATAGGTTATTTGATCTTCAGTGGATCTGTACTTTCTGAATCCTGCTTGGTGAGGTGTTAAGAGTTGGTTTTCTTCCAGATGCCATGTTAGCCTGCCATTGATAATGCGTTCCATTAATTTTCCTACACAGCTAAGAAGACTGATAAGTCGATAGCCATTTGGTTCTTCCAGGTCTTTTCCTTTCTTTGGGACTGGTATTAGTATAGCTTCCTTCCATGCCTGTGGGACTATTCCCCTCTTCCAGCTGTAATTTAGGACTGCTAGTAGTTTCTTTTTTGCCTTAGTGCCTAGTCCTATTAGCATTTCATTTGTGATTCCATCCTTTCCTGGTGATGTCTTCTTTTTTAGGGTATTCATTGCCTGTTCCATTTCTTCCATTGTTAGATTTGCCATCATATATTCTGCTGCTGTCTCTGTATATCTATGATGTATCTGTTTATCTTTGATTGCTTTCTTCTGTTCGGCTGTAATATCAATGTGGTTTGCACTGGCATAGTGTTCCATTAGTGCATTTGCAGCCTTTTTTCCTGAAAGCAAGGCATTTCCTTGTTTAATTGTTATTTGTTTGTTTCTAGGTCCTTCATTGTTCATGGCTTTCACTAGTTTCCATAGTTTGTTTCCATCCCTGTCAAAATTCAGGTTTTCTGTTTTTTTCCTCCAACAATCTCTTGTTGTTTGATTTACTGTTCTTTTATATTTTGCTGAGATGGCTTTGAGAGAGATGTTCGCTTCAGTTGTTTGTTCTCTCTCTGCGGTCTTCCTAGCATCTTCAACTTTGTCCTCCAAAATTTGTAGTTCCTCAGTCCAGTATGGTTTGTAATTTTTCCTCGCTCCTCTTGGAATAGACTCAGTGGCCGCCTGTATTATTGCTCTGTTTAGACTTTCCACCATTTGCTTCATGTTGCCATATCGTGTATTTATGTTTTCACAATATTTGTCTGTTAGTATGGAAAATCTGTCCCAATCTGCTCGTTTGTAATTCCAGCGAGGCAAAGGCTTTTGCTCCTGTGGAACATACTCCATATGTATTACAAGCTTGATTGGTCTGTGGTCACTACCTGCTAATTGGTCAAGCACATGGCGATCGATTTTGTGGAGGATGTCTCCTGTGCAGAAAGCTAAGTCTGGAGTAGAAGTGGTAATCCATCTTCTGGAGTAGAAGCTCGGTGTGTCATCCGCTTTGTTGAGTAGATGGAGATTTGAGTCTATTTCCCAGTCCTCCACTTCATCTCCTCTTTTGTCAGTGTCTGGGTATCCCCATCTTTCTGAGCGGCTATTAAAGTCTCTGACAACAATGCAATTTGTGTCAGTTATTTCCATGTTTGAGAGTGTAAGATCCTTATCTGCCGGGCTATACAGATTGTAAATTCTTATTTTCATGTCCTTTATCATTATATCAACACCTATAATTTCCGTTTGGTTGTCAGAGATCACAGATACTTCGCTGCAAGGTATTGTATTTCGTGTAAGTATTACAACTCCTCCTTTGTGTCCTTCGCGGTCAAAACGTGTGGCCTGATATCCCTCGACTGAAAATGTGCGATTGGCGTTGAGGTGTGTCTCTTGAATGCATGCCACATCTATTCTATCTTTATGAAGACGCTGTGTTAGGGAGGCTTTCTTGTTATAAACTTCTTCGGCATTCCATTGTAGTATGTTGAGAGTCCGGGGTGTTTGGTCAATAGCTCTTAACCTACTCCTCTGTGCCTTGACTCCACAGCACAGGGGAAGGTGACCACCAGTAGTCATGGGTGGACCCCCTCGAGGCAGGGGGCCCGGCACTATCACCGCCTGATGGGACTTCACGGGATTAGCACCATAACGATTAATTTTCATCTGTGGCATCATGAAATGATAAAGTTACGTTGCACTTCTTTGTCAAGCCTGTGGCTCAGTACATCCAATTTCGACAAGCATTTTTCGGGATGCTTTCCCTAGCCTTTGACTGTCCCCAGTCTACCTACAAGGCAGCAGGTTTGTGTGTCACTTCGTCTGGTCCCTCTCCCTTGACCTGTCTGACATGGGTGACCCTACCAGTAGCTGTGCTACCGTCGGCATAGCTCTTGGGGTCATTGGAACGCTCAAGCCCCTCTAACTCGTCAAGGTGGACGCACGGCAGAGGGGACAAAGCTGGTTTTACTCTGTACTACTTCAGCAAGGGAGCTGCAGTAGCGTAGCGACTCGACGCTCACATGCAGCACCGGCGGTCTTGGGTTCGATCCACATCAAGGTGGTTTTGAATTTTAAAATTAACCTGGGCAACCCAACATAAAATCCGTACCAGGAAATGACTCGGGAAGTAAACGCAGCTGGCAAGATACCGACCACATCACCCCATGTGTGCCGTTTGGTCTATAGAAATATGGGTGCAGCACTATACGCCAACAAGCCACATGGTACGGAAATGAGGTCTTTGTTAATTTTTGTAAATCTAGAAACAACTGCCATATTCTTCAGCACTTTCCCCCCCTAACGATCTCACACTGGTGGTGTTCTTAAAATAACTATCAAGTGGCATTAAGATAATATACATTTTTTTTAAAAACAAATTCTAACATTTTTTTAGGTCTGAATCTGTACACAGTATCTCCTGACACGTGCACAACTCTTGCCTGTGATATAGGAAATACTTAGCTTATAAACTGACCCATTAACCACACTTGCGCTGGCACCTTGCTATCTTGACAGACGATAGTTTGTTACATTGTGTTTCGATAACGGGATAATAACTATAAGTCATGATAAGCATTAAGATAATATACATTTTTTTTAAAAAGTTAGCTACATGTCCCATACAGGATGTCACAATCAACCCCACATTTTTAGCTGTTGGTGATTTTCTAGGCAAGTTTTACATTCAGTAGTTTGCCATTGCTTTCTAAATTACCAACATTCATTTAATTGTGAATATCAACGCATGGCATCTGTTTCCAAATCATGTGTCACTGATTTTACACATCATGTTTGTGATTCTGAAACATTTACTACCTTTAAGCCATATATTCCTGCAAGATAGAAGATAAACAAACATATAGGGAAGTTTAGTCCAATTACAATTCAAACAGCGCAACCACTTGATGGGAGTTGGCAATCAGCACTAAGTGAGAGCCATGTGCACTCAATACATCACATAATGAGAGGACTTACTTTAAAAGTAATGAAAATTTCTTGGCCTCCTACTGGCATACGTACAGTCTGCCCATCTTCCACACCTAGTGCAGATAAACATAACCAGAAGAATTATGTTAAAATTGCTATTTCACAATACAGAAGAATTGTTAGCATTGCCATCTTCACAACACAAACCTTATGTCCATGCATTTCCATCATTATCATTGTTGTGTAAGATTAGCCTCGTAAGTGATGTATGAAAGACATAATGCAAGAAAGGAGAGACAAGAAGGGCAGAATGTTAGAATGGCCTGTGTGCCCAAATCTTAACCGCGTTCATTCATTCATTTGCACCAGGATGGTACAGTCTAACATCCTCATCCCTGTCCATGTCTCTCAACTATACAATGAAGTTTCCATGCCTCTCCTCACACCCTGTTAGTACCTGACTTAGGAGAGGGGAAGGGCATCTTTGCAATATCCCCCATGGAGATTCTCACCTTGACAGATGCATGCATTTCTCAGATACTCAAATAACCTGAACTCAACAGCGGACTTATAACCCAAATCATCCAGGGGTCCTCCAACTAATCCTCCATATCATTATGTTCACATTCAAACTGTTCATGTTGTCCGCTTACTGCTGTCTAGTGTGTTCTAGGTCTGAATCTGTACACAGTATCTCCTGACACGTGCACAACTCTTGCCTGTGATATAGGAAATACTTAGCTTATAAACTGACCCATTAACCACACTTGCGCTGGCACCTTGCTATCTTGACAGACGATAGTTTGTTACATTGTGTTTCGATAACGGGATAATAACTATAACCCATGGCTGAAGCAAATGTACTGATCAGTTCAATTTGCGAGATAAATCTTCATCCACAATGGATACATGCGTAAACATTGATTAGCCATCACAGCCAACATATTCTCATGTGCCAGTCTCACAAGTGAGTTGGAAGGTGACTGATAAGACACATCATAGCCTGGAAATGTCTGTTATAGTGCCGCTCCGAAATGATCTAACTATCTTTACTTCTGATGTTTGCACAGCATGCCTGTTTAACTTCCATAATTGTTATGTTGTTTGTCCATCAAGAATGATGATGACCATTCATTTCACCCAGTGGGGTTGGAAGTATGGAGCCGTGAGTTCTAAGATGGCCGATAAGTCCTATTATGTCGAAATGTTCTTTGACAATGTGGGCAACGAATGCTTGACGTTCCATAATTAGTTACAGATCAAAGGTTGTCGCACCAGCACCGATCTGACTACACGGGCACAGCAATGAGCGAGAATTCTTTCAATTTTCAAAACCAACACGACAGTTGGTCACTCTTGCTTCCAGGGCATTTTGAAATCTCTTTCTCGATCTTTGTCTGGAATCAAGGTCACCACAGATATTAGGTAGCTGCTCATTTGACATCTGGAAACATGGCTTAACTAAATAAATAGACACGTATTTGTTGGCAATTGATCATGCAATTTCTCTGCCCTCATGGGTTTCCCACAAACTGATGTTTCTATGTATATTGTCTACCACAGAGGAACCAACAAATCATGCCTTTTCTTTAAATCAGTGTTCGCTGTATACTAGACAAAGCATTACATCCAATGTGTTTGTTATCTGACCTATATGCTTGGTTACTATACATTTTTTAAACCTATGGTGCTATTTCAATGTCTAAATGCAAATTCTGTTCATATTTCATAATTGTAGGCTCAGGTGGATGATAGATCTGCCTAATGTGTGTTGTTGTAATGTGTCAAGAGACCCATGCAACAAAGCACACTTATTCCTACAGCGAGAAGCTGTCATCATCTGGAGGTGACATGTTTGAATCCCAGTGAGATCAAAATAGCTACCATATTTTTATATCATTTAGTACGTCCCCTAATCTTTACTTCTGTCTTCTACTTTTATGTGTGCAAATCAATATGTGTATATTCATTTAGTATTCAATAACTAACTGCCTACTTCTTCTATTTTGCACACCTTCAGACAGACATAAAAATAAATCCAAAGAAAGCAGCAGACAACTAGAGCTCGCTGACATCACCATAGAGTTTGTCCTCAAATAGAGCAAGTGTAGACCAACTGCATGTCAGATACTCTTGCAACAAATGTTTAACTGTCATAATATCAACTGAAAAACCCTTTGAGGCCACCAAAGACAGTTCATAAATAAACACACGTATTGTTTGGTGCTCATTGAAGTGAGAAGAAGGTAGTAGAGACTAGAGGACGCATTAGACAACGTAAGAATTGAAAGTCATAATTACCGAACGGGATTCGAACCTGACACCTCCAAATGATGACGGCGTTTCTTTCTTAGGGGTGTCTAGTTGGTCATGCATCGAAGTACACTTGTTCCTGCAGCGAGGCGGCATCGTCATTTGGAATTAACAGGTTCCAATCCCGGTTGGTAACTATAGTTTTCAATTTTGATGTTGTCTCGTGCATCCTGTAGCTTCTTCCTCTTTCTCACTTCTACAAGCGCTAAAAAATGCTTGTGTGTTTATTTATGAAGTCATATTGCCAGTTCCACGCTTGCATTTATCAGTTTTTCCTATCCTTTAATTTATTAAAAATGTGGTATGTGAGCCTATTGCCACAAAGTTCAAAACAGTGCAGCAGAAGAATATAGACAGTACAATTACATCTTACCTGCTGGTACAGGAACTACTACCCTCTTTCTGGCAATGACCTTCCCCTTGCCACTACATTCAGTGCACGGGTGTTTGTTTATAATTTTCTTGCCGTAGCAGCTTCTACATGTGGACCGCATGATGAATGGACCAGTAGATACTGTTTCCTATTTCGTAATAGAAATATAGTTATAAGAAAGTGGTTAGCGTTGTGTTACACATCAGGAAAGCAAAGAATAGTTACACTGTAATGTACCATGCATGTAATGGGAAACAACTAAGGATGGTTAGTGTGAGACTGGTTACCTCACTTTGTTCCTCTTGTAACTTGCTCAGTCAACATAAAACATAAACAGCGGGAGAATGCCCTTTTATGGGCTTCTTATATCGAGATTCCCATGGACTGTTACCCACTCTGGCCATCGTTTACATGGTCTTCTAGTTTCATTTGGTCTGTACATCCTTGCTTGTTCTAGTATACTGTCAGTTGGTGGCCCAACCATTTCACTTGCTGTTTTCTAATAAATCCAGGGCTGCTATTACCCTCACTTTAGTCCTGATTTCATCAGCAGAATCAATATCTATACAGATCAACATCTTACCACAGCAAGACCAATATCTATACACTTTAACATCAATATTTTACTATTGCAGAATCAATATCTATACACTTTAACATTTTACCACAGCAGAATCAATATCTATACACTTTAACATCAATATTTTACCACAGCAGAACCAATAGCTACAGGCTTTAAATTTCCTAGAAAAAACAAACCAAAAAATATAAATATATGACCACCTCACTTCCCTACTGTCTCTGGCCTTTATTCTTTTTATTTGTCCACTAGAAATTTGTTGTCCATATCTGTAAAGTTGTCTCTTGTTTAAACTTCAGTTTTTTCGTTCACTCAGCGGTCCATAAAGTTTATTTTCCACTGTAGTTTCTCTCGGCCAGAACGTTTGCCTATATACGTAGTATTCAGGGCAGTCTTGGAGTATGTCATCTGCTGCCTGCGGCGCTAATCCACACAAGCACATGGCTGATTTGCGAATTTAAAATTTTGAATACTCTGCGGTGAAGGGGTTATGGATGCAATTCATAATCCTGCATACCACGTTCACAACACAGTTGAGGGCAATTTGGAAGCAGATCGCATTGTGCTGGTTTTCATATAATGGTATGTTGCTGATAGTTCAGAAAGCAATGGCAAACTACTGAACGAAAACTTGTCAAGAAATCACAAATAGCCAAAAAATAATGGAGGTTGACTGCGACGTCCTGTAAAGGACATGCAACCAACTGGCCTTTCTACACCCATGTATTTTTTATGTATAACCAGGTCAACTAGAACAGATACAGTCTGCTTAAAAGACTATACCTATGTTACGTTGTTTGTGCCAATGCTGCCAAGTAGCAGTGCAGATGAAATGACGCAAAATATAAGGAGAAAAACGCGAACCAAATCTTATGAGAAACTAGGAGGCTGACATAGAAAGGAGAAGACGTCAGAGAAATTGTCAACAACAAACAGTCAGATCTTAGAGCTTGACAGACGAGGCAGCACGTTTCGATTCTCTGGAACGAGATAGATTATATACTGGCAGCACGACATTATGATGGCCAATAAATATTGGAGAAGAGGACGAAAGCATTAATGCTTGATGTTGATCAGCCCGAAAATCATGGACAGATGCGACAATGTGAGAATGAGACTTAGAACATCACAGCAAAAGGACACATAGGCAGATCTGTGAAGGATAGAAGGACCGGGGCATGGACTTGATAGTTGCAACGGTCTAGCATTTTCAACTGTATATTATTTATATTTAATATTATCATTACCGTCCCGCCTGGCCATAACAGGCACGGTATCAACAGATTATAATTTGTCATTTGTCAGACTGAGCATGCAACGACCTTGAGCAAATAAATGATGCCGCAACGAAATGATTACCCGCCTTCGAGTCATCGATTGCTGTTCAATTTTATACTTCAGTATTATGCTGGATTTTGTGCCACCCTGGACCATTGATTGTTGATGATGTTTCATTAAGTTTATTTCAAGACACATTCTAGCAGTTTGTCCGTCAAGAATGATGATGACCATTCATTTCATACACATTATATATGTATATACACATTGTAGCTAACATACCATTCCTGTTCCATTACACTGGGGACACTTTTGGGGGGAAGAGCCTGGTTCTGCTCCACTGCCTCTGCATTTGGGACACGTGTCTTTGATATTGAGATTGATTTCTTTGTTGACTCCCCGTGCTGCTTCTTGAAAGGTCAGATCCATCACGATCTGATATTTGAAACAAAACAAAATAAACAACAAGATCAGTGAAGATTGTAACACAGCAAACAAATCATGCACTAGGAATTTGAAACATCATCATCATCAAATGAACTGGAGGTCAGCATGGCTGATTTGATAAGAGCGCACGCTCTTAAACTTCCAGTGTGCTGGTGCCGAAGTAACGGGTTCAACCCCTACACTGATCAGTTGGACCGAAATGTTGACTTCTCATCCTTGACTTGGGGATGTAAATTACAAGTACTATAGAAGTTGGAGTTGGTTTGACTGACAGTAAGGGACATTGGTAATAGGAAAGCTAATCCACACACGAAACTCAGTCCAATGTGTTAGAAGTGTAGACTATGCTTGAGTTCAAAGTGAGCAAATGCCAAAAAAAAAAAAAAAACATTCAAGTGAATTGAGTTGCATTGTTCCATCAAGCCTGTCTCTCAGTACATCCAATGTCAACAAGCATTTTTTGTCTGGTTTGCTGTCCCCAGCCTTTGACTGCTCCCAGTCTACCTAATGGGCAGCAGGTTTGTGTCTTTTCATCTGGTTCCTATCCCTTGAGCTGCCTGACATGTGGGAGACTACCAGTAGATGCACTACTGTGGGCAGGCATACCTTGGGGGGGGGGGGGGGGGGGGGGGGGGCGAACATGGGAAAACACAAGCCTCATTGCCTCTTCAAGGTGAAGACTTAACAGAGAGGAATCTGAATGAACACTGGGGCACATTGGAAAACATAAGCCTCTCTACCTCTTCAAGGTGAAGACTTAACAGAGAGGAATCTGAATGAATAAAATGAGAAGATCGATGACACACACACACACATAAACAAATGTTTCACTATCAACGAACAAACAAATAAACATACTTTGCTGGAAAAATGATGTATCACAATCACAGAAAAGTAATCTCCTTAGAATAAGTATATCTGTTAAAACAACAGCCTTTTCATGTCCAGGTGTTTTGTAATGTGACAGGATGCACTGTATTATAATCCTTTTGTATTTTTGACATAGTCCATGATGTGCTGCTCTTACGTCTCATAATTCTGCGTTGTTGTTACTCTTCAGTATTAAGGGAATTGACTTTGCATCCGCGAACAGAGAAAGAGAGCTGTGTTTATTTTTCTCTAGTGTGAGGAGGAGGAGGAGGAGGAGGAGGAGGAGGAGACGACAATCCCCTAAGGTTCCAAATGTATGTAGCCGGGGCACAGAGTTGGGGATGAGCGCCCACCTTGCATAAATACCCTAATGGCTCGTGCATTCATCACTTCTGCAGCAAAAGTCCAACTCCTGGCCTTCACGTGGCGGAACTGTTTTTACTAACAGGAGAAGGGGCGGTGGTGAATCTCTGGCGTCGAAAAATAACCAGTACGCTCTAGATGTGTATGCAAGTACATGCATGCGCAGACACACGTCTACACATCTAAACTCGAGTAAGACCAGTCAGCTCTAGCAAAGAACAGGTGCTGAAGACGGAGGCAACCAGCCAGGAAGCACACTACAGAAATCAGGATGCCACGCAATTACGCCATGAAATATTTCAACTACTGCTAAATGTTATGTTGCTCGCCCTGCTTGGACCCCCAGGCAGGTGCAGTGCTGGGCCCTATGCCTCGAAAGGGTCCAACCCCAACTACTGGAGGTCCTTCTCAGATGTCCTGTGGAGCCAGGGGACCTGAGAACAGAGCATCTGACTAGACCAAACAAAGACTAAATATAATGCACTGGAATGCATAGGGAGTCAGCAAAAAAATAAAAAAAAAAAAAAACTAGAAAACATCTTGGACCCAAAAAAAATAAGTGTATGTTGCTTGCAAGAAACTCACCTCAACGAAAATATAGCCTTCAAAATCAGAGGCTACCAGTACCACCGATCTGATCGAAAGGACAGGCGAAAGGGTGGGATACTGACCCTTGTAAAAAATAACATTACTGCTTCCCAAATTGAAGTTTACATGGAAGGGGCTGAGTATCAGACAATACAGACCTACATCTGATTAATTACTACTGTCCATGTGACCGTCCACAGGCACTGGACACACTACCATTAAAAGTAAAAAATGATTGTGTGGCGACTTCAACAGCTATTCGCAGAGCTGGGACTATGATCACATGGACCAGAAAGGAGAGAGACTGGAAGACTGGCAGGATGAGAATAGATTCATCTTGATTAACAAGCCGTCTGACCCACATCATACCTTCTACTCGATATAATGGCACACTACAACTACACCTGACCTGGCTTTTCATTCACCAGACCTGGAGTGTAACATTAAATGAATTGTTGGGAAACAACTTGGTGGCAGTGACCATTGGCCAGTCTTTCTAACTGTAGAAAATGAGCTTGCTTAGTGAAAGCAGCATCAGAACTACAAGAAAGCATACTGGGCAATGTACAACCATTGTACCAGCATACTGGTTAGAAACCTGAACACTGAGAAAGACATAAATAAAGTAGCCGAAGAGTTTGTAGTTTGGATACTACAGGCAGCACGAGAAACAGTACCAAAGAATAGCCCGTAAACATTATACACCCTACTGGAGTAGTGAACTGGAACAGTTGCATAATGATGAGGAAGTGTGTAGAAAGCAAGCAGAGACCAAACCCAGCCAAGAGCACCACAATAAATTCCAGCATGCAAAAGCCAAATTTCAAAGGGCCACACTGCAGGCTAGATGGAAAAGCTAACAGGAGAAAACAGAGTCACTGAACTTTGAAAGAGACACAAAGAAGTTGTGGAAGCTAATATAACAACTTAATGATGTGGGCACAGGAAGAAACTCAAAAATCGCACTACATAAAAACGGAAACATCTTAACAGGAAAGCAAGCAGCTGTCCATTTTGCTGACTCATTCGCACAAGATAACATTATCGAAATTAGTCGAAAAACAACAAGAGATTTGAGAGAAATGGCAACATACAGGACAGGATGAAATACTACATGAGGTTCTGGAGGCACCTATCACAATTAGCAAACTGGAGCTAGCCATATCAAAACTGAAAATTAGAAAGTCACCAGGAGCTGATGGCATCTCCAATGAAATGATAAGGAACCTAGGAACAGAGATCAAAGTAAAGCTGTTGCAGATCATTAATAATAGTTGGACCTTAGGCAGTGTTCCACAAGCCTGGAGAGAAGCAAACCCTCCTAAAATCAGGGAAAGATAGTCCTATTGCCTCCAGCTACAGACCAATTAGCCTCACCAGCTGTCTCTACAAAACAATGGAGCGCATCATCAATCACAGACTGCAATGGTACATTGAAAGTGAAAACATCCTTGTGCCACAGGAGGCTGGCTTTAGGCAGTGCTACTCTACGGAAGATCAGACAACCTACCTCTTTCAAGAAATTAAGGATGCATTCCAAGAGAAGAAGCTGGTGCTTGTGGCATGGATAGATCTGAAGAAAGCCTTTGGCAAAGTCTGGAAAGAAGGTCTGATGAAGAAACTGAGAAACTGTAAAGTCAATGGAAGAATGTACAAATGGGTGAAAGCATACTTGCACAACAGAAGAGCCCGAGTACAGATAGACGGACTCAAGAGCAAGAAAGTACTACTGAGTCACAGTGTTCACCAGGGCAGAGTCTTGTCCCCCACACTTTTTCTAATCTTCATCATTGATCTCGTTGCTAATCTACCGCATAGAATTAAAGCGGTAATGTACGCTGATGACCTGGATCTATGGAGCACAAATGAAAATGCATCAGTGGCCACCAGATCGCTACAAAGAGATGTAGATACACTTGTTGCATGGGCAAATAGATGGTGTGTCCGCATAAACACTGACAAGTGCAGCACCACTCTATTTACTCTCTCTCCAAAATAATAGGCAGGGATCATCCAGATAAATGGAACACATCTAAGAGAAGATAAAGAACCAACATACCTTGGAGTAACATTTGATGACAGACTGACATGGAGAAAGCACATAAATAAAGCAGTAGCAAAAGCCAGAAGAAAAATAGCCATCCTGAGAAAGCTAAGTGGAACCACATGGGGAGCCAGTGGGAAAATATTTAGCAAAGTTTATCATCAGAGCATACGACCACACCTGGAATACGGGTCAACTGCATGGTGCTCAGCATCAAAAACCACACCACAAGAGCTGGACAAGGTGCAAAATCAAGCACTTAGAGTTACCACAGGAGGGATGAGATCAACCCCTATAGTGGAAATGGAGAAGATGGGGAGGACACAAGCACTGAGAGAGCGCAGAGATACGAAATCGCTAATACAAGCAGAAAAGTTCCTCAGCTTGCCAGGCCACCATATGAAGAACAGATTTGAAAACTTAGCTATGGGACGGTTGAAAAAAAGTAGTTTTATCCACCAGGCCAAACGACTCTGCAGAGAAACCACCAGTCTGCCCATAGTTGGTATCCCCCTGACAACTATTCAAGAGTGAACTCCATGGAATGATGAACATAGACTATCACTACAAATCCAGACAAAAGTGAGAGGAATATTTGACAAGGAAGAACAGAACAGTGTACAGCGCAGAACAGCCACTCTCAGCTTCCTTGATGAAGAATACCCACAGGACCTCTGGATCTGAGTCTACACAGATGGGTCAGCACAAAATGCTGTTCGAAATGGAGGAGCAGGAGTGTACACAGAATACCCAAATAGTACTAGGGACTGGCCAGAGTACCAACAGGAAAGTACTGCCATAATTATGATGCTGAAATTGAGGCAATCAAGATAGCAACAGAGAAATTACTAAATACCAGCCATGGTACACAACCTGTGGTGCTATTGACAGATGCAAAATCAGTACTCGAGGCGCTCCTGTCTGGGAAATCGCCAGTACTAAAGACACTACTTTCTGAACTTAGCAGTCAGCATAAGGTCACCATACAGTGGATGCCATCCCACTGTGGAGTACCCAAAAACGACAGAGCTGATCGATTGGCTAAGGAAGGAGCAAAAGAAGAACAGCTTGATGTGCCCATTACATACCACCAAAAAAAAAGAATGATCAAATCAGTCAGAAAGCCACCAAAACCTACTCAAGACGACTACCACGCTATGGACATACCAGAACAAGTCATTCTGCACTTCAGAACAGGACACAATAGATTACGCAACCACATGTATACAAAATTCAAGATTGGTGAATCAGCTATGTTCACATGTGGACTGGCGTTGCAGACAGCAGAACACATACTCCAAGACTGCCCAACATACAACATATCTAGGCAAACCTTCTGACCTAGAGAGACAACAGTGGAAGATAAACTCTATGGACCGCTGAGTGAACTAAAAAAGTTAAATTCATACAAGAGACAACATTGCATTTATAGACATATTTCAAGCGAATGAAAGAAGAACACTCCCCTAAAGCAGTTTTCATATTGCCCGTTTAAATTCAAGTGGTCAGAAAGGGTCATAAAACATTACCACACCGGTTTGACCCATGGGCAGCTGAACTTGTGTATGGCCAAGCAAGAGCAGAGTCCATTCAACAGCAGGAGCTGCTTTTAGCTTAAGGGAACTCCAAACTACTCCTAGCTCAGATTTAAAAATAAGGACATAAATGCTGTTTATGACAGTTCCAACAAGTTTCAGACAATCACCACCAACATCCTGTTTCTCACCTCAGAAGCTGGGGAAAATCCATGCATGGACTCCTCAAAATCTTGGCTGGAAAATCCAAATCCACCCATACCTGCACTGCCAAATATTTTTCTGAACAGCTCCTCTGGGTCCATCTGACTCTGAAAGTTCTCAAAGCCTGGAATGCATAAACAGTTTCTTCATTCGTAAAGACCTGATTAAAACATCTCTTTATTTCCCAGCCTCAGAAATATGAAAGAATAATCACATTGTTTATATTTTAGCTTGGTTCACTCTTGATCATCACAGTTGAAATCCAAACATGAAAGCTGTATTAATACAGTGCGCCTGCCCACTGGTGGCTGTGGGTTCAAATCTGCATTCAGGTGGATTTTACACAATAACTTGGGCCTTCAGGTCGACGCAATATAAAATGGGCACCAAGAAAGGTGTCCTTGAAAAGTAACAGTAGCCGGTATAAGTTGAGTTGAGCTAAGAACCAACATCACTGCACTTAGGACATTCCCATATGTGCTCCGTCTCCTCATTCAACAGTCAGCAAAGAGTTATACTACTAATTGTTCCCACCGCTATCTGACTGAAAGTTCTGGTCTTCCCTCTCAGTTTTGAGATTCTTCCAGAACCCCTGCAATATCATTCTTTTTACATACGGGTTCTCAATCTGTTCACCCACTGTTCTACCACCAAGAGGCGCATTCCCTGCAGCCTCCATCCATCCATCATGTGCCATGCCTATAAGCGCGGGTGGTCATATTTTACCATTGCACTCAATCACCAGAGTCGTGGATCAGCTCTGTGTTTCTGTCTCGACCATGCCACATGGCCAAGCCATCCAGGTATTTACTTTTCAGTCTTCCCACTGGTCTCTTCCCTTTGATCTTGCCAGTTGTCACCAAGTTCTTCAATTCATTTCTTCTCATAACATGCCCAGGAAATTTTGACTGTCTACGTCTAATGTCTCTAATCAGTTTACGATCTTCAATTGTTTCTTGAAGGACTTGGTCATTGGTTTTTCTGTCTGTCCATGGTATTCATTGCATTTTCCTCAGAAACCACATTTCCATAGCCATCAGATGTTTTTCAGCTTGTCTGCTCATTGTCCACGCTTCACATCCATACAAAAGTATAGGTTCTACGTAGCACTTCAACACTCTTTTTCTCGTTTCAATTGATAGCTTTTTATTGGTCAGTATGTTTTTCATCTTGCAAAAGGCTACCTTGCAATGGCAATTCTTGTTCTAATTTCTTCAAGGCATCTGCCATCAGATGTTATGACTGTTCCGAGATAAATGTACCAATTCAGTTGTTTAAGAATATGTCCATTTACTCGTATATTACATTGTGGTATTTCCTTCTTCCCAGTGACGACCATAATCTGTGTCTTCTTACAATTCAATTCTAACCCTGGTTGTTCACTGTGTGCATCTACTAAAAGTTGCAGGTCCTGTTCATGTCTGCAATCAAGACTGTATCATCTGCATATCTAATGTTATTTATGCATTGTCCCCCAATGTTGATTCCTTCCATATCTTCTATATTTCTGAAAATATTTTCACTCTACAGGGAAAAAAGATCTGGAGACATTACACATCCCTGTCTCACACCTCTCTTAATAGGCTGATACTGACCTACTTCATTATCAAGTCTTCTTCTTCTTCTTCGTTCATCCGGAGTTTTTTTTCCGGATGTGATTGTGTTGTGCCTGTTTACAGCAGAGCTGCGTTCTTGCGCCGTTAGGCCGACACATCCGACTTCTGCGGGCATTTGTTGACCGGGTTAACCTTCCCGGGGGTTTCTTAGGACATTTGACTCACTGTTGTGGTGTTATCCCCCAACCCAGCTGGTCCATATGGAACAGCCAAAGACATCCTGGTCAGCCCTCAAGGGAAGGCAGGGGCAGACCATGGGCATTCCCCGCCATCCAAGGAGGCTTCCATACTTGCAGAGCCGACACACAGCGCTCTGGTACTGGGCTCACCCAAGGAATCGTCATGTCCTGCACATGGCTGCTTAGCCTCACTTCCGTATATTGGGCCTTCCGTTCACCATAGGCTGTTCTTTCGGAAACCAGAAGTATGCAGTCTGCAGATGTTTCTGGGAATGATTACCAAAGAAGGAAATTGGTCAACCCATTTCATAATGTGCTATAGCCAAGTATGTGTGAAGACCTTACACCTCTATGGCAATATCTGCCAAGGGATTATATTTGCAGCAGCAAAGAAACAAACAGCATGGCAACTGATCTATATGAACATATACACCCATACACAAACCACTCACAGAGTAAATAAGACCATCCCATTTCTGAACTGCCTGTGAGGTGTTAAGTGACATATACCAGTCAAGCTTTATTCGCTGTGAAAAAATTAGTTGTCAACTTCTTTCTGAACCATATATTTCTTTAGTACTCATATGATCAATCTAGACATCCAACCTGGTCACTGAATTCTTGGGGCTCGGTGTCAGCACTAACCTCCACAAAACCATCAAACCCAGTCTCTTTCTTGTTGCCTTTCTCTGGTACTCATTTAACCAGTCTAGCCATCCAACCTGGCCACTGCCGGGCGCTGAATTCTGATCTGCAGTGTCAGTACTAATCTCTACGTCACCATGGATCCCACAGACTCCCTTTCTTAACCAGATATTTCTCTGGTACTCATTTAACCAGTCTAGTCATCCAACCTGGCCACTGCCGGGGACTGAATTCTGGGGCAGTGTGTCAGCACTAACCTCCACGCCACCATTGAAGCCACAGAGTCTCTTTCTTGTTGCCTTTCTTAACCAGACATTTCTCTGGTACTCATTTGACCAGCCTAGCCATCCAACCTGGCCACTGCCGGGGACTGAATTCTGGGGCAGTGTGTCAGCACTAACCTCTACGTCACCGTGACTCCCACGGAGTACATACCTGAAAATCCTTGCTGTGCCCTGAAGCCTCCTGTCTGCTGCTGGCCACCTGCGGCTCCTGCCATGCCGTACGTGTCATAATCTCGCTTCTTCGTGTCATCACTCAACACCTGCAGACACAGTACGCCAGCAATTACAAGTAGATCTAGTTTAGAGAATTTTAGCAGTGGAAATGTGGTTTCTGAGGAAAATGCAAGGAATATCACGGAAAAACTAAATGAAAACTGTAAAATGATTAGAGAAATTAGATACAGACATTATTATTTTGAGCACATTATGGGGAGAAATAAATGTGAAATCTTACCGACAGCTGGCAAACATGATTGGAGGGGGGGGTGGGGGGGGGGGGGGTGGGGGGTGGAAGACCTAGATGAAAACCTCCAGGATTTTGCCATATGGCATAATTGGAACAAGAACACAGGCCTGATTCAAGACTGGTGATCATGTGAGAGGGCAAACAGTGATCACAAGGCACATGATGATTACAGATTTGACAATTACTCCCATCATTCTTGTCTAAAATATAAAGTAAAGAGCATTACACACATGCACAGAGAGAGAGAAAGAGAGAGAGAGAGAGAGAGAGAGTGAGAGAGAGAGAGAGAGAGAGAGAGAGAGTGAGAGAGAGAGAGAGAGAGAGAGAGAGAGAGAGAGAGAGAGAGAGAGAGAGAGAGAGAGAGAGAGAGAGAGAGAGAGAGAGATATTGGGGGGTGTTGGGGGTTGGTTGTTATAAAATAACTGGCGTTCACTGACATTAATATAAGAACTTCTTAAATCACAAAGAAAACAAACCTCATATGCTTCTGATACTTCTTGGAATTTTTTGGCTCCATTAGGGTCTTTGTTATTCATATCTGGATGATACTGTTTTGCCAACTGGGGAAAGATAAAAAGAGAGTACAACTGTCTGATCACAAACCTAACAAACTGCACCTAGACAATAAGCTATTCGGATGAGACAATCAATGAAAAAAAATCACAAATACTACATAAATACTAGAAATGATTGTTTACTTTGTTGTATGAATAAATGTTGCTGCTATTATTTGTCCATCATTAACCCTTTACCGGGCAGACATTTGTCTGTTTTGTAGCCCTGAATGGGCAAGAAGAATTTTGAGGTGCGGTAAAATTTTGGGTTACGTAAGTAAAAAAATCACATATAAGATGTTAGTCAACAGATTTTAGTCAAATAAACAGCAAAAGGAAGGGAAAGGCATGCAGAATATTTTACTCACATGAATGATGCCGCTAATCCACACATGAACACAAATATTTACAAAATACAACATATTGTTTGTGATTGTCAGTCATCTATACGGCAATTTACAAACGCATTTTCCAAATCATAATCACTTTTTTAAAAGTCCAACTTACGACTGCTATGCAAAGTAACGCTGATCACTGATGTCTAGCTCCGATTAATAGTCAATTTTGTGCCTTTCAATGTCACTTAAATTGAACCCAGTGAAATCTCTGCTAGCACATGAAGAATCGTCGAACATTTTGAAATACAAAGCGTAAAACCCACAAAAGCTATTTTTAAAATCCGTTCAAATTCAAAGTACATGCTTGCAAATGGCGGCCACGTTGTCAAGCTATCGACGAAACCGAAACTAGACAATCGAAGTCTCGGAAAGCCGAGAGATCGCGTTTTTATAATGCATAATAGTCACGGGCGCTTTCAGACGGTTTGCCTGTTCGGGGGTAGAAACGTTTCCAGACGCTTTGCCCGCTAAAGGGTTAACAAAGAGGACCATTCTGTAATATGCCAGTTGTATAGTGGGTGCAGAGGTGACAGGTGAGATGGCAATATGACTTAAGTTAGATTTGAGTAAGGGAGAGTTGCGCATCATCTGGGTCCCCAACATGGAGGATGGGCATTTGAACGGTTAAGGCCTCTGGAGTGCGTATGCTTGTGGCTACGGTTTGCATTCACATTTTCCTCGTGTTGGACTGGTAGTACATGGTTCCGTCGCCCTGCTATTGAGCTGAATGCGTGGCGTGACACTGTGAGCTGTGAATTGTGTGTGTAGCGTGAACTGCATGTTTGGAATTATGGCGGCTGCTGTTTTCTAGTGATTGCGCTTCCATTGACGATGAACTGTATTTTTTGTGGAGGCTCTTGTGTTGGCATTCTGGCAGCGGCATTATGCACAGAGTACCTGTGTGGGCTGTTGGCTTGCCGAGACTCCTGTCTGTTCCACTTTTCAAATGGGGCAGTGAGGAGCATTTTGTGTGATATTCATTGGCACAGAACAGAGCATAATGGTGATGACCCGTGGCATTAAGGTTGGAACCGCGACTAATGACTAATAATGCGCAGCTTCCATGTGATCCAACAGCAAGACTATAGGATGGCTGCTGCACCGAAGGATTGAACACACATGGGAATATCCAATGTGCAGTGACGTTGATCATCCAACAAAATAGCTGCAAGATATGATTGGGACAACTGGAATAGAAATCAAAATGCAGTGGATGACCAAGGGAATCTTCTGTGTTTTGACTTGCTCTGTGCACTCTATGGCACATTGCTGGTAATAACTTTTCTGCCCGTTAACCCATCAATGGTTTCTCCGCAATGATTTAATCACTTGAATCCCATGCTTAGGCAGACAAGATCTGGATCATCAAAGGTTTTATTATCACTGTTGGCTATCCTCCCTTAATAATTAACTTGTCCTAAAGCAGTTTCCCTTGCCAAGAAATCACAAACAGCCAAAAAATACTGGGGTTGACTGCGAAGTCCTGTAAAGGATATGCAACTAACTTTTAACTAAAGCAATTTCCTGCTAAGGGCTTGTGATGTGATAGGGCCTTCACATTTTGTAGACCTGGATGCATGGAAGAATAGGTGGCTAGCCCTTCCCTCACCCAGCAAGATGAAAAATACAAGCGTGAACCCTCATCCGACGGCGCTTTTGACATTATCAGTGCAGCTCACTATCAACTTCATTAATGCGCCCACTGTTACCGTCATCTGATTCATTTTAGGGTGTGGCCACAGCCACTGAATAACAGGCAACTCTGATGGTATACTTTACAAGCTTTTTTCTTTTAAAACTGGTAAAGAACAAACATGTGTAAAAGAATGACATACGAGTCCAGCTGGAGACAACATTATGTTATGTAAAGGAAATAAGTTAAATATACCTTATAATATGCTTTTTTAATTGCGGAGGCATCTGCATTTTTGGGTACTCCAAGGACTTCATAATAATCTCTCTTGTGCCTCTGTGCCGAATTGTGGAAGCTGGAAGCTGAGCAGGGGCTCAACAGATCGACATTTGACTGCAATACTGGAAATCATTTATTTCGATAAATATTCCACACTTCAAGAAGAAAACATCATCATCAAACACATTAATATACTAATTTAAGTCTTTATTTTTTACCCTAGGATAGTATCTTTATTTTATTTTGAGAAATTATGAGGAAGCAATGGAGACGTGGTTTTATAAAAGGACCATGACAACACTTGACAGACAGAAAGAGTAATGAAGATATCTTGAAATAAGTTCATTCACAAATAACACCTGGTTATAACAACCCATGGTGATGGTGAATATGATAGAACAAATCCATTTGCGCAGTAAATGTGCACCCAAAGCACAATGCCTGGGCTGAAATATAGAGACAATACAGCATGATCCCTCTTTCGGCCTTCCTAGTTTACTCCAGAGAAAAGGTAACATCAATACATCTGGAATAAAACAAGCTGCCAGATCAGCAAAGCAATGCTCAAACTGTCACAGCTTCGATCCTAGACCAGTTGCCAACCAAGGTTTAGCATCAGGTCTGTTCTGCTATGACATTTAGTCTTTAGATTACATTTCCTTGCATCAGGATAAGGCTTGTACCCTCAATTACTCTCCTAGGCCCAAAACCTTTGGCACAATGTGAGGTTTGGTGAGAGCCGACCAACATCTGGTACAACTGAAAGCAGGTAGTATTGTCTACGTTATTGAGTAGCTCACTCCCGGGAAGGTTAATCCGGTCAACAAATGCCCACAGAAGTCGGATGTGTCGGCCTAACGGTGCAAGAACGCAGCTCTGCTGTAAACAGGCACAACGCAATCACATCCGGAAAAAAAAAACTCCGGATGAACGCAGAAGAAGAGTAGCTCACTCATATCTGACAAAACCTGTCACAAATCCACTTCGTAACAAAACCCAAGATAAGTGGTCATCTTAGGGCCATAGGCCTAAAACAAACTGACAGTAACAGGGGATCCTGATCATGATTAGAACATCAAAGATGCTCACTATTCTGACAAATTGGTTCAAATGTCCACAGAGTGAGTTTCATACTGAATGACAAATCTGTTCAAATATAAATTTCTACTAAAACTAAATGGAGATTCTGTGTTACACAAGTAAACCATTACTTAACATGTTTCTGAAAACTGAAGCAAGATCCTGACTGTCCCAAATTCTCTGGGGCATTTATATGGCAAAAGAACATCTTAAATCCATAGGTGGACTGGAAAGCCTAACCCCCAACCAGTCTAAAAGCTAGCTTGCCTACCCCTTTCCTTCCAGGCAGTCACCAATGTTTCAAGTCTGCAACAGATGAGATTGTGTCCTTTCTTTTTTAGGCACTCTTCCGAATAACGGTCCTAAATTATTTAGTGTAAAAAGTATCCCTTACAGGGTCTCATTAGTTGATGTCGATCACTTCCGGTTCAATGTGATGTAGACTGCTAGACCGATCGATGGATGCAATAAATGTTTCCTGGGCCCGGAGGGCCCTGAATGTCATCGGAGTGTATACTTATCAGTTATATGTAGAAATAGATGATATACACTCCGACGGCAGTCAGGGCCCCCCGAAACATTTATTGCATCCATCGATCGGTCTAGCAGTCCACTTCACATTGAACCGAAGTGATCGACAACACATCAATGCATGTTCCGATATGTACCATTTTTTCACAAAGAGCATGCTTTCGGACAGTATTTACAACTTTTTGTGTCACAATTTCCACATATAACTGTGAAATATTATTGGTACGTAATTCCATTTTCTCAGTTCTATATTTTAGTTTGTAGTGTTTAATATTTTTTAAATTATATCACCTAATGAGGCCCTGTAAAGGGATGCTTTTTACACTAAATACTTTAGGACCGTTATTCGGAAGAGTGCCCTTTTTTAAAACTTAGCAAAAGGCACAGATGATCATAGTGATGCATTTTTCAGCTATGTGTTCATCTCATCTTTGAAAGTTTATTTAATTTACAAAAACGAAGTGACTATTCGCAATAGAATAGTTGTGGAAAAAATGTATATTCACAGTAGAAGTAGGTCACGTGATTATTCCTATGCGTGTAGCTATATTATAAATTTTTGTTGATGTGTTAACGTGTCCTCAGTAGCGTAGTGATAAGTGTCTCCGCCTGTCTCGCGGGAGCGCGAGGTTCGATTCCTCGTTGGTGAAGTAAAATTTTTTTTTTCATTTTCAGCAAATACGTAAAAATATTAAACATTAGGAACTAAAATATAGAACTGAGAAACTCGAAGCATGTGAATAAAGTGTGATGATCAAAGCATATTACTGTCAGCTTGGACCAGAATTATCAGGACATACATAGTAGGACGGTAATGTAAACAAACATGGATGCCTGGTAACAGTAAGTGTACAGAGATGAAAGTTAACAATTCTTGAACTTGCCTGGGGACACAATTATTTGTAGGGGTCATTATTTGTATGGGAGAGTTTATTCGCAGCCAAGTTGTGAATAAACAAAGACTTTGCGAATAAACGAAGTCTCTATTCGCAACCAAGAGTAGATACAAACAAGCTGTAGGAAATCCTTAAACAATATGGAGTGAGTACACATCTAACAAACCAATGTAGAAGCTTATACTTATACAATTAAGCAGCCATGTGCAGGGAATGCCCAAGTCTGCCCCTGCCTGAAGTCCGAGTGGGTTTACCTGATGGTGAGGGACAATGGTTATAGGAAAAATAATGCACATGCAAATATCAGTCCAGTGCACTCCAGTAGTGGCAGCTATTAGTATTAGCATGTATATTGGCTACGCTTGCATTCAAAGTGAATGAACAAACGGTCTGCTTCGAAATCACCACAGCTAGCTTTCGAATGCAGTATGCAGGATTACAAAATGCATTCATAACCCCTTCACTATAGACCCGGCGACTATTCATGTTTGTTTCAGAAGGTACAGTTAGTTGGATGTCTTTTACAGGACATCACAATCAACCACAGCATTTATTCCAGAAGTAGTTGTTGTTGCCTTCCACTTATGATGCCATTAGGCGTCATGGAGAAGTTTAATTGAAGCTCCAGCGCCAGTGACTAGCGCCTTTCCTCCAGTTTCCTAGACCCGTCATAGGTTCCTCACCTAATATAAGACCGCAACGGCTTACTTTAATAAATAATTACTATCAGTTACTAGTAAGTTAGCTAATTTTGTCAAAATGCCGAATAACTGTCTTTGTACATAGTTATCTTGTTGCTTTCATTTAATTAATTTCTGGGGGGAAAAAAAATTTCGCCGGCGGGGAATCGGACCACAGTAACTAGGTTACAAGCGGAGATACTCACTGTTATGCTACTGGAGCCACGATGAAAGCTTAACACAAATGTATGTCAAACACATGTTCCGATGACATCATGTATGTCACGTGACTAGCCTTTGGTTACGAATACAGACTTCGTTTATTCGCAAGTTGGTTGCGAATAGACACTTCGTATTTGTATTGGGGATACCAGTTCTGGAAAATTATTCTTGATATTTAAACAGAACTAATGTAATGTAAAAATAAAACAGGATGCCGGAAGAACGGACAGAAGTAAGAAGAAGGGTGATTCATTAAAAATTACGGAGAATTCGGCAGAATTAAACTTACAGCAGTGAACATTCCTATTTAAATTAACCACCTTCTTAGACTTCCTAATGGCTCAAACTAAAATTGACTAGTGAGCAGACGCTGTGACATGTTTGTTACTTCCAGCAATTCTATTGCGAATATAATTTTTCTCTATTCGCAATTCTATTGCGAATAGAGCCTCCCTTACAAAAAACATCAACTCAGTATCATATCGCATCTCACTGTTTTAATCAGTCACAGTCACAATGTTTAGAATGAATTAGACATTAGAACCGTGCTGTCCTAGACACCTGATGAATGAATGGACTGAATAAGAATTGAATGATGATCTATTCTTTGAATTGTTTTTATTTTTTAAGCTCTGAACCTCCTGGTCTTGTGACTTAAAAATACATAAATACAATTTTATGAAACGTTTCAAATTAAAAGTACATATTAAATAAATAAACACAAACAACTACTATTTATTACTTACTCAAACTTTACTGCTTATTATAATTATTAATATTATTTTAAAACGCAAAACAAATTTAATTTTATTTTATTTATGGAAATGTGATCATCGGTGATAAAAAATGACCAACCTTTACTTTGCCTGTTTAATACCAACTGCATAAATCTGCGGGAATCGTGAAGACGTTTACAAAAATCACTTGTGATGATTTCACTATGCCGGGCCGATTTTTGACAAACGACCTTGCATTGCAGACCAAGTCGTGCACCCCTGAAGGCAGCCATGTTGCGTGTGAGGGGGGGGAAAGGCCAGTTACTGTTGCAATCTTGTCTCCTAACTTCGGAGAGTGATTTCGTTATCATCACACTCCGGCACGTCCAGAGGTGCTCACACTTCCTCCTTTACATCTCCACGAAGATAATAATAACAACTATATACATAATATAATATACTAATACATATCGGCTGAACGTACCAATTCAGTGTTCGTTAATCAAATGTCTTGTGCTTTGACACAATGTGCATGTCTGGCGGCTTCCCGCTTCACTCCCATCTCCTTCACTGTGGACAAAGTATGAATAAAATTAGTGGAACTGCGGTCATGCTGTATAAATGTAGACAGTATAGTATAAAGGTCATATAATAACGACCTCAACGAAGTATAATATCCCGATCAGAGTTACTTGAAGCCATGTGTGCAGGTGGTGAATGAAGTTGAAGAGCAGCCAACAGATTGTAGGTTATGGTCTCCAGCTTAACGACGGTAGGCAGAGGATCTCTTATTTTTTTTTTTTTTTTTTTTTGGGGGGGGGGGAGACAATGGCTACGGTCATCGACCAGTATGGTCACTGCTAAGAAGGAAAACAATGGAAAACTACCTTCTTTACAGATACCAAGAATATCATGTACTGCAGTCTCATGACCACATTTTCACCCTCAGAATAATCATTGAAGACTCCGTAGAATTCCAGTCGAAATTAATCACCAACTTTGTCGACTTTCAAAAAGCCTTCGACAGTATCCACCGTCCTTCACTTTGGAATCTACTTAACATCTATGGTTTTCCTACCAAATATACCAACGTCATAAAATCTTTCTACAAAGAGACATGTTGCTGCGTAAGAACAGAAACAGGCAACTCTGACTGGTTCTCAGTCGAAACAGGAGTGAAACAGGGTTGGTCTTATCACCGATGCTCTTTGGAATAGCTATCGATTGGGTCATGCGCAAATGCACAAACAACACAAATATGGGTATCCATTGGGTTGAAGAAATTCTAGAAGACCTGGACTTTGCCGACGACATAGTGCTTTTGAGTTCAACACACCCGGATGCCCAAGAGAAAATAAACCACCTCCACAATGTTTCAGGGCAAACTGGTCTCCAAATTAACACCACAAAAACAAAGACTATTGATCTTACCAACAGTTCAGATGAAACCAAATTGAACAGCTACGTTCTTGAAAAAGTCAACAGCTTCACATACCTAGGAAGCAAAATGACATCTACAGGGGACTCAACACCAGAAATATCATCTAGAATCGCAATGGCATCTGGTGCCTTCAATAAACTGTCAAACATCTGGAAGTCAAAGACACTCAGCCAACACACAAAACTTAAAATCTTCAACTCTTGTGTGATTCCAGTGTTAACGTATGGATGTGAAAGTTGGAAATCAACGGTAGCTTTAGATAAAAAAATTAGATAATTTTGAGAACAAATGTCTTAGAAGACTTCTAAACATCCACTGGACAGACTTCAGAACCAATATGCAAATAAGACAAGAGACTAAGCAAGATACAGTATCCAATTTCATAAGAAGACGTCGTTGGAACTACATAGGCCATGTACTCAGAATGGACAAGACAAAACTCCCCTACCAAGCCCTCATATGGTCACCGGTAGGGAAAAGAAAACGGGGAAGACCAAGAGAGACCCTGCGTAGAACCATCATTAGAGAAGGCTCATTCAATTTCCAAGTAAATATCCAAGATCTACAACAGGTAGCAGCGAACCGCCAAGCATGGAGAGTCAGGACTTCTGCCCTATGCGCCGCCTTAGGCTCAAGAGGAAAGACTAACTAACTAAGTCTCATCGATAATCAGAGAAACGGCGTAAATGGCCCCACCCGGTAGGGGCAGTCATGTGTACCAGATGACAACAGACAGTCAGCAGGCGACTGAGTGCAAAAGAGTATCAACATTGAAAGTAGGAACTTGGAATGTAAGAACTATGAGTGGGGATGGAAAATTTGATAACATTAAGAATGAAATGAGAAGATTAAATATTAACCTGTTAGGTATATGTGAGACCAAATGGACAGGAATGTGCATTATAACATCTGAAGAATATAGAATAATCTATTCTGGTGGAGAGAAACAACAGCGAGGAGTAGCAATTATAATGGATACAGAAAGATCAAAATCGATCAAAGGATATTGGACTTCTTTTTCTTCTTCGTTCATCCGGATTTTTTTTTTTTCCGGACGTGAGTGCGTTGTGCCTGTTTACAGCAGAGCTGCGTTCTTGTGCCGTTAGGCCGAAACATCCGACTTCTGCGGGCATTTGTTGACCGGGTTAACCTTCCCTGGGGTTTCTTATGACGTTTGAATCTCACTGTTGTGGTGTTATCCCCCATCCTAGCTGGCCCATACAGAACAGCCAAACACATCCTGGTCAACCCTCAAGGGAAGGCAGGGGCAGACCATGGGCATTCCCCGCCATCCAAGGAGGCTTCCAAACTTGCAGAGCCGACACACAGCGCTCTGGTACTGGGCTCACCCAAGGAATCGTCACGTCCTGCACATGGCTGCTTAGCCTCACTTCCGTATATTGGGCCTTCCGTTCACCATAGGCTGTTCCTCCGGAAACCAGAAGAATGCAGTCTGCAGATGACATCCACACAGTGAGCTTTCGATTCAGACTTTCCACATAATGGATTTGCTATCCAAGCAATATTCCATTTCATGCCCCTGGGACGCTTTTGTAACCGACATACCTGTGGTATGAAGTGTGGCAGTCTAAATACATCTTCATGCACCTTTAGATGTCAACCTGAATGTAGTTAAAGTAAGCTGTAGTCAACTTGAGCTTGCTGATATCTCCATAGAGCTTGTCCTCAAATGAAGCAGGCGTGGGCCAAAATATCTTTCTCTGTTCTGCATATATTGGGCACTCCTGCAGCAAATGTTTAGCTGTCATTTTACCAGTTCCACAATTACATTCATCGGTATCTCCTATCTTTAGTTTATTGAACAAGTGGTGTTTCAGCCTGTTATGTCCTGTGCGGAGTCTGAAGATTGCTACTTGTTCTCTTCGGTCAAGTTTGTAATATGCATCATCCTTCTGGTGGCCTGGATGCTCTGATTCCCATTTGGTTCTATAGGTGCTTTTTATAAACCTCTTTGCCTCATTATAGGTTATGTCTATGTCAGGCTGTGGTAGTCGCCCACCCTCTTTTACTAGTCTGTCAGATTCTTCATTTCCAGGTGTACTGCAATGTGATGGGATCCACTGTGTTACAACTTTTTTGGATTTCTGGCATAGACCATGGAGTGCTGCTCTTAGGTCAGCTATTTCTGTGCTGTTTTTGCTCCTCAGTATTGTGACAGCTGACTTTGCATCTGTGAAGATAGCTATCTGCTTCTCTTTATTTTCCTCCATCAAGAACATTTCTGCTGCAGTTTTCAGAGCCTCTACCTCCGCTTTGAAGTTACTTGAAAATTTTCCAGTTGCCACTGACTGTGTTTTTTTCACTCCATTTTTTAAATTTAGGAGAATTCCTCCTCCTGCATTTTCTATTGAATTTTTGGCTGATCCATCTGTATATGCATGTGTCCAATTGCTGCTTGGGTAATGTTCTTTTATGTAGTTTAGGGTTATTTTTCTTCTTTCGGATTCATTCTGAGTGTTCTTTTTCTCAATACCAGGAATGTTTTCTATCATCTCAGGCAGTTGCTGCTGTCTCCAAGCTGGGAACTTGTGTGTACTGTAAATGGGCTTGACTGTTGATGTGTTAAGAATGGGATCTGCCCTAATTTTTCGTTTTGCAGTTTCTACAAAGTTGCTACGCTTTAGTCTTCCATTTCCAAAACCATTAAACCTGTTATACATAGGGTGGTCTGTCAATCTTCTAAATTTTTCTGCTTGTTGCTGGGCTCTGCTATCTCTTCTATCCTGCATTGGTTGTAAACAGGTGATCTTTTCTAGTTCATTAATAGGCGTTGTCTCCAGGCTTCCAGTTATGATTCGCATTCCTTGATTTTGGACTTATTTTGTTAAAGTTTGACTTAGCTGCTGTTGCCCAAGCTGCAATGCCATATTCCAGTACTGGCCTCACCAGTCCAGTATATAACTTCTTGATAACTTTCTCATCTGCTCCCCACGTTGTACCAGCAAGCTTTTTCATGATTGCCATTCTTTGCCTTGCTCTTGTTCGATTTTTCTAAAACCTGCGTCTTCCATGTCAGGCGACGATCAAAGGTGACTCCCAGATAGTTTGGATTTTCTTCATGGCGCAATATTTTTCCATTCAATACCAGCTTAGGTTGCTGAGTTTTATTTGAGAGGGAGAACACTGTGCATGTTGTTTTCTCCTCACTTATCTTCACTAGCCATGATTTTGACAAGTCCTCTAGCGCTAATAAGGCTTGCTGTATTCTGCTGTTAGCTATACTAATATATTCTTCAGATGTCCATACGGCTAGGTCATCTGCAAAGGAGGATGTGTGTGCTCTGGTTGGAAAATTTTCCGTGATGTCATTTATATATGCTAGGAATAATGTTGGTGAAAGAACTCCTCCTTGGGGGACACCTTGCTCCAACAGCATCATTGTGCTTGTTTGTCCTTGTACTTTTGTCCTGGAAGTTCTGTTCTCAAGGTAGTGGCTGATCCATTTATACATTTTCCCACAAACATGCATTTTTTGCAGTTTTACTTTCAGTCCTTCCTTCCATACTTTATCAAATGCTTTTTCTAAATCTATCCAGACTGCTAGTGTGTGCTTTTTCTCTTGGAAGGCATCATCTATTTCCTGAGCTATATAGGTTATTTGATCTTCAGTGGATCTATACTTTCAGAATCCTGCTTGGTGTGGTGTTAAGAGTTGGTTTTCTTCCAGATGCCATGTAAGCCTGCCATTGATAATGCGTTCCATTAATTTTCCTACACAGCTAAGTAGACTGATTGGTCGATAGCCATTTGGTTCTTCCAGGTCTTTTCCTTTCTTTGGGACTGGTATTAGTATAGCTTCCCTCCATTCCCGTGGGACTATTCCTCTCTTCCAGCTGTAATTTAGGACTGCTAGTAGTTTCTTTTTTGCCTTAGGGCCTAGTCCTATTAGCATTTCATTTGTGATTCCATCCTTTTCTGGTGATTTCTTCTTTTTTAGGGTATTCAGTGCCCGTTCCATTTCTTCCATTGTTAGATTTGCCATCATATATTCTGCTGCTGCCTCTGTATTACTATGATGTATCTGTTTGTCCTTGATTGCTTTCTTCTGCTCGGTTGTAATATCAATGTGGTTTGCACTGGCATAGTGTTCCATTAGTGCATTTGCAGCCTTTTTTTTCTGTAAGCAAGGCATTTCCTTGTTTAATTGTTATTTGTTTGTTTCTAGGTCCTTCATTGTTCATGGCTTTCACTAGTTTCCATAGTTTGTTTCCATCCCTGTCAAAATTCAGGTTTTCTGTTTTTTCCCTCCAACAATCTCTTGTTGTTTGATTTACTGTTCTCTTATATTTTGCTGAGATGGCTTTGAGAGAGATGTTCGCTTCAGTTGTTTGTTCTCTCTCTGCTGTCTTCCTGGCATCTTCAACTTTGTCCTCCAAAATTTGTAGTTCTACAGTCCAGTATGGTTTGTAATTTTTCCTCGCTGCTCTTGGAATAGACTCGGTGGCTGCCTGTATTATTTTTCTGTTTAGACTTTCCACCATTTGCTTCATGTTGCCATATCGTGTATTTATGTTTTCACAATATTTGTCTGTTAGTATGGCAAATATGTCCCAATCTGCTCGTTTGTAATTCCAGCGGGGCAAAGGCTTTTGCTCCTGTGGAACATACTCCATATTCATTACAAGCTTGATTGGTCTGTGGTCACTACCTGCTAATTGGTCCAGCACATGGCGATCGATTTTGTGGAGGATGTCTCCTGTGCAGAAAGCTAAGTCTGGAGTAGAAGTGGTAAACCATCTTCTGGAGTAGAAGCTCGGTGTGTCATCCGCTTTGTTGAGTAGATGGAGATTTGAGTCTATTTCCCAGTCCTCCACTTCATCTCCTCTTTTGTCAGTATCTGGGTATCCCCCATCTTTTTGAACGGCTATTAAAGTCTCCGACAATAATGCATTTTGTGTCAGTTATTTTCATGTTTGCGAGTGTAAGGTCCTTATCTGCTGGGCTATATAGATTGTAAATTCTTATTTTCACGTCCTTTATCATTATATCAACACCTATAATTTCCGTTTGGTTGTCAGAGATCACAGATACTTCGCTGCAAGGTATTGTATTTCGTATAAGTATTAGAACTCCTCCTTTGTGTCCTTGGCGGTCGAAACGTGTGGCCTGGTATCCTCTGACTGAGAATTTGCGATCAGCATTGAGGTGTGTCTCTTGAATGCATGCCACATCTATTCTATCTGTATGAAGACGCTGTGTTAGTGAGACTTTCTTGTTATAAACTTCTTCGGCATTCCACTGTAGTATGTTGAGTATCCGGGGTGTTTGGTCAATAGCTCTTAACCTACTCCTCTGTGCCTTGACTCCACAGCACAGGGGAAGGTGACCACCAGTAGTCATGGGTGGACCCCCTAGAGGCAGGGGGCCCGGCACTATCACCGCCTGATGGGACTTCACGGGATTAGCACCATAACGATTAATTTTCATCTGTGGCATCATGAAATGATAAAGTTACGTTGCACTGTTTTGTCAAGCCTGTGGCTCAGTACATCCGATTTCGACAAGCATTTTTCGGGATGCTTTCCCTAGCCTTTGACTGTCCCCAGTCTACCTACAAGGCAGGTTTGTGCGTCTCTTCGTCTGGTCCCTCCCCCTTGACCTGTCCGACATGGGTGACCCTACCAGTAGCTGTGCTACCGTCGGCATAGCTCTTGGGGTCATTGGAACGCGCAAGCCCCTCTACCTCGTCAAGGTGGACGCACGGCAGAGGGGGGAAATTGGACTGAATCAGACAGTGTTACTGGTGAAGCTGAGTGGAAGATCTTTTGATGTCAACGTCATACTTCTTCTTCTTCTTCTTTCGTTCGCTTGAAATATGTCTATAACTGCAAAGCTGTCTCTTGTATGAATTGAACTGTCTTTTTCAGTTCACACAGCGGTCCATAGAGTTTATCTTCCACTGTCGTCTCTCTAGGCCAGAAGGTTTGCCTAGATATGTTATATTTTGGGCACTCTTGAAGTATGTGCTCTGCTGTCTGCAACGCCAATCCACATGTGCACATGGCTGTTTCACCAATCTTGAATTTTGTATACATGTGGTTGCGTTATCTATTGTGCCCTGTCCTGAGGCGCAGAATAATGACTTGTTCTGGTCTATCCATAACGTGGTAGTCATCTTGAGCAGGTTTTGGTGGCTTTCTGACTGATTTGATCATTCTTTTCTTTTGTTGGTATGTAACGGGCACATCAGGCTGTTCTTCTTTGGCTCCTTCCTTAGCCAATTGATCAGCTCTGTCGTTTCCGGGTACTCCACAGTGGGATGGTATCCACTGTATGGTGACCTTATGCTGACTGCTAAGTTCAGAAAGTAGTGTCCTTAGTACTGGCAATTTCCCAGACAGGAGCGCCTCGAGTACTGATTTTGCATCTGTCAATAGCACCACAGGTTGTGAAATAGGGGAAGAACAATGCGGTTTTGTAGAAGGAAAGGGTACAGTAAATGCTGTGTATATGCTGCGAACAGTTATTGAACGTGCTATAGAAGTAAACAAGGATATACATCTTTGCTTTATTGACTACACAAAGGCTTTTGATAGCGTTAGACATGTCGGCATGGTGGATATGCTTGCAGATCTACAAATTGATGGGAAAGACATTAGACTTATAAAAAACATATATTGGAAACAACAAGCTGCAATAAGGATTGATAATGAAGTGGGACAGTATCAGCCAATTAAGAGAGGTGTTAGGCAGGGATGTGTGATGTCTCCAGATCTTTTTTCCCTGTACAGTGAAAATATTTTCAGAAATGTAGAGGATATAAATGGAATCAGCATTGGAGGACGAAACATCAATAACATTAGATATGCAGATGATACAGTATTAATTGCAGACAATGAGCAGGACCTGCAACAATTAGTAGATGCGGTTGTTGTACACAGTGAGCAACTGGGGTTAGAATTAAATTGTAAAAAGACTCAGGTTATGGTCGTCAGTAGGAAGGAAGAAGTGCCACAATGTAATATACAAGTAAATGGAAATATTCTTCAACAAGTGAATCGGTACAATTATCTTGGAACAGTTATAACATCTGATGGGAGATGCCTTGAAGAGATTAGAACAAGAATCGCCATGGCGAAAGTAGCCTTTAGCAAGATGAAAAACATTCTGACCAATAAGAAGATGTCAATTGAAACGAGAAAAAGAGTGTTGAGGGGATACATACAGCCTGTTCTTTTGTATGGATGTGAAACTTGGACAATGAGCAGTCAAGCTGAAAAGCATATGATGGCTGCAGAAATGTGGTTTCTGAGGAAAATGCAAAGAATACCATGGACAGACAGAAAAACCGATGACCAAGTACTACAGGAGACAAATGAACACCGTAAACTGATTAGAGAAATTAGACGTAGACAGTCAAAATTTTTTGGACATGTTATGAGAAGAAATGGATTGAAGAACTTAGTGACAACTGGCAAGATCGAAGGAAACAGACCAAGAGGCAGACCGAGAGGAAAATACCTGGATGGCTTGGCCACATGGCATGGACGGGACAGGAACACTGAGCTGATCCACGACACTGGTGATCGAGTGAAATGGCGAGTCATGACCGCCCACGCTTTCCGGCATGGCACATGATTGATTGATTGATTGTGTACCATTGTTGGTATTTAGTAATTTCTCTGTTGCTATCTTGATTGCCTCAATTTCAGCATCGTAGTTATGGCAGTACTTTCCTGTCGGTACTCTAGCTGTGTCCCTAGTATTATTTGGGTATTCTATGTACACTCCCGCTCCTCCATTTCGAACAGCATTTTGTGCTGACCCATCTGTGTAGACTCGGATCCAGAGGTCCTGTGGGTATTCTTCATCAAGGAAGCTGAGAGTGGCTGTTCTGCGCTGCACACTGTTCTGTTCTTCCTTGTCAAATATTCCTCTCACTTTTGTCTGGATTTGTAATGATAGCCTATGCTCATCTTTCCATGGAGTTCGCTCTGGAATAGTTGTTAGGGGGATACCAACTGTGGGCAGATCGGTGGTTTCTCTGCAGAGTCGTCAACGTCATACAATATGCACCAACAGCAGACAGTAGTGATGATAGCATTGATGAATTGTATAATGATGTAGAGAAATCCTTCAAGAAACGCAAGAATTCTGAAGTAAATATCATAATGGGTGACTTGAATACCAAAGTTGGAAATCAACAAGTCGGATGCATAGTAGGCAAGTATGGACTAGGGGAACAGAATGAAAAAGGTTGCAGGCTTGTACATTGGGCAAAAGAGCACGATTTTATTATTGGAAACACCTGGTACCAACAGCACCCAAGGAGATTATGGACACAAAGTAGTCCTGATCATAAGATCAGAAATCAGATTGATTACATTCTCATCAACAGAAGATTTCGAAATGCCTTAAAAGTCGCAAAAAAGTATACCAAGTGCAGATTGCTACAGCGACCATTGATTAATCTTAAGCAATTTACATATACAATTAAAGAAAGTCAAATATACACCAAGAAACGCAAATTTTTTTTTTTATCTACGGGCACTGAAGAGTGAGGAGATAAAAGATAAATTCAACGTAGAGGTAAAGAACAGATTCGATGCTTGTCCGGTATGGAAATATTATTTCAAAACGTCAGTGATCAATGGGAAATATTAAAGAAATCAGTCAACAAAGCTGCAGAAGCAACAGTTCCAAAAATAAAGATAATAGGACGCAAGAAATGGATGGCGGAAAACATATTAAAACTCATGGGGAAAAAGGAATAAATAACAAGAATAATAAGGAAAAATGTGAAGAGATTCACAGGAAAATTAGGAAGCTATGCAAATAGACAAAAGAAACATGGCTAGAGGACAATTACAAGGAAATTGAAAACCAACACAACACCCGGAATATCAAATTAATGCACACAAGAATTAATGGCATTACTAACAAAAGATTACACATACATCAACGGGTTACCTAAAAGCCAAAGATGGCATAATCATAATAGAAAAAGATCAGATTTTACATGCGTGGTCAGATTATGTGAAAGACCTTTATGATGATACAAGAGACGAACAATATGATCATCGGAATAATCATGAAGGGTCATCAACTTTGAAGATGGAAGTTCAGAATGCTCTTAGCCATATGAAAACTGGTAAGATACAGATAACTTCACAATAGAAATGATCAATGCCTTAGAAGAATATGATATAGACCAAGTTACCAGATTGCTGAAAGCAATATACGATACTGGAGATATACCTCCCGAATTATGCAATTCTATATTTATTGTAATCCCGTAGAAATAAGGGGCCTTGGAATGTGAACAACATCGAACAATTAGTATAATGAGCCGCATCACAAAGATGTTGCTGAGAAGTATCAGGCAAAGAGTTAGGAAGAAAATACAACCCGAAATAGGAGAAGAACAATGGGTTTATAGAAGACAAGGGTACAATAAATGTTGTGTATATACTGAGTACAGTAATTGAACGTTCTATAGAAGTAAACAAAGATCAATATCTTTGCTTTATTTACTACACAAAGGATTTCGATAAAGTGAGACGTGTCGACATGATAAGGATGCTTGAAGATCTACAAATTGATGGAAAAGGCCTTAGACTTGTTTAAATAAAAAAAAAAACATATATTAGAAACAACAAGTTGCCATCAGAACTGATGATGATGTAAGTCAATGTCAGCCTATTAAAAGAGGTGTGAGACAGGGGTGTCTATCGTCTCCAGATCTTTTTCCCCTGTACAGTGAAACTATTTTCAGAAATATAGAAGATATGGAAGGAATCAAAATTGGGGGACGATACATCAATAACATTAGATATGCAGATGTTACAGTCTTAATTGCAGAAAATGAACAGGACCTGCAAAACTTAGTAGATGCGGTGGTTGCACACGGTGAACAACTAGGGTTATATTTGAATAGTAAGAAGACTCAGATTATGGTTTTCACTGGGAAGAAGGAAATACCACAATGTGTTATACGAGTAGATGGGCATATTCTTAAACAAGCGAATAAATACAGTTTTCTCGGAACAGTCATAAAATCTGACTGGAGATGCC